>VZRO01005536.1:80748-96895 GCA_013397915.1 Daphoenositta chrysoptera | reverse complement strand
ATCTTCTCTGCGCGCGGTGGCGCGGGGGCCGCCGGGAGCTGTAGTTCCCCGGGCGCGGCGCGGCGCTGGTAATGGCGGCGGCGGGTGGACTCGCCGCAGGCCCGGGGTTGAGTTTGTTTTTGTACAAACAGTGTAAAACTCAGGCACTGTCCTTAATCTGAGAGAGGTAAATAAATCTTAAAGAGATGTAGAAACATTCAAAGACAATTGTTTTTAAAGATTCTTGTTAATTAAAAAAACTCAAACCTTTACAGAGGAACTCGTAATGGAAGACAGGACCATTCCAAAAATACTGAAGCCAGACTAATGCACGAGGTGACAAACTATGACAGGATATGGAGCTAACCCAGCCAAATATCGAGTTCATGAACATTATCAGAAGGTACATGCAAAAGCCATGAAAATATACCAAACTTGCACATTGTGGCATCACTTCAGAAGCCCTCACATTTTTGAAATAAAAGGAAAAAAACCCAAAAACAAACAAAAGAAACACCGTTACAAATTACCTATCACCTGACCTGGCCAGACATTTAATTTAATGTCTAAATTAATGCACATCAATTTAGAGTGCAGGCAATTAGTATTTCATATGCAAGTTCATAATTTCTACCAGTCCAGAAAAAAAAAAACCAACACAAAAATATAACCATGTTGCATGAGGATGAATGTAGACAGATGTGAGGTCAGAAGGTGGTAGGTATGAAACCATGATTAACATGACAATTGCAGGACGTCCAGCAGAAATTGGAGAGCCAAGGTGAACTACCTGAAAGGACTGGGAATAACCTGAAAAGACCTGGGAATAACAGTTACTCTTGTTTCAGTGTCCAACAGAAGAAGCCATGCAGTGGTGCATTAAAGAGCTGACTAAGAACACAATACCAATGTACACCAAGACATTGCTGTAAGACAAGTCATGGAGTGGTGTTTGGACAACCATTTAATTCACCAGTTTATAAAACATAAGAACATATTCCCATAGATCACAGAGCTATGGAACAGAGCAGTCAGTAGATCTTCCAAGGAAGTATATCAATGTCATAATAAAACTCTCAGATAAACTCTGCATTATGTTTAGGTTAACAGCAAGTTAAAATGCATCTTGTTATTTGGCTTTTCAAATGGACATGAATCTAATAATTTTAAAAAATCCTTGAGTCTCCCCATTCTTTCAGAAGAGGCAAGAGATGCACTAATAATATGTCTTCACATTTAAACAGCCTTCTGTCTAGCTGATAATGAAAGTACCCCACTTCACCTAGAACAGGTACCCTGATTTCAAAGCTGTTTTTATTATAAAATTACTTTTTAAACTACTAGGCTGTCAGTAACAAATACTGGTGGGTTTTTTTTTCTGTGAAAAGAGAATTGGAAGTAGATGGACACAAATGGCTCCAATTTAGTAGCAAGAGTCAGCTGCTAATTTCTGTGATCCAGATTAAAAGGTGAATGAGTAACAGTTCTCTCACCCATATGCTCATCACATTATCAGCTTTGAAATTTCTATGTTCACCTAGAAAGCACGACTGACTCAATGTTGGAACACCACCATTTATCTTTAGTTGCTTCAGAGCATCTAAAAAGGCTTAGAATCCACTCTCTGTATAACAAACGTTTATTCAGAAACAGGTAATACATCACCTTCTCCAACCCCTAGTGTTTCCTCCCCCTCCCCCCTTTTTTTTTATTAAAACACAGGTATTTGGTGGGCAATCTAAAAAAGGAGAACAATAGCTGTCTCAGGTCCCCTCCCCTCCAAACACCTGCTGTTCACATGAAGCACCCTACCAAATCATGGTGTCACTGGCCTTCAAACCAAAGAGAGTACCCCAGAAAAACAAGTCCTGCCAAGTCCTTATTATTTCTATGGCTAAAAGGGATACAGTGAGATAGAGGAATGGTCTGCACGAGCTAGATAGAGGAAAGAGGTCATACAGAACAAGAAAACAAAAGAAACATAGGGTTGTCCAAGAAACAGAATCTGGACTTCCAGGAGTTACTCAGCAGAGCTGAACAGAATGGATTAGGGTAGTCTCCCAGCTACTAGGATCAAGTTCAAACCCCAGCCAGGTTCTGGAAGTTGCTCTCAGCTTTCCTCTCTTAGAATACAATTTGAACAAGCACAGATGAGTGGAGCTGCTGGGACTTTCATCATCCAAGGCGCCAATGCCGTACAAACAATGGTAAGTACTGAAAGTGCCACCTAGTGGCCTGTCACACTCGCTGGCCCACGCCACGTCCTCATCGCCCTGCGCGGGACTTGACACTCCCCTCCCGTGTTCCTTACACAGTGCTAACTGCCCTCTGCTCTTAAACCTCTCCCTGAAGCCATGCACTGCAGCAATCATCCTCCAAATCCAGCCATGCCAGCAGCATACCAGCACAGCAGCCAAACACTGCCCGAACAGCATCTCTCAAACAAATGAGTTCTCTGACACAGACTTTGTGTGTATTAGGATCTGAAAAGGGTCCCAGGTCCTTCCTTTTTATAGGAGACTGGGAGAGTCAGAAGGTAAGAAAGAAACTCATGTCTGTGCATCAGCAGGAGGAGGCAATATAGTCTAATGGGAGTCAAACAGCTGGGCTTCTTCTAGCTCTGAACACGACTGGTTCTTAATTTTTCTGTCCAGAGAGCAACTGAGCCTGACCCTCCCAAGCAAATATATTCATTGTACAAATGCCAGAACAACCCTCCAGCACTACCAGAGTTGAAACATCCCTGCCCATAGCACAATGGCTGGAGCCTTGTGCATATGGCCTTTCTGCCTGATGTCTCCGTTGGCAGACACAGCGAGCAGCTCAGCTTTTCCTGCTTTTACTTAATGTCACAGCTGCTGAGCAGGAAAGCGTCCAACAGCCAGAAGGAAGAGGTATGCCATCAAATGCATACAAGTCCTTTCTGTACAGAGCCCAACCTGACTTTGTACCCAGCGCAGCAACTTCAGAAACAACGTGGTGCTCTTGCCTGTGGACAATCAAGGGGATGCACCTTTTAGTTAAAGGTCAGTCAGAAGAAAAGAGGAGGAGATCACCACTCCTTCCCTCAGAGTCTATGTGCACTTTTAATGGCCACTGGGGGCTTTGGAGTAAAGGATGGAGTTACATGGTATATGATTGGTAATACATTACTGGCAAAAGGGGGAGGTTATTCTCTTGGGAAAAAAAATCATGGAAGAAAACTCCAGCTATGAAAACAGAAAGTACACACACAAGAGGAAACACTATTGTACAGTAAGGTAGCGATCATAGAAAACAAAAAATTTCAGGATAGGCAAATGCAAACAACATCTGCACTCCTGCACTTTCCTCATCCCCCAACTTATATGAGTTTTTCAGTCCACTGCTTGCTCCCCCTTCTCAGAGTTTAATTTTGAATTCTGTGGGCTGCACAGACGCAGAGACCCCTGAGGATTTGAAGAGTGCCTTCAAGATAGTTTCAGGGTCCACTTCAGCTGGGGGATTTGAGGAGGCGCTTGCACTTGGCCGGCGTGGCTCCCCTTCCTTCTTCACTGAGGGGGTATCACTCAATCGGCTGGAGGTTTAAAAGAAAAAAAAAAATTGAAAAAAAAGAGGCAGTATTCAACCTCTCTCTACAATAAATAAATTTTAACACTGTCTGCATTTACTGTTATCAGTGTTGCCCCCTTACCAGTATTAGAGATAAAGGTTTTAAATACGCTTTTCTCACAAGAAAACATCCTCATCTCATATTATTTTTGAGCCTCAAGACTGAGAACACTACGTCGTCAAGCTACGTTGCACTCAACATATTGTGCCACAGAGGGGAAGAGAAAGAAAATTTATGGGACAACAATTCTCAAAATAGAACCTGCAAAAGCATTTGGTTCTTTTCCCCACTGAAGGACACTTACAGCAATATAGGCTGGTCTGAGGTGATGACATTCCCATTCATATGAAGATTGCATTTCATTGGTTGACCTAAATAAAAACAAAATACAAAATTAATTCTATCAGAATTGGGGTAAAGCAAGATTCTTGAAACATCACACAACAGTGCAAGCAATAAGAATTCAACATACTGGGGAAACATGCGGAACAACAGCTGATAAAATCTTTTGCTGCAAAATCAGAGCAACAGAAGAGCCACTGAAACACTCAGTACAATATGAAGGATCACACTAATTAACAAGTTACACAGAAGTATGAAGCCCTTAGCAGGGACACAAGAGGAGCTCCCATTCTTAGCTGTCTGCTCCGCATCTAACATCTATAACATGTCCCTCAATCTACAGAAAGAAAAAGCACCTATTTCCAGCAAAAATTAACAGTTCAACATTAATTTCAGTTTAACATGGTTAAAAAAATAAAATTGCATTGTTCCAAGTTTATGGAGAATCTGATACTGTTTTACAAGTCCAATTCAAAATGTCTCTGAGTACACCCTGAAAGTATTGCAAATGCTAGTTTTACTTTGCAAACAGCTCTGTGAGCAGGTAAAGCCTTCCTAAGGACTACACAGCTCCTGATACCAAATTAGAAACAAAAGAAATTTCATTTGGAAGTTAGACCAGGAGACTCATCAGGACCCTGCCTCCAGCTCTGAACCTTCTTTTTCTAGGAAAATGTGGCTGGGTTTTTTTATTGCATTTAAATTTATATATTGCATATATTCAGCTAGTTACACAGCAGTTACTACCTCATCTAGCTCTTGAACTGATTTTCTGGTATTTCTCTCTTGATAGCATATCAGCATCTCAGATGCTTTTAAACCTTCCGCTCAGGTGGAAAAGTGATTGTTGATTTATTTATCCTAAATGCAACTCTGGCATCAAACTTACCATCTAAGCACCTGTTGTTGTATTTCTTATACGCTGTGATAGCATCTTCTTTCTTCACAAATACTACCTCAGCCACTCCAGGGTGCACCAGCCGGGCTCGCTTCAGAGCACCACATACACAGAATAACTCCTGAGGGCAGAGACTCAGTCATGACCATGGTCACATCAAAGGCACTGCATCAGAGGGCTTTACTTGCTTCATCACACCACCTATCCTGCTTATTAAGTACCTGATAGGATCTGAACACTTGTCTTGCTGTGTTTGTTATGGTGTATGTACTTGGCACTAGTAATAGAGACTACACAAGTAGGGAAGTTCAGGGCCAGAACCCAGTAGAGTTTT
Organism: Daphoenositta chrysoptera; assembly: GCA_013397915.1. Lineage (NCBI taxonomy): Eukaryota > Metazoa > Chordata > Aves > Passeriformes > Daphoenositta > Daphoenositta chrysoptera. The sequence continues at coordinate 91,750 of VZRO01005536.1, read as the reverse complement.
TCACACAGGAAGACCAGATTCATTCTCAGCCTGGTGAAAATGGAAGCACCTAGATAGTTTGGATGGGGGCATAAGTTTGGGTAGAAGCATCATTTGGCAAGAACTATTCTTCTCTGATGTCAGGTATCTCAAAATACTCTGTGGGATTTTGTCCCATTCTTTTAAGCACACACTTTAAAAAAAATGTAAACAAACCCCAAACAATCAGGAACCCCCGAAGTTTTTGCAAGGACAGTAAACCCACATCACACCCCTCTTCACTGCATCCACCATAGATCAAATGACTTATCAAAAGAGGTAGGATAAGGAAAGGAAGTGTCATTCATGCAGAGTCTGGCAATAAGCAACACTCACAACAATATCTTCCTCTGTGACTCGAGGATGAAGATTATTTACGGTCATCTTTGTGCCTTCCAAAGGACTGAACGCCAGCTGCCAACACAAACAAATGCATCACATGAAAAAGGTCAGAAATACTGCACACAATACAGCACAGCAGAGAAAGTAATAAAAAGGCACTAAGGGTATGTCTGTACACAAACACAAAGGAGATAGCTACAGCTAGTAAGGGGAAGTATCAATGTTTACTAAAGCCCGGCTCATCTGATAGCAAAAAGGAGCTCCTTTTCCATGCTACTTTCTCTCTGAAGTAACTTTTCACTCTTATTCCCAGGAATAACACTAACTTAATCTGCATACACAGTACTCTGGTCATGCCCACGCTTTTAATAGCCTCTGTTGTACTCTACACCAGCCAGCAAACCCCAAAATACAGCTCCAGCCTCTCAAGAGCACGCTGAACTGAACACACCTAGAAACACCTGGTGGGTTACTTGTACCCAACATCAGGCAGTCTGGCAAAGCATTCCAGGCAGGCTGTCTACAAACTGCCTGGGAGGTGTCATGTGAACAGCAAGAAACTGTATTTGGAAGAGCTCTTTTTTTCTCCTTGCTAGCTGGAGTGGACATACAATATATCAAACAGTGTTAAAACACTACTCATAGGGACATGAAAGCCACCAAGGAGTGTCCAACCAACTGCCACCTCCCTATAATATGGATTCCTCCAGGACCGTGTGCAGGGAAAAGATGTTTAGACAGGTTTCAAATTCTTGGGACATGGACTGCAGTTACCAGAATAACCCTGATGATGTCCCAGAAGTCATGGTGAAAGGCAGGCAGAAACGAGCTGCTCACATGAACAGCAAGTTTCAGACGTTTTAGAGACTTCTAAAAGGAGCATTTTCCCCTTCCCTGAGCTCACCTCAACAGGTGCTGGCTCTTTTGGAGGCTCTTCCTTTGTCACTAAAGTCCGGGACATGTTTGTCAAGGCCTTTGTCCGCATAGGAGCGGGAGGTGCAGGTGGAGCTGTGTATGTATCGTTCTGGACCACTTTAGTCAGGGGAACAGTCTTGGACAGAGAGAATTTATTGCTGCTCAGACCAGTCTACAGGAAGAAAAAAGAAAATATCTCAGAGCTGCAGCCTACAAAAGCCATCACTCTTCTTCAAGCACCACCACCAGAGTATTACTAGTATGCACTGAGAACTGCATGTCCATCCCACTGTCAAAAGCACTACAATGCTGGAGACTTTCAAAAGGCTCCGAGAAAAAAATCAGCGATAGCTTCTGGGCATAAACATAAAAAGGTATGTTTATCCAGAAACAGCATTTCCCTCATAAGCAGTTTTTAGTTTCATACTTTTCTTAAATGAACTTTAACAATGTGATCTGAATTTGAAAACCTCCTTTCATCCGAAGATTTTTTTTACTTTACAAAGTGTTCACAAAGATTGCTCATTAACAGCAAGATTGAGAAGCCCCAGTACAAAGAGCAGTAATTCCTCAGAATCACCAAGCTAGGGCACATAAAGACACAGAACGGAACCTTTGTAGTTGGAAATACCCGAGTTTAAAGCCAGACTAGAATGTGTGCTTGGAAGCTGCTGTAAACACTGGAAAGAACAAATTTACTTCTGAAAAAAACCCTCAAAAAAACCTCATAAGATTATTTGAGAATGACAAATAGCCAGAAGGTCTATACTGAATATCCACATGAGCAAATAAATTCCTGGGGTAATCACAGTACTACAGTACCTGCGTGACAGTAAAACCACATGAATTTGCTTTTCCAAAACCAGAGAATAACTTAGTACAAATCTATGTCCAACTCCCATGCCTGAAACAGGGCTAATTTCAAAGACACATTAGGCTGGCTAAGGGCCTTATCCAGCTAAGCAGTGAATATTCTTCAAGAATGATGACCACACAACCTCTCTGGGTCCCTGTGTCAGATGCTGATCAATACCATGAGAATTTCATCAACTAGAATTTCTTTTGCTGCAGTAAATCTATTGGTTTGTCTTCTCCATGGTCACTCCTGAAAACGACCTGGGTTTTGCCTTTTCCATGACCAGGCAGTGAGAGTGGACAGATCTCGCTACAGCCTTCTCAGCCTTGAGACAGTGCTCTCTCACCCTCTCCTCACACATAATACGCTCCAGCCCTCTGACCACCCTGTTGCACTGGTTCCAGTCATATCTTTCTTGTATCACAGAGCCCCAAGATAGGCACAGAATTCCAGATGCATTCTCAAAACGTCAAACAGGAATAATTATCTTCCTTGATTTGCTGGCTATGATTTCACTACATCTACAGTTGGCCTTTGTTCCTAGAAGGATGCACTACTCTCTCACCCTTAGCAGATCATACAGTTGGACCCCCAGGCTATTTCCTCCAAAGCTGCTTTCTAGCCAGTCAGTTCTCAGTTTAAGCTGCAGAGGGTCACCTCATGCCCAAAGCAGGACCTTACATTTGTCTGTACTGAGAGAGCAACACTCCTCCCCAGCAAAATGCCTACTAAGATTTTTGCACAGCAAAAGATTTCCTGCTTTGATGCCAGTCTCCAGAAGCAGCAGAAAGCTTCCCTTGCTGGTTTACTCAAACAGTAACAAGACAGGTTCAATGCACTTCCTCATCAAAAAGTCAAGAGCCTGGATACAGCAACCTGCCAGCAGGGCAGAAAGCACACATTCTGTCTGCTAAGGGCCCATAAAACCAGTTACCCTGAAAGAACTCTGTGCCAAAAATACCAGTAGAAGCATTGACACAAAGGAAGGGTGGGGTGAAGAGCAAATATTTGAGGAGAAAACATAATTTACAGACTTTAAAAGAACATAAGTCGTATAAAGATACAGCCTCTGTATCCATGCAATGTAAGCATGGCATCGTGGGGACTGCTCAAATAATCTCTTACCGAGTTGTGCAGGAAACTGTTTGTGGTGGTGATTTTCATCTGTTTGCTAGGAAGGGGAGAGACGCTTTCATCATCATCTTCTGTGTCATACAGACCCTGAAGTGAAGAGGTAATAGTTTATATGCAGGTAGATTTCATTCAGACATTTCAAAAATAGGTAGTTTTCTCCTGCCTTCAACCATCTTCAGCTAATGAACACAATTACCTGGATTTTAGCTTCAGGTATAGAAGTCCATGTCAAAATATCAGTATAAAAACTATCAGACTTCCTTTCCAAAAACACCACAGTAAAACTGTTTCCCTACATATACTGAAATCACATACAGATTTCTCTACTAGACCTCACTAGGACTGCTGAAGCTACAATAATGGGATAAAGCCTCAGTGTCTTACTTTTTAGCACCCTCCTACCTTTACAGTAGAAGCCTGTGCATGTAATTTTGAAATTAGTTTGGGGGTGTGTGGTGGGGTTTTTTGTTGTTGTTGGGGTTTTTTTTTAAGTTGTTGTTGTTTTTAATTAAACAAATCCCTGCTGAATACACCTAAACTGAACATTCCTTTTGAATAGCCTGCTTTTCTTACCACAGAACATATCCATCTGGCCCTAGAAAAGACTTCACTAAGAGCTTTACTGAATGAATAATTAATTTTCCAGTTCAACTTAACACTCATAGCCCTGCCTTAAAATACTGAAGTGAACTTCCACACAAGTATTTTTTTCATTGACTCTAAATAATGTTAAGGAAAAGTCTAGACACATATGGCAGTGCCCAAAACATAAGAAATCACAACTGCAAACAGCTTCCCATTAATTCAGTAGAAAGATAAAGAAAAATGGAGGGATTAGCAATGAGAGCTTGCAAAATCAGTGGGTTGTCATAGCAAGATGCTGGTTTACAAACAGGGAAGTTGTTCCAGTCACAGAAATGCTATGAAGGAAAAGAAAAAACCCAAAATGGATAGAGAACAGAGGAGAATTGTGCAGAAGATAAAAGAGCTGGGAAAAACACCAGGCATCAGGACAGTGGACTTGAGTTTGAGACAGAATGAATGGATTTCACGTTTACAGTGATGAGGTCAGAATAATGAAGGCACTTCCTTAAACAACAGCATCTGGGACAGGTGAGGGTAGCAGGCCAGCGTAACAGTAACATACACAAATAGCTAAAGTTACTATAATCAAGGCAAAAAAGTTCCCTGACATGATATTGTGAATGTCAGTTTTCCAGTATTTCATGCAATACTTTATGTGTAAGCACACAAAATAATGTAAATAAAACCATGCATTTCCTCTCTGAAAGCACCCAAGGTAGTAAGGTGGCTGAATGGCTGGGGGCTGTGACAAAGGCCTTTAAAACTGATCCCATAAAGACAATACTCCAGGGTCTTTCTCAAAATCTGATTGATAAGGGCTATGGGAACTTCGTAAGTACATCAGAATACTAGTTAACATCATTCACTGTCAGGTTTCCAGCAGTTGCCCATAGCTGGAATTTCACAGGAAGGTTATACCCTCTCCCACCTCACTGTAGCACATTTGACCATGTACAATCACATCCACTCTCTGAAGAGGCTGGCAGTATGGTGAATCAAAACAACCAACAACTTGATCTGATGTGGTGTCACTAAGACACTTACAGAAAAACATCAGAACTAGAGGTCAGCCTCTAGGGAAAAAAAATACCATTAGCACATATAGACAAAACTGGGAATATCTACTTCTCATTCAGATAATACATTAGGAATCAAGATAAATTACAGTAAATGAAAACCTCAGTTACTATGAACCTATCTCAACCACACAAGACATGAAAGCTAAGCTGATGGAGAACTTTCAAACACTTTTCTTTCCTACTTAAGAGTTTTCTTTGCACCTGCCAATGTTTACGGACACATTTTCTTCCCTGCCAAAAGTAAGAGTACAAAGCAGGTACACACCTGTTTATGTGTATGGTTGTTCACCACATTGATCCTCATTCCTGCTGGATGAGAGTGCCCAGGAACTGGAGTCTTCTGCTACAGTTAGAGATAAAGAACCAAAGCATTATGCACTACAGTCCATCAGGTCCTCATTTCAGAAGATCAAAGCTTTAGTTGAACACCCTGAGATCACTTAAATGAAACTCACCTTCCTGCTTTGAAATATATTACCACAACATGCTCTTAAGTAACACCTATATTTCCTGTGATATGTTCAATATAAGACAGCATCACTTAAATGAAAATCTAAGACCACATGAAGAAATTGATTCAAATTACTTAGGGTTTAGTCCAAGATTATTGGGAAGGGAAGTTAACTTCAGTCTTGTCAGGAATTACTAGATCTACACTTCTGCCAATGCAAAACCATGAATGGGGCAAGTCAGAAAGTAAGTGTCTTTTCTTTCATGCTACAGGTAATTAAACATACATATCTCCATCAAATGGAAGGAGAAGTATATACTGCCCCTTAGCACTAGAGCTGGAATAAGATGTAGTGCAATAAAATGATGCACAGGGTAGTGTAGCTGCCCCTTCTGCAGCCCATTATATCACGAAACAGGGAAACCACAACAGAAGGAGGTAGGGAATGTAGCTGTACTAATCAATAACTGAAATCATGCAACAACACCCTTAAAATGCCCTTTTTCTTTTTTTGAAAAAGCTGGATGCTGTCCATAAAAGAATGGATCTTCTTACAAAAATGGTCCACAAAGTTAGTAAAATCTTCAGATTTGCATTTTCTCTAGACTGCAACTTACACCTCAGCACCTCATGTTTCAATTTGCTAATCAATTCAGAAGCAAGGATATCCATGCTACAGAAACAGCAGAAGACGTACAGTAATTTTTTGGTTTCAAAGATTTTTCCTTGCTTTATGAGAAACAAGACCTCAGGACAGCACATTTAGAGCTGTGCTGTACCTTGAATCAAGATACATTAGTTGACTCCACTTCCACATTTGGGAAGATAGGAAGGTCGTGGGCAATTTGGAATTTCAGTACAAATATTTTTAAAAATGTTTAGATAATTGCTCATGTGCAAGGTTCTGTCTACAGTCTGAATCACCACTATACCCTAGATATAAATATATATGTCTCCTTGCACTATGTCGTCTAATAAACTGAAAATACTATTGGTTAAACCAAGTCACAAAAAAACCCCAAAACACCAGGTCAGAACAAAGCTACTGCACCAAGTCTCTAGAAACTACTTTAACTCCTAGAAACTTTGTAGAAAATGTTCAATTCCTCACAGCTGATGCTGGTGATTTGACTCAGAAGGACAGCAAGAGTACTAATCACCCTCCTAATTAACGACTGTTGAACAGACTGCTCAACTGCTCTGTGATTAGCCCTTCTTACTGCCTCAAGAGTCCTTTCTCTTTCTTACATCAGCCTGGCAGTAAACCTGCAGAGCAGTGGGAAACTTCCTAGGCTGATTTGCAGAAGAAACATTTTTGATGGTCTTGAGCAAAACCCACAGCTGAACAGAAAGCAGACTCAGCTAGGCTTTCAAACTGATGACAACAGGATATTTCTGGGTATGTGTAAGCACACTGCTGATTTTTGGGAGGAGGAAAATGGAAGAGGTAGGCTAGGAACCTCAGTTACATGCTTGCAGAGGTAAGGAGCAAAACCACTCAAACACCAATCCCAACAGTCTGCAAACTTCTCTCCTGACTCCATCCACTGTACCTAACAGACACACAGTTCAACAGCAGTTGTTTCTCAGAGAAGCTGGTTAAGAATCAAGTTGCTGCGCACACAGCAAAGTGAAATCAGAAAACTGGCCTAGGAAAACAGCAGGTCAGGGTGATCAACTGATTATATTACAATTCAAATAAATCTTGAGCCTGATCAGGATCTCCAGCCATGAGCAGGAATGCTTCATGTGATCAGGCAACTTCCTGGAAACCAGGGCTTTCCTGAAAACCACACAAGTATAAAAAGAGAAAATTTTAGAAGGGCTCATTGAATTTTAAATTTTCTTAGATACAAATACAGCTGCATATTCTAAACTGTTATCCCACCACTAGGACAAACCAGTCACCTATACAGGATAATCAACTGCATCAGACTTGCAAAGAGGGGCAGAATAAGAATGACAAAAAAACCTGCATCATTTTGTTTGCATTCAGGTAGGAAAGAGACTATTTAACCATTCAAGACACCTCTTTTAATGCTGACAGGAGCGCCTTAGTCTTTTTTGTGTCCAAAATTAAAATGAAAATTTAAATGAAAGGTGTGATTCTACAAAAAGTCCCAAGCAGCTGCAAGGACACACAAAAGGATCAGAATCCTACCCCACAGGCTGGAATGAACTGTATCATTGCTACTTCTATTGTAAGCATATGAACCAATTAATGCATTATCATGTCTACTGAGCTGCTGTAGAGTAACTGAGGGGCTCAGAGGTGACTCGCTTCACCTACTTGGATAGTTTTGGTGATTTTCATGGCTGGATTTACTGTCCCCATAGCTGGGCTGATAGCAGCTGGAGTGCTCCTTTTTAAGCTGATCTTCTCTCTAGCATCCACCACTTTGGTCACCTTTTCAGCAACAACACTTTGCTGCTTACGGGAATTCAACATCTCTCGGGCATCCTGCACCTTCCCTTTGATTTTGAACCGAGCGTCCTTTTGAACCAGTTTTTCACGGGCATCTTTAACCCCCAGTCTGAGTCGGGCATCAGTGAGTCCTATCTTCTGTCGGGCATCAAACGTCCGCTGGAAGCCCACAGCTGGTGATGATCTATTTAGAAGATTTTGCTGGATCCCAATGCGAGATCTTACACCCCCAAACACTGGCCTTGTGTTAATTCTGGAAAAAAAAAAAAAAAAAAAGAAAAAGAAAAAAGTTCCAGGCATTATAAGAATTATTACAGTGTCAATAAAAGTATTTGCGTTGCTGCAAACAAAAGTTCACTATTGCTGCACAGAAATCCATTCTTTTTGGATGTCTAAATACAACAGTAGAGCTCCTAAGCTGTTTTATGCTGGATTTTACTTTCTACATAAACAGCTAAGGAACTGGTTTCCAAAATCCATTCTTAAGCCCAAGTTTACAAACTAAAGGGTCTGACTTCAGCTGTGCTAAGTACATACTATATTTAAACAAAATTCAACAACTTGGGTACATTGGGGAAACCTGTGAATACAAAGAGACACAGGAACAGACTTTCTAGCTTTAGAACTGAACAGGTCTGCTACAGCATCTTTTGTAATACAATAATATATCCTGATACAAAGGAAACATGGAATTACACATGATTTCAAGAATTCTGGACAGCAAGTTCAGATCTGTGGGTGCACAGCAACTTGAATTTTAGGATGTACAAGCACCACTAACAATCTCAGCTCAAAGCCACCAGTTTCAAGGTTGATTAGCTTCCAGCAAGAATAGTCATAAATCATATTACTTTTTAACATAACTGCCTCTTCTTTAATCTACTAAAAGAACTACTGCACTCGATGGCCTTTACTTTTTAAGCACATCATCATCACAATATAGAGCACAAAAACTACAGCATTTATACTTGTAGACAACTATTCCTAACAAGCAGCACAATATGGGGTGAAAGCTAGAGCTACCTTCTTATTACAGGTCTGATACACATTTTCAAAATCTGCCCTAAGAACAACACCAGTTTGAGTATTTAAAAATTTTTTTCCCATTACGTTTCTTTGTATTAAAAAAAAAAAAAAGACAAAGTAGTAAAAGAAATTTTAAAGTTAAGGTAGTGAAAAAATATTCTTGCTGTTGACTTTTTAAAAGCCAAAATAGAGGGCTACAGTGTTCATCTGCTTTCAGAAATGTGTTGTCCAGTATTATAAAGTCTAAAAGTAGATACCTAGAATTTATTGTAATACTCAAAAGGTTAGTATCACAAAATCAAATGATTATGCTGTTTCAATTCTTCATACCTCTTTATATACCTTCCTGATCTAACTCCACAACCTTCACATTATTTATAGTCATGTATTTTCAGTGGGGAGATCTTTAAAAAAAAAACCCAACTAACCAACCAAACAAACAAGAGATGAAACCTCTGCTTCTGTCTCTTTTATTCTTGTGTCCACATGTCTGGAAAGCCGGGACTGGAGTCCCATTTTATTACCTAAGAGTCTTATGGCCCTCTCATACAGCCAAAGCAAACCAGCTAGAAGAAACAGGGGTATTATTAAGACCATCTATGAAAATATATGCAAAATAATACAGAAGAGTAAGAGTACCCATAAAGCAACAGAGCACGTCTTTCCTTGCAATTTTAAAAACATTTATTTAGCCATGTTGAAAGCATTCAGCTAGAGTGCTGCAAAGGGCTGGATGACTGGTTCATGAGAGAGGTCAAAGTAAAACAAGAAATGTATGTATCAATATTTAAACCAGAATTAGTGAAGACTGTTGATGACAAAATGCAATGAAATTGGTCAAGAAACTGCACTGAAGATTACACAATTTCTGAAGAGTTGTGTTTACCCTAATAAGCAACTCTCTTCTCCAAATAATTGCTTACCCTACAAGACTTAGGTCTAGCAGGTAACTGCTTAGGTATTTGTGCCACAGCAGATCTCAAACATCTAATTCACTTTCCAGGATTCCAAGCTCTGACTTGAATATGTTATGGATTAGTGCCTTTTATAGGTGAAGATTTTTCTATTATTTCATCTAGACTACTGAACAGCTTAAATATAATGACTTAAGTTTATTCAGTCTATCCAGTCTTTACAAGGCCAAGTTTGCTACCTCAGGAATTTATAAGGCGAGCTAAACATGACATACAAGAGGAGTGCAGGGCACAACAATTCTTACAGTGGTGCAGAGGGATTATTGTTCAACAAAAAAAAAGCAGGAAGAATTCTTGGAAGAAATGAGAGTTAAGGAAGGATTTGAAAAAGGATAAAGGAGGTACTTGGGGCATAGTAAGCAGCCTAAGACTGTTCCAAACATGCAGGATAACACAAATGAAAGCGTAAAGCCAAGGCCTTGTCTAGACTAGGATTTAAGTGTGTTTGAATGTTTTGGTAGTATATGTTAGCAGGTAACTATCAGAATATTACTCTAGACATGTACGTGTACATACATTCAGAGTTAAAAACTAAGACAAATAAGTTTAAAAAAAAACAGCAACAAAAAAACCCCAACAAAGCAAGAGCATATTGAGCTAACAGAGATGGTAAGACCTTGTAGGTCTTCAAAAGCATTAAGAGACCACGACAAAAGGGAAAATGAAAAGCTACCGAAGGAGAATCCAGGTAAGAACCGCCAACTGTAGCAGTAAATGGCTCAGCCTACACTGGAGACATCTGCCACGCAAAGAAATAATCTGACCTTGTAGCTCTGATCTGCAACATGCTCCACGTCCTCTCCTGCACTTCAAACAATCTGTCGGAGCACCACTAACTACGCTAGAGGGACGATAGCTTCCGAGGCCCGGGCAGCGAGGGGGCTCGGGGGCGCCGACCCCGCTATGGGGAGCAGCGCTGGGCTAATCGGCGGGGACACGCATGAGGCAGCGGGGAGCGCGCAAGTCAGAGGACTCAGTGAGACAAGGGACGGTGCCAGGAATCCCTAATAGAACAAGACGGGATGGGCCGGCGCGTGTTCCTGCCCCACCGGGGCAACGCCATGCACAGGGGCCGAGATGGGGGCGACCCCCGCCCCGGCCCTGAGTGACGGCCGCCGCCGCCAATCGCATCGCGGCGCGGCTCCGCAGGCCCGCGGCTCAGCCAATGGGAGCACGAGGGCGGGAGCAGGGCCGGGC
>VZRO01005536.1:18906-75858 GCA_013397915.1 Daphoenositta chrysoptera | reverse complement strand
GGGCTCCCCCCCCTGCAGCTGCTGTGAAACACAGCAGGAAAAGAAAGCCACGCTCTCCGGGTGTGGGCAAAAACGGGATCCCCAGCCAAAAAGCTCACCCAGCCAGACGGAGAAGGCAGATCACGGTGGGATCCCCTGCGAGCCCAGAAAAGATCCCCTCGATCCCCCCGAGCCCAGAAAAGCAGCTCCTCTCCTCCCGGTGTCCCACGGACAGTGTCCCTCCCAACGAGGTGTCGCCCCCCGCCCATCGAGCCTCGTCCTCACCACACCCAGCCATAGTCTTTGTCTTTTACCACAAGCTGAATAGTTCTGAGCACCCAGCCATTTGTCTCTTAGTAACAGGGATGGAGGAAAAATTCCAATGCCCTCAACCCCCAACACACAGGCAGAGCAAAAAGTCTGCTTCGGATGGTAGGAGATACTAGGAAGTGCATGTGAAGCGTATTAGAAAGGTTGCAGCAGTGCTTTTACCTTTCTGAAGACTTCCAAATCAGTCTTTGAAGTATAAGGCCTTGCAAGTAGAGTATTTTAGCCTAGAAAAAATGATGTTAAGGAGAGAAAAATCAAAGGAAAGGACACACATGAGGGGATGCAGAAGTAATGAGCCTCAGAGATAAAACTGCTGCACAGCATAGGACCAGACTGACTCAGGGAGCCACCAAAAAAAAAGCAAAAATTTCGTAAGCAGGTAACAAATAGAGCACGGCAGCTTGCCATATGTGTAGTATTATACCTGTATAATCACATGGCATTTGGCTCAGGGTCATGCTGAAACTTCTACTTGCCTGTTCTGGACAACTTCCCTGTCACTTACCTTCTACAGCCTGGAAAAATGGAATATTAATGCACTGCTCACCCTAGTCTGCAACATTTTACAAGGTATGAAAAACTAACTGTGGTAGTTCTTTCTTTTTGTGAAAGTTGTAGGAAATATGGTACATATGTAATTTTACTTCACCTGCTCTATTCCATAATAGGTATTCCCAGTAAAGGTCTTTTACAGTCAGTTTCTCAGAATGCTCCAGTTTTCTAAAAGCCAATTTTCTTGCACACACCTGGATCCCAGTTCATGTTGTCAGTGACCTGCAACATGCTTAGGTGTTGGGTTACACCATGGGTGTTATAGAAGAGGAGGCCTGAAGGCCTACAAAAGCATCTTCCCTAGGCCCGGTGGTAACCATGGAAACACATCCAGGTCACCTGAGATGGGCTAGAAAAGAGGACTATGGGTTAGTGACCTTCTTGACCAATGGCCCGGGAAGATTGTGGTTAGTGGCCTTATATGGTATTATTTACACCTTACCATGATAGGTAATATCTAGGGAATACTCCAGGTGACTGGGTGAAATCCTGGGATATGATCTTCCTGTTTATATGAGGTTATATCCTGTTTGTGGACTGGTATTTAGGTAACCTGAGCTGCGCAATAAACGTCTTTGCACTTCTCCATCTTGCATCCGAAGTCCTTGCCCGGCGTGAATGCTGCACTTAGGGAATACTGTATTCCCGAGAGAAGCAGAGCAGTGAGCTTCCAGAGAGCTGCACAGAAATTTGCCTTTCTTTCTGGGGTCCCATTGAGAAAATCCCAGAGAGTTTGTGCAGCCAAGGAAACTGATGGACTAGAAAGAAGAACTGTAGAAAAGGACTCAGCAGGCACACAGCAGAATTTAAAGACTTTTTTTATTTGGTATTTCTCAAGTTGCTCACTGAATACTGTGTCACACAAAATCACATGAACACGCATTTGCCTCATTGCATCCCCCTTATGCCACGGAATACAACTTTTAGAGCTCTTTGGTCCAGAGCTGTTGCACGTTGTTGCGGTGGCTCAGCCCTCTCATAGACCAGAGGACACTAAGTGGGTGGATTTCCCCACCCACAACAGTGACTCTGAGGGCGACACCAAGTGTGAGGGCTCTCCCCTTAAGTGTCAATCCAACAACATCTCCACCCTTGTTCTGGAGAAGTCTTTGTTCCAGTGCCTTTCATTGGTTAGAATAGTTATGTTTATTCCTAAGTACTGTTAAATATTCAAATATGTTCTGGAAAGTTAATCTCCGTTATATTCTTCATTGGTTAATTCAAATAAGTTCCTCCCCTTGTCACCTGTTATTGGTTCCCTGTCATCCCTTGTCAGCTCCCTATCGGTATATCCCTCAGATCCACCCCTAAATGTTCCCAGTATAAACCCCCCTGACAACCCCCTTCCTGGTCTCTCCTCGTTGCTTCTCCCTTCAGCTAATAAACTGGATACTGTCGCAACAAGAGGTCCTTCTCTCTCTTTTACCTCCGCCGGTTGCTAAACGACATCATTGACTACAGCCTGCTCCTTCGAGAGCTCAGGGCAGAGAGCTCCCGCAGGAGTCTGCTCCAACTAACATCCCACGGAGTGGCTCTCTGACTGGGACACTGACAATTGTTGCCTGCCAGGCCTCCGGGCGGCCGAGTGGTCAGCGCATCAGCACGTGTGTAGCTGAAGGGCTTTGGGAGAGGTAAATGGTACAGACGTGGGAACGCAGCTGAGTGTGAACAGGCAGGTGGCCTTTGTGAGGAGACAATTGGAATAGCTTCAATTTTTAATTCAGGTTTGTTAATAATGATTTACCCTAGGTGTCCCAAGTGGGGGATGTCTAACTTACTAGCTCTGGAAAGCAGGCAATTCGTGGGAGAAAGAAAAGCAGAGTATTGCATAGCAGCTGTGTCATCTTCTTATGGCTAAGTAAGTAATTAGCCAGACTCTCAAGTCCTTCTCCTTTGATCCCAGACTACACCTTTCACAATAATTTCTTCCCCACGTTTCATTATGGGCCACAGAAGTGATGGGTTTTTCCAGAGTGCTGCATCTTTCTTGTCCACGTGTTCTAAATACGTTCTGCCCACGTTCCACTCGGCTTTAGCTATGTTCCACTCAGCTTTAACTGGTGCATCCTGAAGAAGCAGCAAACAATAAATTTGGCAGCACTGAAGCAGGAACTGATTTTCTGTTTGATTTACAGTTCCTTTGAATTTGGCAGCTTCCTGAAAATCAAATGAGAACAGTTTTCAAAACTTTGTAATGTTGTGTTGATGGGCTGTTACATTGCCTCCTCACTCTCATTCTGTGCAGCTGCTCCACATGAACTAAGCACTCAAGAACTTCACTTGTCAAAGCTGCTGGTACTATCTGAGGGGCACATGCAGGGGTCTCAGGGTCACTTTAAAGGTTTACTAAGGTGTTTACTAAGTCCTGACTTCTGGACTATGCTAGCATCCAGCACCTGTCTCTATTTTCTCATGGAGAGATCTGCAAGGAGTTTGGTAAGACTGAACTTTCGGAAAGGCCCAGCAAGCTGCAAAAGGAGGAAGCTCCTCTTTGGAAGTTTCATCTGTGATATATATGTCATATCTTCCAGAAAAAAAGCCCACTAGAGACTAGTCCATATGGATAGCAGGTATCAGGGCTCTGTGCACATCAACAGCCTCTCCTTTCCTTGGCCTTCCCAAGTGTTTGGCTGCTTGTGTTCAAGGTCAGCTCAGATTTAGCACGGCCATACAACCTTGTATTCAACTCCTGCAATAAAAGCCAGGCTGGCAGAAATGGTGGTGTGAGAAGGAGTTATGAGAAGCCTCATCTTCACCCCCAGACTGGCCACCACTTGACCCAGGAGCTGAGTGGTGGCTGGGTGCTTGCCTGAGCTGCGATGTTGGGATACCTGTGCCCAGCCTTGCTGATCCTGATCCACAGACCAACTTCCCAGCTCAGTCTTGACCTGGCTGGTCACTGTGAGCTTGCCCAGTGGTCACTGGTCTGTGGTTGACCCTGATCACTACCACGGGCCCTTTGCTCTTTGCTCCTTGCTTGGGTCCAGTTGGGCTGTGCCTTTGCTGCTAAGGGCAGAATCCTGCCTGTCCTGCTGTACCTCCCTTACAAGGTTACATGTACATGAGAATATTTTGGGAGTATATGGGCTTAAAGGACCTGGCCACAAGTGGAAAACAACCTCAAGCAGAAGGGAGATCTCTCATTTTTTAGCTAACAAGTTGCACAGACAATTGAACCATTGCCCCAGTTCCTGGGCTGTATCTTTACTCACTTGAACAATCTTGTTGTAAACCGATGAGTGCTTTTGGTAATAGGGTTGCCCAAAGAGCTTCCTTATTTCTCGCATAATCTCCTACAGAACAATCATAGCACAAAGCAGGCTGTTATCATGTGGTAAGGCAAGCACTGGGAATTTCTGTTTCTCAGATTGTGTCAATCAGTAATGGAAAAGTCACTCGTTTCAGGTTTGGAGAAAGGTCCCATAAAGGCAACATAGTGCTCGAAAATGTGCCTCATCCAGCTGGACAATTCAGATATGCAGTGTATGGCTGTGTATCATGGGACACAGAATCATATACTATTGGAAGGGTCCCACAAGGATCCTCAAGTCCAGCTCTCTGCTTCTTCCCAGAATAGCTTAACTCATAAAGAGAAAGACCTATTTTTTATCCAGTGATGCTCTCATACTTAGGGTTGCTGGAGCTTAGCTCTCTACATCCCCAGCCCTCTCAGCTCAGAAGTTATCCCCAGTGTCTTTGCTGACAGATTTTGAGCAGTGTCCTTAGCAGAAGCAAACTTCTAACAGAATGGCAGATGCCAATGGCCCTTTGACACAGAAACATAAAATACCTGTCTGCTCTTGATGAAAGCACTGTTCCAAGGTGGAATGTCAAGAATTTTAAATATGTCGTCTGTTCTCTGTTGTATATCTTTCTCACAGGCATCAAACAGCTTCTGCAGTGCAAAGACAACAATTGATTACAGCAGCAATCACAGTGAAAGCAGAGGTGTAGAGTGTAAAGCATGGGCTGAGAACACATCTGCATTAGAGTAAATTGTAGGGCTGCTAATTGATTGAAATATATCTTCAAAAACTGTGAAACAAACTTTGATCAAACTGCTTGCATATTTAGCCTCTGTGGGGTCTTATCATCACAATGCTAATAATGGCCCCATCTCAGTCTTATCCTTTAAGGTAATACCACTTCGGTATTTTCCTTCAGACCTCCCCAGCATCAGAGCAGTGAGTCAGACATCAAAATGACATCTCCCAGCTATTAGTTCAAGCACCAACATAAGCAAAGTGGATTGTTTCCCCACTTGTGCTTAACATGTGTGAGGGATGGGACTGGTATTTGAATGTGGCCTTCTGAAAGGCAAGAGGAAGAGACTCCCTGGCAGTTTGATCTCTACAGCATCCACAGACCCTGCTGGGCTGGAAAACCAGACACCCAAACTTAGGCCCTAACCCTTTGTGGTACAGAAATACAAATACTCAAAGGCTGCTATATGGCTACACTGTATTGATCCAATAAGAATCAGGTGGAGAAAATGGACATGAACAAACCCTAATGATGCGACTGCCTTGTTTATAGGTCCAATGGTAGGAGATCCTGACTTTCTCCCATTGCTGTAGTCGGAGCATCTCGTATCTCTCCAGCACAGCAGACAAACGTGAATGGTCATTGATGTCCTCAGAGTGTGGGTGCATGGCCATCACTTTAGCCAAGAGCTCTTGGTTTCTAGGTCAAGAGGATATTAAAAAACATATGTAAGCCAAGATGAAACAAAGAGTAAACATAACGATTTTACTTATGAATCTGTTTTGTGAATTCCATGTTTTCTACAATGCACGTCTCTCTTATATAGCTCTATAGCTGGCAAGCAGCTTTTGTGTGGGAAACAGTGCTTTCTCAGCTCAGTTTTGCATGATCACAGTGCAATTTGATCAGACTGGCATCTTGACGATGCCATTGAAGACTGGTTTCTTTTACTCTTTATTTAACTGGTTACCCTGAGAATGTCTCCTTCCCTCTGCAGAACAACACAAGCCATCTTCCAGGAGTCAGTTACAAAGAGATGGTGGCAGGTTGAAAGTCTGGAGAGAAGGTTTCTGGGCTGTCTGGTCAGAAACAGAGTCCTCAAGGACTGCAGGAAGTGAGAAGTATGTAGCTTTTCAGCATAGAAACACACAGTACATCCAAAATATGAATAAATACCTTACCTTGCCTCTACCTTTTTGAGCTTCCCTTTCAGCACCTCAGTTTCCTTTTTCTTCTGATGCTGTATTTGGATTATCCTTTCAGGAAATGCTCGGAAACAGATTTGTGAGATATCTTTATTTGTACTTGGACACTGGGACAACAGTGGACATGCCCCTGTTGAATAATCTGAATTCCAGAAAAAGAGCTCTGAGGTGGGAAAGCGTAGAGTATCCAGGAAAAGCTCCAGGGGAGCTGAACAACCTCCTCTGAAAGCTCCAACCCAGATTTTATGCTCAAATCAAGGGGGGAGCTATTTACATCAGAAGAAATGGAAATGTGGTTGTGAGAATCATAATGATTTTCCCTTCTTTTATTATTAATGTAAAGAATCACATTACCTGTTGCGACTATCCGGAAAGTGTAGTAGAGTATTAACAGCGTCAGTCAAAGTTCTGTTCTCATTGTCCATCCATCCATAAGGAGAAGAAAGAAATAATAAACCACATTTCAATCAGTGGGCAAGTATGCAATAAAATCTTAAAAAATGAACAAGCTAAACTTCCTCCAATTTCTGATCAGCCCACAGGGAAAAGAAATCTAGAAACCAAAACTTCTCAAGGCTATTCTATGCTGGGTGGGTGGTTTGTGATTCTCCGAGTCAATACCATCAGTGCAAATAAAACACTCCCAAAGTGTAAGATCTGCATGTTACATGATGCAAATCAAGCCGCTTCTGTAAATTGGCTCTGGGTTCCCAGTATACCCCGGGCAAAATTTGTTGCTAACTCAGAGCCCTCCCTGTGTCTGGCTGATTTGTAATTTTCTGTCCCACCCAGCCTAGTGTGCACCAGCTACAGCTCATTGTCAGGGGCCACACTAAACATTGTCATTTCTGGTCACTGGACTCTCACGTTATTTTGTTGTCCCTCTCTTCCATCATTTCAAACCTTTCCCTCAGGATTGAAGTCTGGTCTCCATAGGCTGATGGCTGCTGTGAGGTGTCAGATGTATGTCTGAGGAAAAAAAGGAAAGGGAATTCTTGTAATGAACAGGGGTAGGAACACATCCTCAAAACAAGTACTTTATAATAGCCAGTCCTGTGAGCAGAGGCTTCATGGCTACATCCATGCCAGCAAACGGATCAGAGACAGGACAAAGGGCACACGGCGGTGCAGATTTGGCACAAGTGAGTTAGCACTCTCCCAGATAATGCCTGATACAGCGCAGAGGACTCCACAGGCCAGGGTATGCCAAAACCAGGAGGGTTTGACTCATCATTAGGTCTGGCTAAAGTGGGCAAGATACAGGGACAGCTCCTGAAAAACAAACTCAACCCAGACCTGCAGAGTGTGGGGAACAGCAAATGTAGCTGACTGTTCTGGTAAGGCCAACTTTGAGTATGAGTGTGGGGGATTTTTAACAGAGAATTACAAAGCTCTGTGTTCTCAAGGTGATTTTTTTTATTTCTACAACTGCTCTCTATGTCCTGTTTCCTAATGAGGATCCCACATATCAACTATTATTACAGAGATAGTCCCAGATTAAGGTGCTGCTGCAGCTTGGATCAAGGTGGAGCAGAGAGCAAGCTTGTCCCTGCAATCAGATCTCAGAGAAAGCCTCAGCACGAGGCTTTACCTTTGGTTTATGCCAACAGAACGCTGCACAGTTGCTGCAAGGGACTGTGCTGCCCCTCTCTCTCAGCATCACTCCCTCCCACTGAAGCACATTTTGGTTTTGTTCACTTGGATGGATTCCTTTCCAGTTAAACCACTTCACTTCCAGTCTTTCACTGAAGACACTTTATTTTTGTCTCTAAGCTCAACAATCCAGTAAAAAATTTGCATTTTAGTCAGCCTTTCCCTGCAAAATTGATGAGCTCAGAGTCAGAGTTCTGAAACCCCAGATCTTGTCATACTCTTTCTACTGATCTTTCTAGTTTGTCTTCCTCTTACACCAGTTTAAGATCTGCCTCACACTTTGGAGTTGAACTTGAGCTGAATTTGGGGACAGTAACCGTCTCTGAGATGGCTAGAAAGGTTAGGAAGTAGAAAAAAGAGCTTTTACTGAATATTTCACAGTCAGAAAATGTTTACAGTTCAGCACTCATGCAACCCTCCAAGAAACTTTGTAGAAATATACAGACCTAGGAAGGTTAATCCAGAGACACGCCCTGTGTAACCTACCTGCTGCCTTCTGCAGTCATCTTTCTGGGATCAGAGTCCTCACACTGTCTTTCCAATTGCTCTGTTTCTCTGTCACCAGAAACACTGGGTGCATGCCACAATTCTGTTCCTCTGTAGGCAGAAACGTTGGGTGTACACCACAATTCTCCTTTGCTGTAGCAAGAAACGTCAGCTGTACAGAACACTGCTCTTCCTCTGTAGCCAGAAACATTGGGTGTATCGAGCACTTCTGTTCTTGTGTACCCAGACACACTGGGAGTATCCAGCACTTCTGTTCCTCTGTAGCCAGAAACATTGGGTGTATCCAGCACTTCTGTTTCTCTATAGCCAGAAATGCTGTGTGTATCCATCATCTCTCTTTTGCTGTAGCCAGAAACATCGGGTGTATCCAACACTTTTGTGCTGCTGTAGCCAGAAATATTGGGTGTATCCAGCACTTCTGTTCCTGTGTGCTCAGAAACATCGGGTGTATCCAGCACTTCTGTTCCTCTGTAGCCAGAAATATTGGGTGTATCCATCATCTCTCTTCTGCTGTAGCCAGAAACATCGGGTGTATCCAACACTTCTGTTCCTCTGTCACCAGAAACACTGTGTGCATGCCACAATTCTGTTCCTTTGTAGGCAGAAACGTTGGGTGTACACCACACTTCTCCTTTGCTATAGCCAGAAACATCAGGTGTATAGAACACTTCTGTTCCTCTGTAGCCAGAAACATTGGGTGTATCCAGCACTTCTGTTTCTCTATAGCCAGAAATGCTGTGTGTATCCATCATCTCTCTTTTGCTGTAGCCAGAAACATCGGGTGTATCCAACACTTTTGTGCTGCTGTCACCAGAAACGTGTGCATGCCACGATTCTGTTCCTCTGTAGGCAGAAATGTTGGGTGTACACCACACCTCTCCTTTGCTGTAGTCAGAAACATCACGTGTATCCAAGACTTCTGTGTTTCTGGAGCAAGAAATGTAGTGTATAAACCACTCTTTGGTGAAGACAGAAACGTTCGGTGTCTCCATGCCTTTACAGCAGCAGCAGCAAATGTTTGTTGAAATGAGTGGGCAGCACTGAGGACTGTCGGTGCTGCTGGGAGTGCAGAAAGTTACTGATCAAACAGGCTTCTAAGAAAGGCACTTTGCTGTTAGGAAAACAGAAGCAAGCCCTGCCTCTTTACAGGAAAAGGCACTATTTACAATATTTCTAGAGTCACACCTCCCTCCAGCAGATAGGGTCAGGGTGATTGCCCTTCCCTCTACTATATCAGTCCTTTCAGTTTCAGTCCAGTCCCATCTGTTCACCCCTCTCTGGCTCCCGGAGCTGCACACCTCTGCACTGCAGTGGCCATGGCCAGCCAGTCAGTCTTTGTCGTTGCTATAGATTTTGGCACATCCTACAGTGGATACTGTTTTTCTCTTGCTTCAGGTACAGACCAAATCCGCCAGGTTTACTGGGGAACAGAGCACGGGATCAAGACTCAAAAGACACCCACATGCATCTTGTTCAACCAGAAGCAGGAGTTCAAGTATTTTGGCTATGATGCTGTGATAAAGTACAAGAGCCTGCCCTCCAGCAAAGCTGACAGCTGGTACTTCTTCCAGAATTTCAAGATGCAGCTGTACAACACGGTAGGTAGAAGAGCTACTGCTTCTGGGGTCAGGGCTATTCATTTATTTGAGGGATGGGGGTTAGAGAATCCATGAAGAGGGCTGAATAAGTGTGGTTGATGAGGATGAAGGAACACAAGTCAGAGAGTATTTTGATGAACCAAAGAAAAAATTATTTAATTTTGTAATTGCTGAAAGCTTCCCAGGCCCTTCCTTTACGATGTTTTTTATTTCTCTAAAGACAGTAAAACCTGACTACATACCCAGGTGAAGGCAAATACCTGTTCCTAATAAAAAGCTGCCCTGTTCCCAAGCTCAACAGAGAAATTGGTCTCCCTCTAGGACTCCCTGCTTCAGTCCTTAACAGGGAACAGGGACCAAGTGAAATTTCCTTTAATTCAAAGGAGATGGGCAGCCTTGGGATCACCCTAAGAGATCATCCCATGTTATACAGCTCCACCTAGCTCATCTCTCCCTCCCTTGAAATGTTATTCTGAAGCTGATGTAAGGGTGTCCAGCTGTCCTTGAAGCCTGCAGTAGCTTTATCATTTCTCTCTGAAGGCTCTGTGCTAGTTCGGAATAGTTCACGGCTTTATCTGAGTTTGTTTGTTCAGCCAAACACCCTGCTACCTTTTAGGGCCTTCCTGTCTGTGCTTTGGGGTCCCACAGGGCCTCTCAAAGTAGAGAGTAAACTAGAGCACAGAGCCAGTCCCAAAGAAAGCCTCATGTCCTTTCTTTGGCAGCCCCTGGATTTAAGTAATGAGTGCTGAACTGGATGCTATGGTGGGTGGGAGGCCTCCTTGGAGATTTTCCTCCCCAGGAAAGCTGGGAATGATGTGGTCTGTCACAGTGTCACCTCTGGAGTGGTTGGTTCTCATTCACTTTCAGCAGGGGCTGGAGAGAGGTTTTAGTTCAGAACTATTTCTCTGCATCTTAGGAGCAAATGGTGAAGAAAAATTTCATTATAGAATCACTCCCCAGTGGCTCTTCAGAGATCTACAGGATCTTCAGGATCTTTACAAAATATGGCCTAGGAGAAACAGCTGACCCATCAACCAAACTGACATTTTGCCTACTGAATCACAGGCATGGTGGGTAAGCAGTTTGGTAGCTGACCTGTGCCACTTAGACTCAGCAGCCACAGTAGTGAAGCCAATGCTGGGAGTTCACTCAGGTTTGGAGAGAGGACCTCCTTCTGTGCCCCGTGTTGTGCAGTGCTCGGTGTGAAGGGGACAGGTCTCATACAGGCACTGCACCGTGTGACCCTGGGCTGTTTTTTGTAGAATGTCACAGCTGGCATGCAGCTGAAAGCCAGCAATGGAAAGTTGCTTCCTGCCCTGACAGTCTTTTCTGAAAGCCTGCGCTACCTGAAGGAACATGCCCTGAACACCATTCAAGAGGCCTCTTTCCAAACTGTCTACGACGAGGAGGAGATCACCTGGGTCCTTACTGTCCCAGCCATATGGAGCGCTGCTGCCAAGCAGTTCATGCGGCTGGCAGCAAAAGAGGTGAAAGCAGGGGTTACCTGATTTCCTCAAATTACCTTTGGAGGTTTCTTTGCCCCTTGAGGCAGAGGAACTCCTCAACATATAAACAACCTGTATTTCAAATTTCAGTCCATCGGGCACAGAAATCTTACACGTTGAGGGTGGTGAGGGAGAGGATGTCCCAAATTGGCAGTAGCAAGAGTTCTGCCCTCTCCCGCCACCGCCGTATAGAAATGAGCCCCACAGAGATCAGCGGTGCAAGAACCACCACCCCTGCATGAGCTGCTGGAGTGAGAAGAGTCTCCCTGGCAGGTGGTGCTCATGCAGCAGTAATGTCACCCCCTTTCCTTGAACTAACTCCTCTCTTTTGTGATTTTAGGCAGGAATTATCTCTGACATGGTCTCTGAGAAGCTGATAATTGCCTTGGAGCCAGAAGCTGCATCGCTGTGGTGCAAGCAGCTTCCACAGGAAGGGTTTATGGCAGACAGCAGTGACAAGAAGAAGTTTGAAGACTCCCCTGGGATCCAGTATATTGTTGTTGACTGTGGAGGTAAAATTTTCCATTTAAAGGGTATCATCTTTGCTGGGCATGGTGCATGGGTATTTCACAATATGGCCAAAGGTCCCAGAGCTTGGACTTCACTGCTGTGCTTGTCGTGGGGTTTTTATTTCTCACCTAATGAGATCCTGTGAACAGGCAGAAAAATAGGAGGAAAGAACAGGATTGTGTCTCACACTACTGTGGTCTTCAGGCCAGACAGTCACAATATGAGGTCCTGTCCTCACACCAGATTAGCTGGCACCACATCCCAGCAGCAGCCACCGGCACGCACCACATGCTCTTGTGTAGCCTGAGCTCACAGCCTCCTCTCTAGGAGCAACTGTAGTTAGTGCCCAGTGATGTGACCAAAGTGATGAGCTAGCAGGCACTGGAGAGTAAATCATTAAGAATATTTGATAAAGCACTTCTCAGTAATTTCTCTAGATTCCTGAGGTTTTTGGTGTGATGGGAATTTTCTGCCAAGAGCAGTCGGGTGGTTGTGAACGAATACCGAAAAGGCATCAAGAGGACCACAAGCTCCTGAGAGTCTTCTCACCACTGGGCAGGAGTCAACCACCTATGTGAGGAGGCCAGTCTCCGTTTGGGATCAGACGGGAGATT
This sequence comes from Daphoenositta chrysoptera, assembly GCA_013397915.1. Taxonomy (NCBI): domain Eukaryota; kingdom Metazoa; phylum Chordata; class Aves; order Passeriformes; genus Daphoenositta; species Daphoenositta chrysoptera. The sequence goes on along the minus strand of VZRO01005536.1, from coordinate 63,421 downwards.
GTCTTGTTCAGTGAGCAAGTCGGAGCATCCAGCTTTTGTCAGAAATAACTGTAGGAGCTTTGTGAGACCAGGCTTTTAAATAAAAGTGCATAAATTTAAAAAATCTAGAGCAGTACAGGCAATAGCAGAAGAGTGAGCATGACGAAAGATAGCAGCAGAAAAGCACATCAGCGAATTGGGAGTTCAGAAGGTAAGATTAAATTCAGTGGAAATTCATGTACTTTAAAGCAAACAGCACAATTAAACCACTTCTCTGTGTGTGTGTGTGTCTGTGTGTGTCTGTGTGTATAGGTGGCACAGTAGACATTACAGTACATGAGATCCAAGAAAACCATTACCTAAAGGAATTACACAAGGCAACAGGAGGTGGATGGGGAGGGAACAGAGTGGATGAAAACTTCACCACTTTCCTCAAGGAAATATTCAATGATGGTGTATGGGATGAATATGTAAAGAAGCACCCTACTGAATTACAAAATATGATGTACAACTTCAGCCTACAGAAATGCTCTGCTAGCAGGGAGGAAGTCTACATACGTTGCTACTACAACCTGGTCAGAGTGGCAGAGTCCAAGAAGGACATCTCTCAGTTCTTCGAAAAAGCAGCAGGAGCTGTGTGGTGTGATGGGACGATCATGATTACATACGAGAAAATGAAGAGCTTGTTTGACTACTGTATCAACAATATAATTTGTGCTGTGAGGGAAATTCTTTGCAAGCCTGAGATGGACAAAGTCCAGTACATTTTACTTGTGGGAGGCTTTGCATCCAGCATCATCCTGAGAGATGCAGTCAGGCAGGCCTTTAGCAGCAAGTGTCATATCCTTTGTCCCATGGAGGCCCAGGCGGCCATTGTAAGAGGGGCTGTTTTATTTGGAGTTAATCCACATGTTGTTACCTCAAGAATCAGCTGTAGGACATACGGCGTAGAAGTGAATCGGAAATTTGATGATTCTATTCATGACACCCGTAAACGGAAGGTCTCAAAAATTGGTGACTATACTTATTGCACAGGTCTCTTCCATAAATTGGTGGGAATTGGGGAGTCAGTGAATATAAATGAAGTTGCTTACTATGATTTCTTTCCAACAGAACCAGATCAAACAAGGGTAGTCTTTTCTTTCTATTGTACAAAAAACCAGGATGCTCAGTACGTAGATGAGGAAGGGATGGAAAAGCTTGGCTCCTGTGTAGTGCCATCACCAGACACACAGCTGGGGAAAAATCGCCAGCTGAAGATGGCGGTTAAATTTGGGCTTTCCGAATTTAAAGCCACATGTACTGATGTTACTTCCAAAGAAAGTCGGACAGTTGTAATAGATTTTATATCTTATAAATACTAGACATATTAAACAGATCTTAGACATCTTTTCCAGCCATTACAATTCTAACAATTCTCTGACTAAAACAATAGAGGAGGCAATTGGACCAAGAAGTCCATCATGCAGCTTTCTGTTTACACAAGAAAACTACTAGTCTGAGTCTCTGATTCCTTTTGTTCATCACCAACCACACTTTCAGTCCAACACCTCACTTTCTGTTGTATCTGACAGCAGGTTTATCTGCTGCTTCATCTCATGCCCTTTTAGCTTGCATCTCTGAACCCAATAGTCCATACCACCAATATAACCATCTGTACTCTACCTGTGTTTGATGCAAAGCCTCTGGACTGGTGTCTAACTTCCACATAAAGCAGCCCGTAGCTGTTTATTTTAGCCTGGTGTCTTTCAGACACATCTTCTCTTTCTCTGACATCGTGTCTCTTTATCTGGAGTCCAGGTTTAATTCTGCTGGGGGTGACATTCAGTGGATTTCTCTTTTCTTCAGAGTATCACTTACATAAACTGTGTGTCATTAATGCTCCAGTGTCCCAGATGAGGGTGCTGAGTGAACCAGTCTAGGGGCTTGTGTACAAAACCTGTGGGAGTGTTGTTTCCATGAAATGATTGGGTGTTTGATCTCATTAATTGGGCAGATATGAATGCCAGATTGTAACATTACAGATATGAATAGTGCTTATGCTGCTGCCTGAGGCCTCTGTCCAGCTCTGGGTAGTCTCTGCATCTCTGACTTGGGCTTGATATTTTCCACAATCTAATTTCTTTGCCTCCTGCCTGCAGCACCTGTGCAAAGGTTCAGCACAGTTTAGGCTTAATGGGCCTAAATTTGTCCAAGAAAAGGATGCAGTCCTGCAGTGTGCTGGGTCTGGCTGAGATGGAGTTAACTTTTTCCATAGTGCCCCTTAGGCTGGTGTGTGGTTTGTGTCCAAAATGGTGTTGGTAGCACACTGATGGTTCGGGGGGTGAGGGGTGGGCTGGCATTTGTGGAGTTTGTTTTTTCTCCCTTCACTGAGGATGTAAAGTTTCTCTGCTGAGCACCAGCCTGCACCAATGCAAATTCTTGGTTAGCTGGATACACTGCAAGGAAACTCAGCACTGGCGTCCTTATTAGTTGTAATGATCGACTTAGAGTCACTGCTGGCCATGTAGTGAATGTTGTTAATCACGAGAGCAGCATTCAGAGGACTAATCTGCATATCTGCTATGCCCTATGATATATAAAAGTGGAGTGATTTTGAAATTACTACCTTTGCTTTCACATTTACAATGTTATGCATGCAATAAAAATTGTCACAACAGACACCTGTGTGCATTTCTACCGTGTCAGGTGGTATGACTCCATAAACTTTGTAAGGACCATTCTGGGGGCTAGGTCCTAAGAAGCTGAGTAGTCCTGCTTTTTTCTCACCCTTTGTATTTGGTGATTTCACCAGTGCAAAGCCCATCAAGGCTCCACCCGAGCCCACTAATGCCCTGGAATGGGAGAGAGAAGTAGGGTCTGGGAAAGTGGCAGCAGGGAAAGCTGCCTATGACTGTCCCAGGTCTTTCCCACCCATGTGCTGTGTAGGCTTTGGGATTCAGACATTGACACCGACAGTCATGACTGCAGCTCCTAGTTTTGCTTGTTTTGGTGAGCTGATTGTCTTGATAGCCTCAGAGCATGAGCATGATGAGCTCATGAGCATGAGCAGATGCAGGTGTTTGTCCTTTCTGTGAAAGCAGCACTGAGTGTCAGGGTCTTGGGCTAAGCATCCCTGAAACCTGGCAATATGGGGGCTCTACCCTCAGCCTGACACTCCCACGGGTATTGGGTAAAGAAGAGTCACAGCTGCTGAGCCCCTGGCAGCCATCCTGGGAAACAGGTGTGTCTGCTGAGTTGGGAATTAACGCTGTTGAACAATAAATTAGGTGGGTTGTTTATGCTAAAAATCACAGAATCACAGATTCCCAAGTCTCAAGGAGAAGAAAAGACAGTGAGGTTTGCAGTGCCTGTAACCAGAACATCAGTGAGCTCTAGAGGTGTGATGGCAGCTGGATCCTAAATGGCTGGGTGAGTAGAAGGTGCCACCCATTTCTGTGGCTGGATCTTGCCGCCTGCCTTCTGCCTAAAGCATGTGATTTCTTGGAAACTGAGAGAAAGCAACGCCCACTTCGCAGTACTGACACCATTTCCCGGCAGAGCAATGGGAGGCACAGGCTCTTCTCCCCTGGCTGGACACAGGGACAGGAACAGCTTGGCCACAGCCCAAACACCTCGACTGTGCTCCCTGCTCCAGCTTTCCCAGCGCCATCTGCCCTCCCAGCCTGAGCCTGCCTGCTGATGTCAGATGAAGTTAGAGATTCACAAAAAGTTCGCAGTAACTATCAGTTAGCCTTGAAACCATGACAGTGGGGTGCTGAAGCAATGGAACCGTGAAGAGACCCCAGGAACAGAATGCTATAAACCCTTATGTCCTTGATAAGTAATGGTTCAAATAGATTCAGGCAGAAACTGCAACAGAGGTTTAATAAAATAAGGTTAAACAATAACTTAGCAACAGGTGATAGCATGTAAAGACAACCTCAAGTTACCTTAGCTGATTATAATGTTAAAGAACACACTCCCAGGGGAATTTGTATGTGGAAATGATAGGATACTGAACTGGACTGGGATCAGCATATGCACAATAAAAATTTTGTTATACAAGCATGAGTGACCCATCTCTTGTTTCTGTATGCTTCCTTTTTTGCTACCTTTTTGTAGAAAGGACTCTGCTTGTTTTCCAAAAGGTTGGAAAAGACCTGGCCTGGCCAGCCCTGGCATCCTATTCTGCAGATTTGTAATAAAATTATGTCTCAACTCAATGTGTTGATTGGCTTTTGCACACCAGGATTCCCTTCTTTATGGGTAACAGCCTGAAGAGCTTCACCCATGTTAGAAAATATGTCTCTTCATGCAATAGAAATTACACTTGAGAGCATTCACTTCCTTTGGCTTAATAACCAACACAAACCATGGGAGAGGAAAAAGAAATAAACCAAGCAGGCATCCTCTTGCCCACATGTGGGGAGGTGTCAGCAATGACTTCATGATTAATCAGCACATTTTTCATAGCTATTCCATTTCCAGACCAAAATAATCAGGTTTCTAGAGCTTTTTTGTTTCAGTTTCTAGAGATTGCTGAGGTGTAGCTTAGATGTGTATAGCCCTGTTAGAGATGTCAAAACTTCATGAGGGATTATTGTGTTCATCTTACAAGGACTCGGCAAATCATGCAAGGGGAAAATAGAAGATAAATTTCCAAAACAGTGGAAGTAAGATGGAAGACTAGAAAAGCATGTCACAGAGAGAGCATGGTGACATGCTCGAGGGAGGGTGTCATTGCTTTGTCTGGTCAGGGACTGCCCTGTGCTGCTGACACCTGGCTTGACCCCAGAGAAAATAGACCCATTGCACCTCAAAACTGGACCAACCAAGTAAGTTTAGGGTGCCTCCATGGAAAAATGTTTAAGAACGGGCAGTAAATACTGAAAAGGGAGAGACAAATCCAGGACAGATACAGTATCCGACGGGATGATGACCAGTGGAAGAGCCCACGCTGGAGCAGTTGAGTAGGACATGAGCAGCAAGAGCAAAGGGATCCCCATGTACCAACCCCAGCTCCTGCACCACTCATGGTCTCACCAAAGGGTGTGGTTGTAACCTGCAGCACAGGGTGAGGAAACAGGACAGGGGGAAGTGAGGTATCTAAGGCTTGGTTGGTTTGTTACTTGGCAATAAATTAATTGGATTGAAATTTCTCAACTCGAAACAGGTATTTTTTGGCCCACAACTGGACGTCTGACTATATATCAAGGGATGGAGCATGTTCATACTGCAATGTCCCAGAGGAGAGTGGGGGAGAGCAGAGGAGAATTCTCCTAGGGAATCATAGGGAATCCATTTTGGATTGGAAGCGACCTTAAAGATCATCTCCTTCCAACCCCTCTGCCGTGGGCTGGGACACCTTCCACTAGACCAAGTAGCTCAAAGCTCCATCTGGCCTGGCTTTGAACTCTTCCAAGGATGGGGAATCCACAACTGCTTTGCAGCCTTCTATCAGACTGCTCTTTGTTTGCTGTGTGGTAAAAAGGCAGAGGGAGGCAAGTGGGGACAAATTTCAGTGAAGTCATTTGAGGCCTCCCTCAGCAGCAGTGGGACACAACCCCACCAAGACCAGTCGGTCTCTGTGAGTTTGCAGCCAGCACTTTCCTTCTGCCTTGGGGAATCAGGCTGGTTTATCTTGACATGCTGCCTATTTTCCCCTCGTACCTGTTCCTTCCCTCCTGTAAACCATCCCAAACATTATGAGGTTTTGTCTGCCCTCAGCATCCAGCAGCAGTTTCTCAAGCCCCTTAGCCCTTATTTTGTGTGCATGCCCTGGACTTAACCAGAACATTCCTGCCAGAGGTTAAGCCCAGGCATTGAATGGATAATCCATGAAAACTTTTTGCCTCCAGTTCCAAGTGACTGTGACTATAACAGGTCCAGAGATGCTGTCTGCAGCTCCATGCTGGCTCTTTTCCTGCCCCTTATTTCTCTCCCAGGCAGGCAGGGCTCAGAGATAGGACAGAGATCCCAAAGGCCTGGCTGTGCTGCACCGTTTATCTCCAGTGCTAAAATGAAGTGGCTGTGCAGGGCACTCTGGCCATGGACGCTGTGCCATGCTGCCATCACCATCCCTGCAATGCTGTCATTTTGGGGTGGCGAAGCCTCCCACCCTCATGGGGCCGAGGCTGGGAGCAGCTCTGGGGTGAGCCCATGTTAAACCAGAGAGCTGTGGGGAAAGCAGCGGCTGTGGCATGAAGGCAGGACTGGAGAGAGTTGCTGGAGCTAGAAACAGGATCTTTGGCTGAAAGACCGAAGAGTGCCAGGGAGAGGGGATATCAGGGCACCACAGTGCCCTCAGCACAGCAGCACTCTTGGGAGAAAACAAGGAAAATTAGTTCTTGGGCAAGGATCACCTTCAGGAAAGCGGAGCTAAGCACTGGTTTTGGCAGGGGTGAGAGGGGAGGGGAATTGATCTTTTTTTTTCCCCACTGAAAACTGCCTTTTTCCCCCTTCTCTTCTCAGACAGTGAGACCTTTGCTTTGGTACCTGACTACGACTACAGGGCTACTCCTCCCTCCTCATGTGGTTGGTTTCTTTCCTGATTAAATGTGATTAGGTAGCTCTAAAACCTGCAGAAATGTGACTGAGGAGAATGGAGACAAAGAGACCCTTCAAGATCTCTTAAATCCCCAGGGCAGTATTTAGAGAGCCCTGAGGAGAGAACTGGAGCAGAAGGACCCTGCCAGAACCTCCCTGTCCTTCTCCCTCCTGCACGCTCTATTGCCAACATCTCTTCCATCATGTCGCTCTCTGAAGCAGAGGTGCAAAGTGCCCGTGGTGCCTGGGAGAAGATGTATGTGGATGCTGAGGACAATGGGACAACTGTGCTGGTCAGGTAAGGAAGGAGCCCATCCAGCTGCTGCCCTGGAGGGCTGAAGGAGGAACAGCAAGAAGGATGGAGATACTGCCTAGGAGCATGTCTTGATGTTTTTCATGCAGCCCTTGCTGGGAAGAGGAGCAATCCACACAAGGAAAAATAAAAGGAAAGGGGTAAGGGGGTAAGAAAAGAAGAAGAGACAAGAACAATTTCTTCACCCATGTAAGGTAAAGAAAAGAAAGTGTGGTATGAAAGAGAATGGGAACAAAACATGGGCCTTATTTCCCTCTTCCTCTTTACCTCTAAACTCTTTTGATGCTCTTTTTAAACTGAGTATTTCACTCCTGATTCTTCTTCAGCCTCAGTCCATCTGTTCCATTGTATTATACCCTTTCTGTGGGCTTTCCTCTCTTAGTTTCCATCCTGTTTCCCTCTCTTCTGTTCACCTTTCACATATTCCACTCTCATCTGGGACTTACATGGCCTCCATAAGCATGGATCAGTTCAAATACTATTTCTGGTTATCAGGCCTTTACCCATCCCTCTGGTTTTCTTGTATATCACACCTTGTGCCTGGATTACCCTCACAAAGTGTTAAATGCTGCTCTTTCCTTCTGCAGGCTACACAACCTGCACACAGTTAGAGTCAGGAATGCAGCCATAATATGTTAGCAGCATCCTGTAGTTTGCCTCGCTGGGGTAATTTACTCTAGAAGGTTTTGCTTTAGTGTCCTACAACCCCAGACCTGCCTATAGGCAAGTTCAGGGCTTCCCAGGACAAGAGAGACATAGCCATACTGGAAAGAGTCCAGCAAAGGGTCAGGAAGATGATGAGGGGACTGGAGTATCTCTCCAATAAAGAAAGGCAGAGAAAGCTGACTGTTCACCCTGGAGAAGAGAAAGCTCAGGGGAATCTTATCAATGTGTACATAAAAACCTTAAGGGAGAGTGCAAAGAAGGCAGAGCCAGGCTCGTCTCAGTGGTGCCACGAGACAGGACCAGAGTCAGTGAGCACAAACTGAAACACAGGAGGTTCCCTCTGAACATCAGGAAACTTTTTTTTTAATTCTGAGTGCAACTGAGTGCAACTTTGGGCACAAGCTGCCCAAAGAAGTTGTTGAGTCTCCATACATGGAGATACTCGAAAGCCATCTGGTCATGGTCCTGGGCAAATGGCTTGACCAGTGGTGTTGAACCAGATAACGTCCAGAGGTTCCTTCAAGCCCAACCATTTTGTGACTCTTTGTGAATTTGTGAAATGCAATGTGGAATTTGCTATGGATATTTCAGGTGGATAACTGGTTTACCCAATGGAGCAAACTGCTTTTTTAAAAGGAGTTTGACCAAGATGACTGTAATTGATCAAAGGTACTTTCAAGCATACTGAATTGTGTAACTTTTTAATAAATGGAATGAGCAGTACCCCATACTCAAATAACAATCCACCACAGGCAGTAAGAAAGCTTTGCAGTGGACTCCAGGAAGGGGTTAATTAACAAAACCAATAGTAGGGTTTCTCCAAGAAAACACCCACCAGTATCACAGTGGTCACATTCACTGTCCAGAACATCTTTAGGAATATTAAACTGTCACAGTCACCCCACGTGAACATGCTCCCACTTCTTTGAGAAAGTAACACAGAGTTAACACTGAGGAAATATTTACTTTAGAAGCAGTAGAATAAGTTCATTATAGGTTTTAGGGTGGAATGAGGAAAAGAAATGCCCTGGGGAGAGGCAAGGGAGAGAGGGCTGGCTGCTATGTGCACAGGGGCTGTGCACAGGTGCAAAAGGCAAAGGAGAAATGAGGGATGCTGAAGTGTCTGTTCTAATAAAGAAAAGAGGAAAAGGGGCAAAAATGCATAAGGCAAGGCCCGGAATGTGTAGCCATGTCTGTTTTGACACCTCAGTCCACAAGTCAGGATGTCTCTCACTCCTCAACAGGATGTTTACCGAGCACCCAGACACCAAATCCTACTTCACACATTTCAAAGGCATGGACTCTGCTGAAGAGATGAAACAGTCAGATCAAGTCAGGGGCCATGGCAAGAAGGTTTTCAGTGCCATCAACAATATGGTGCAACACCTGGACAACTCCGAGGCTTTTCTTGGGATAGTGACCCCACTCGGCAAGAAACATGCCACCCAGCTGAAGATTGACCCCAAAAACTTCAGGGTGAGTGAGCAGCCCTCTTCCTGAAGGGTGTAATTGTGAGGAGGGCATGTTTTCCCCTTTGAGGGGTAGAACTAAGGAAAATAGGCTTTATATGTAGGAATACATATATATGCCTGAGAGAATGGAGGTGGTGGAAGGTGAGATGGTTGATGGTGGAAGGTGGCAGGAGTGAGAGATCTGGCATTGGTGGGAAAGACAGCTGTGCAGCAGATGTGGTGCAGGCAGGTCTGCTCAGGTGGGAGCCGCACAGCTGCCCATGAGCTGTAGTGGGTTTTCTCAGTGCAATCGGATTCGACACCTGCCATTTAATAACAAGATACAGAAAAGCAGTTTAACCCTGGACTTCAGTCCCTGATGTACTTTTTATCTCATAAAAGGAACTGAGCTTTTCTTTTAGGATAACTAAACCAGCTGTTATTGAGCAACAATGGCAACAGCATTGTCATCATTAAACAAACATAAGTAATAAATACAGGATCAAATTACTTGCCCAGATCCACCTAAGGTCACTAGCAGAGTGACTTTATAACTATTTTGTCTGCCTTACACAGCAAAAAAAGGCACCTTCTGGCAAAGATCATTTCCAGATGAAGGCGATTTCAAAAGCAGTGGGCTCAGTTTTCAGTAAGTGGGAAAATAAGTGATACTTTTCTGGCTGAAAATAGTTTTCAGGGTAAAGATGCACACAAAACAAATGCTGCACAGGAAAGGAAATGGCATTTCAAAGTATACCACCTACCTAGTGACTACAAGGAAAAATGAACTCTGCTACAGAGTGCTAGATAGCTAAGGAGCAAGAAAGATCAGAAAGAAACTTACCCCTCAAGCCATATATTCCAAAGGTGTCCAACAAGGGGGTTCACTGTGGCCTCTAAACATTTCGGGACAGTCCCCTGCCAGGAGAAGGATTGCAGTGGATGGACAAAGCGCATCGGTCCTATACAGCCATCCTTAAGTGATAGGTGCAGTCAACATTTACTAGATACAGGATAGTTAAAAACACCACCAGCAGTTTTTTGTGAATTCTATAATGCACCTTATTTTCCAAGCCCTGTTACAAGCTCTGCAGGCCATGTGCTGTGAATTGTTCTTGTACCCCTTTCTCCCCTCCAAGAATCCCAACTAAAGATATACAAGATATGTACGTTCTTATGCCTCTAAAGTGAAGAAAAATTCACACTGGTTGTTTCTTCCCTTCTTGTTTAGATTATCTGTGACATTATCTTACAACTGATGGAGGAGAAATTTGGCGGTGACTGCAAAGCTTCCTTTGAGAAGGTGACCAATGAAATCTGCACCTACCTGAACAATATCTACAAAGAGGAGGGTTGGTGAGGCTGTGCAACCCTCCAGGCTCTTCGAACATCTTGCCAGCACTGATTTGCTGCTTTTGGGCCCCCAGCCATAGCTGGAAAAATTAAAATTTAAAAATAAAAAAAGGCAAGAAAAAAGGCTTATACAATATAGATATCAATGTCAATAATTTCCTTAGCAAACTGAGTTTCTACAGCTAAACAAAACCTCCAGATACATCAAAGTCAACCAAAAAATCCTGATATGCTTTACAGTTTCAGTGTTTCATCTGGGTTCCTCGGGCCACCATCCTTGAAGACTACATTTTAAGATTATGACTTTAAGCTTTCTATTCCTAAAAGACTTGCTCCTTGCAGCAGCACCACCAGCTCTTTGGCTCACCTACCACCTCTCCATCTTCATGAACGACAGGAAGGAGACCATTTTGAAGCATCTCCAGAATCTTGGTAGAGGTCATTATTTAAGAGGCATGAGTATTGTTTTGTGTGACAAGGGGGAAGTGGTGTATGGGAATGACTAACACCTGGGAGAGACATGAGCCAAGTCCCATCTCGCGTGAGCCAGCAGAGTCGCCCAACCTTGGTTTCTCAGAGCAGCTTTCAGCACAAGGGATGACAACACTGAGTGTGGTCACCACTGGACCCCTCTGGGCAGGCATGAATGTCTCCAGGGTGTGGATTTCACCGGGTTACGCCCAGGAAATTACCTGGGTTGCATTCCCACATGAGGCAAGAGTAGAGCTCACTAGCTCCTGTGCACTTAAAATGCACCAGCTGATGGAGGCTGCTGCCTTGTTGCGTAGGCAGCACAGGGGGCTCAGCCTGGCATGGGACTCATCCTGTCCAGTCACACAGCCTGAGCCTCCCCTCAGTGCTAACCAGGTCCTGAACTATTTAATTGTTTTTCTTTGTATTCCTTAGACTTGGTGAAATAATCAGCTAATAACTGCAAATAACCACGTGCTAGTTTGCTTCAGTGTAACACAATAAACACAGAGAAAGCAGATGTGCCCTCATTTGCTCCACAGAAAAGGTGATGTGCAGCACTGTCAGCTGGTTACAGAGCACAGTCACAGGTGGTACTGGGGGGTTTCCAAAACCAGCTCAAGCTCCCACCCAGGCACCCATCACTCTTGCGGCTGTCAGATTTCTCATGTGGTGGGAGGGGAAGCTTTTCACTTAACCATGAAGCAACAGTTTTGCAAACAGATAAAAATGCAGTTTTCCTTCATTCAACATGTAGTTTTCCTCACTCACTGCATTTGGCAAAGGATGCTAAATCCCAAAGTCCAGAAGAGGAACTCTAGCCAGAGGGGAGGATGGGACAGGCTGCTTTATTTGCTCTGGTGTTCTGTTCAGCTCAGGGAGAAAGGGAAGCATATTGCACAGCACTGGCAAGGGCAGTAAAAAAAGAACAAGATGTGTGAAAAAGTATTTAACGTCTCAAATCCCTCAGAGGGAGTACAAATAGTTAAAGCTCTCAAAAGAGGTGGTGGCAGCTCTTTACTCCCATTGCTCTGCTGCAAACCAGTTTGAGCTTAGGAAGATTTGAAGGTAGCAATTTGAAAGGTTACAGTGGTTCCATGCAAAGTCCCCACTCACCTACCACCTTCTAGAGATGGAGACAGAGAGGCTTGAGCCGGGCTGAAGGTGCCTGAGGGCCAGTACCGTGAAAGCGCCTTCTTTGCAGCCTCTCTGAGCCAGCACCTGGAACGATTTCTAACCCTTGTGCACTTAACTGAGCATCACCATCAATGCTTTACTACAGTCAGCATTTGTCAGATCATTTCAGCCTGGGAAAGGGTTGTACAGCCACGGCAGCTCCTGCTGCTGTCATGCCCTTTGTGAACTTGCTGGTGTCCAGCCCTGCTTTGTTGCTTAGTTAATCTTGCCTTCCTGATGGTGCATCTCCTAGGACTCTGCTTGCCTGCAGTGCTCTGGCAGCACCACTGAGCCTAGGGAAGGAATTTGGGACTGCAGCAAAAGAAGTAAAAAGGCAGAGAGCCAGGAGAGGTAAGTAATGTGAGAATTTTCTAATTGCCCGCTGGCTCCATTATATGCCCACAGAGGGAAAAGGAGGGATAAATAGCGAGCCAGGGCTAGAAGCAAACATTCTCTTTCCTTGTATTTCCAGCTGCAGTCTGCTGCTTCCCAGTTTTGCAAGCTGCAGTGAAAGACAGATTTCAGGTCTTACCACCTTAACCTTTTTCTGTTTTACACTCCCCTGACTAACCCAGAGTGATTATGAGATATGGGAATAATGCTTGCTGGATCACTGCAGTTCAAACACATTAAATCAGTGAAGTAATTTACTTTTTCTGCTCATTTTGTACACCTCCAGTTTGATAAAAACTGCTAAGGAGCTACAACTGCATCAGCAAAATTTCCAAGATCTCAAAAGCTGATGCTCAGCTACAGCATCCCTAGGTTCCCCTCAAGAGCTCCATTTCGTAATATATTTGACCATGAAGACTAAGGTCAGTCCATACCACTCTTCAGCTGTCCAGCAGGAAATTTATAGGTGATGAATACCTCAGTTTTGCACTCCTGGAAATTAAGGTCACTGGGTTCTGATGGGTGGAAGATCTGTATTTAGGAGCAGTCTCCGGATAGATGCTCCAAATCTTTTGTGTCCTAGGTGTGTTTTATCAGTCACCCTAATTTTTTCTTCCAAACTGCACTTCAGTCCTGTATTTCTACATGTAATTCCGATCATTTTATGAGGAAATGAGAGATACTACCTTCTTGCTTAACATCAGTGTGGTACTTCCTCTACATAAAGGGAAGGCCCAAACCCAATCCCCCTTTTGTAATTAAATTTATAAGCCATTTGTAAAATGAATGGCATATTATCCAGAATTTGTTAGTATGGAGTCTAGGCACTCTTTTGTCACAGCATGCAAATCTCACCAAACCCCCCCCCACCCCAGTCCTCCCCCTTTTTACAATACAAAATTTCTAGTTGCTGGCTGCAGGGGGAGACAGATCCTCAGTATTTCTGGAATATCGTTATTTCAGAAAGGAATTCCAAAGGAATCACTGGCACTTGTGCTATGTAAGATGTATCTAGAAGTGACTGGTCACCTTTTGTCACACCACTAGAATTCCATTAACAACTATGTGACGATAGAGGTTATCAAGCACTTACACTTGTGGCCATACCGGATGGACAAATACTGGTAATTTCCCATTCATCAAGCACCTTGGGTTGTCCAGGAAATCGAAAAACAGTTCCAGGAAGGAAACTGATGTTCAGAATTCAAATGGATAAATAAATTTTAAAAAGAAGTGTTAAGTAGTTAGTTATCATCGCTTTGGGAGCTTAAAATGATGTGAATTCAAAGTGGAATGTGCAATGCTGGATCCAAGCCCTTGCAGAGGTGTAAAGGTCCTGTTCTAGCTTTCACTGCCAGCCAACACACTGCTAAATTATCTCCTGTGTTAAAATTATCACCCACGTGCTCTGACCATATGTAAAATTCTACAAAAACGACACTGAGGACAAATGCACAAGAGTGAACGGTATTACACCATGATGTAAGAGCAGGCCTTCATAGGCACTTGCACTAGGGAGGGACATAGGCTGCAGAACTTGCTGGAAATGCCAATAAATCATTACAAACACTGCTCTTAAGCATCACTCTTAGGCAATTCAGTGGTATGATCTCAAGGAGGAAAATTTACCAATCTCTAAATTCTTCTGTGTGGGAGTAGGGCATATCTGAGTAGTTTAAGGTACCCCAAGGCACTTTCCATCCAACAGAATGGACAGCAACCCCTTTATGTCATGTCATGTCATGTCAGTGACATGGACGGGAATCAAGGGCACCCTCAGCAAGCTGGTGCAGTCAACACACTGGAGGAAAGGGATGCCATCCAGAGGGACCTCGACAGCTGTGAGGGGTGGGTCCATGCAAAGCTCAGGAAGTTCAACAAGGCCAAGTGCAAGGTGCTGCACCTGGGTCACGGCAATCCCAAGCACAAATCCAGGCTGAAGGACAAACAGACGGAGAGCAGCCCTGCCCAGAAGGACTTGGTGTGCAGGGGGACAAGAGGCTGGACATGACCCAGCACTGTGCACTCACAGCCCAGAAAGCCAATTGTATCCTGGGCTGCATCCAAAGCAGCGTGGGCGGCAGGGTCAGGGAGGGGATTCTGCCCCTCTGCTCTGCTCTGATGGGACCCCACCTGCAGTGCTCCATTCAGCCCTGGGGTCCCCAGCACAGGAAGGACATGGACCTGTTGGAGTGAATCCACAGGAGGTCACCAAGATGATCAGAGGGATGGAGCACCTCTTCTGTGAATAAAAGGCTGACAGAGTTCAGGTTGTTCAGCCTGAAGAAAAGGCTCTGGAGAGATCTTATAGCATGTTCCAGTACCTAAAGGAAGCCTGCAACTGGAGAAGGACTTTTTACAAGGGCATGTAGTGACAGGACAAGGGAGAATGGCTTTAAACTGAAGGAGGGTAGATTTAGATTGAACATTAGGAATCAATTCTTTGCAGTGAAGGTGGTGAGGGGTTGCCCACAGAAGCTGTGGATGCCCCATTGTCGGAAATGTTCAAAGCCAGGTTGGATGGGGCTCTGAGCAACCTGGCCTAGTGAAAGGTATCCCTGACCACACTAAGGAGGTTGGAACTGGATGATCTTTAAGGTCCCTTCCAACCCAAACTGTTCTATGATTCTGACTCCACACATTACCACTTTTGAAGATTTTAGGATTTAGGATAATCAGGATTGTAAGCAGAATGACTGCTTCTCCTAGAGCACATCTGTATGTTAAAATCTCCTATAACAAGATATTTTTTAAAAGACTGAACTGCTAGTTAACCACCTTAAGAAACCAGTATATCCTTGTTAAGTTATAGGACAATATGGTTGCTTTTTTATTTTTTATTTCTTTTGTTCTTAATTTTTGTTTGTTGTTGCTGGTTTTTTTGTTTAATACAATTAAAGATGTACCCCACAATAAAAAGCAGAAAGAGTCCTTATGGAAAAAAACAAATATATTGAACACATACCAATCAAATGGTACAGAAATGGGACTGGCTTTGATTTCAAAATTTAAGTAGAAATAAAAAAGATGTAATGCAACAGCTGTTCAATTTCCAAGTCTAAATAGGCACTGTAAAAAGACATTTCTGCTTTCTCCAGCACACGTTCCTGTCTAAATGCTCCCATTGTAATCAACTCCTAGGATCCCAAACAAAAATAAAGCCCAACACTGGGAACATAACCTTAGAGTAAAAGTTCATATCCATCCACCCACCCTCCTACGAAAAAGCAAACAAAAAAAAAATTCCCCCAAATACAACCTTTCAATGCTGCTGTTTTGACTGGAGCAGAATTGGAGAATTTATAAAGGTTCAAAAGCACCCAAGGCAAGTAGTACAATATAATTTGTTCACTAACTTGTATTGGAAAGGAGATTAAAAACATTGAGATCTGCATCTTGGTACATAAAACTGTTGTCCTGAATAAAGAGAATCAGAAAAGTTTTACAACTTGGTGAAAGTCCAGGACCCAGCTTTAGGCATCATTAAATCATGGGGTTTAATTCTGACTTTGTTATAACCACTTTTATATACTGTACATCTACCCTAGTTGGATCAGTGTTGGAACTGCTCACTGGTGTCCCTTTGAACAACTGTAAACTAAACCAAAGTATGCAACTCCATAGGAAGCTAGAGATCAGGTGAATATACAGCCAGTTATATCTCCCCTGCTTCACGCTCCTCTGAGCTCCTTGGCTCTTCCGATCGGCCGTTGGCGCTTTCGTACGAGCGTTTCTTGTCTTTGAAATCCCGTGGTGACCTCTCCCTCGAGCTTCTGTCTTTATCACGGGATGTTCTATCGCGATCTCTGGAACGCTCCTTGTCTCTGGAAGATCTTTCCTTAGAGGATCTGTAAGGTGCAGTATATTTGAGAATTCGAGTTAGACATGAATTGGTAGCTATCAAACAGCACTTAGATTTTTTTCTTCTTTTTCCAACCCAGCTTTAGATTTATATAAACAAGTGTATGAGAAGACATCAAATTCTACCCATCTCCCTTTCCTACTTCCCACTTCCAAAGACAAGTACTTTGAGCTAGGATTTAATCTACATTTATTACAGAGCCCAGATTAAGTTCAGTGTGCTTCACTACATCTCTTACTTTTGGCCTCCACCTCCTAGTTTGCATTAACTGGAGTTTAGCTGAAATTTCTCATCTGCAGTCTCTAGTATAAGAGCAGTGTCTAGCCTCAGACATATAAATTACAAACTTAACATGTTTAAAAACAGGAGTTTGCTTAAAAGCAGAGGAAAATTAACTTGCATAATTCTGGAAGGGAGGCTACTGTATGACAAATACAAACCAAATCTGGAATCTGTTCTACAACCGTATTTTGTTACAGGAATTAATCCTTTTGTGACTTTAAAAGGTTGGGGTAGTGTTCTTTTTAGATATTTTACTCTGATAAATCAGCATTTTCAAAACTTTTAGGATGGAGCCAGGGAGGACTTGTTTTGTTAAACAAACTACGTAGTTTTAAATTAAATTAGCTACCTGTATGGGAGAAAAATGGATTAGACATCCACCTCTATATTCCCTTACAGATGCACTTAGGTCTGTTGTTGAAAAATACTGCATCTGTATTCTACCATGTACTGCAATCACAAAATATTCTAATACAGACTTCTACAGAAAATCTTAATCTATAGCATGCTATAAAGCTAGCCAATCATTTCCTAGTCAAAAAAATTGGTACATAGGACAGGACAGTGAGACTGTACGCTCTCCACTTACAGGAAGTTACTGTCACTTCACCTCAAAGCTTCAAAACTAAGGGCTGCAAAATGCTCCCATACCAATTTCCTTTTGTAAACTTACAAAGAAGTGACTTTTCCTGTTAGTTGCTCATCTGAAAAGATTATTTTCCCTACAATGTAGTGTTTTGCAAGACTTAGTACTTGCAAAAACCACTGAGATCCACAGCCATTACCCCTATTCCACAAACTACACATCACAGAAGAGAAGCTACATGCCAAACAAGAGGTTCATCCTGGAGTTTGTACAACTGTTTGTCAAGTATCTTGTGCCCAAGTCCCCTGCAGAACTAACAATGATTTAACTCCTGAAATAATTTGAACTATAAGCCCTACAATGTGTGGTCACTTCAAAATCCGACCTTTTATCTTCTTGCAGGCCAACAGTTTCAGGGTTTTAAGATTGGGCACCCTATCACTGTACTTCTCTCAAAGTACGCCATGGTGGGTAACCTACACAAGAAAGGAATCCTGTTTATGAGCAGACCTCCCTAACAAATGCCTCATTGTGCAATCCCAACTCTTTTCAGTTATGCTCACCTCGTTCATGTAAAATAAGCCAGCCAATCCTCAGAAGCAGACAGCAACTGAATCATTCAAAAGCAACAGCCCCAGCCTGCTCCCTGCAGTAATATTTCCATGAGAGGTCCTTGCAAAGCAGTATCTTCAGATGCAGTGCAACAAGTTTATTTTCAGGCACCCCTAAACCTGTTTTTATCTGGTGCAGTACACAATAAACGCACTCTAATGCTGGGAACAAGAGCCCAAGGGAAAACCTGAATGTGTGACAGTAAGATTACTGCTGATATCCCTGGGTTCAAATGAAAATCAGCTGTCTCACTTTCTATGCTGCAGGAAACTGGTATTATCAACTTGACACCAATACTCTGTAGCACTCATCCAAAATAGAAATAATACATAAACCTGTTACTGTTATTAAAAAAAAAAAAAAGAAAATAAATCACTCTGGTGTGTCAAATCATAAATATGCTGAAGCTGTAACTGAAATCTGAGACAGACTCAAGATGTGTTAAAATTACCAAGTGGTAAGCATAAACTTAATTTAGTGTGAAAATTCTCGTTGTGTGTTAAGAAAAGCCATTTATTTCTAGGGCAGTATCTACCTCTTTTTGGAGCTGCGTTCCCGGCTTCTCTCCCTGGAGCTGTGCCTGCTCCTATGATGGCTGCGGCTCCGGCTGCGGCTGGTGGAGCGGGACCTGTGGCGGTGGCGTTTCTCACGGGATTTGGATCGAGTCCTTCTCTTCCGTTCCCGCGAGGCTGAGCGAGAGCGGTGTCTGCGGCGATCCCGGGACCTGGATCTGGGAACAGAGAGGGCTTACACCACACACTGCTGCCAGCCCGCTACTCTTACCAGTGTGCTGTGAACATTACGCGCTCTATGCGTAAGCACATCTGTGTAGAGAATGGCCTGCAGTGTTCACAGCCGTTGCAGTGTCTGATCACAGGCAAACAGACAGGGGAAAGCAACATTAGAAAGGCTACAAACTCCTTTTTCACTAATGCAGACAATTTTATAGTTAATTCATGACTGTATGGCTACAGCATAGCCAATTCAGGCTCCTGAAAGCAAATAAAAATATGAACAGAATCTACTTCTTTACACTTTAAAATAGTGTCTTTATCAGTCAAAGCTGTAGAACTTCATGATGCAGTGACAGGGATAATCTGTAAGAACCTATACATTATGATGTTCTTTAAAAACTCGACTATATTGTTCCCCTTAGCTACAACAACAAAACTAGTCTGGAAGGTTCTAAACACTATACAAATTTGGTATTTTATTCTCCCCCCCACCCCGAAATCACTCTACCATCATACCTCAAACTTTGACCTTAAACTTGTGTAGATTTGAAAGAACACTCATACTATTCATGGGTGATCTGCTGAGAGTTAACCTGGTGCTTATGATTTTGAAAACATGGGCTTTCACCAAAACGCATTAGCCAAAAGCTTTTGTAAAGAAAAAGCAATTCTCTGTTTTAAGTGTTATTTGGGACATGAAGCTGCATTGTAGTAGCCACAAAATAGATGTAGATGTATAAACTCAGTAGCATGGTGATAAATAGTGTACAAACACACAGAGAGATGACTACGTAACAGAAAGCTTTGTTTGTAAGGATGGACATCTTAAACTAACAGTGCTAGACAAACTTAAAAAGTTCCAGCTTGTGAAAGGCTAACTTCACCGCTGGTATTCCTTGTCTGCAGATTTATATACCTTTTGGCATGCTTGCTGTGGGATCTGGACCTGAAATAAATGGAAAATAGTAATTTTTCTTAAGAGAATCTCACTATCAAATAAAGTGCAATTTAGTAATAATAAACCAGACTAGTTGACCTGTTATTGCATTTCTTGTTTTAGTAGCACGTATTTTAAGGCCTTTTATTTGAAGTCAACATCTTTGTAACTTGTTTATCAGGAAACACATCCTTGGTTTGTGTTGGTTGGGGTTTTTTTAATTTATTTTTGAGACTACCCTACTAGAAACCTAGAAGAATATCTAACCAGCTTTTTAACTCACATCCCTCCCACAGAAGAAGCTTATAGGTAAAGTCAGTATTCCCTTATTTCCTGATAGGCAAACAGTACCAGACTGCAACAGATCTCATAAATTTACACTGTTAACCTCCGAAATGTAACACGTTGAGAGAACTGCAGCTCAGGTTCCGTTCCACTCCAGCCCCACAAGGCCTGGAAGCCACTATTTCATAGAAGAACAGGGAATTGCTTTCCTTAATCATACATTCAGCTACTTCCAATAAGGAAGATTTCTAACATCTATGAAGAAAATTCCTAAGAGATGTAAGGAGCTTCTATGTGTGTAAGCTCACATCTGTCAGGTCTCAAAACAAGGTACACACCTGAAAATTATCTAATTTAAAGACCCTTTTTTTCAAATATGTACAGACAATACTACCAGTAGCTTTTAAAAAGGCTTTTTACGAAAACAATTCCATGTTTCAAGATTTAGAATGAAATTCCACCTCAATCCTTGTACGTTTCCAAGGAATGCAAACTACTGTAATTCTACAAATTTAGAAATGTGTATGAACTGTATCAGAGTTTTCTTATTAAACAGGTCATAATGTACATGCAATTAAAACAGATCCCTACCTCCTTAGTTTCTCCCTTTCTTCTCTTTCCCTCTCCTCTCTGCGTTTCAGACGTTCCTGATTTCGTTTCTCCTGTTTATCAGCCACAATCCTCTAAAAGCAAAAGAATATATTAAGTAATATTTAAAAATTTCTCACATGAAGATGCTATAAGAATAATCTAGACAGTTAACATTCAATTCTTTCTCTCAGGCATATCCCCTTTCCCTTGTGTATATTATTCCCACTCTCTTCCTCAGTATTTATACATATTTTTTTTTTCTTGAAGAAACAGAAGTTATTGCAGAAGAGCTGCATGTGGGTGTTACACGAAGACCTGAAATATGCAGAGTTAAATATTAAATTTTTAATAAAGGGAAATTCAGAACAGTAAGTCATGCCTTTAATGTCAGAGTTTCCATGCCAATCCTATCATATTTCGGACACCGGGGAAAGGCAGAAAGGAGTCAGAACTGGGAGAGCCAATTGTTTCTTAAAGGACT
Source organism: Daphoenositta chrysoptera (assembly GCA_013397915.1). Lineage (NCBI taxonomy): Eukaryota > Metazoa > Chordata > Aves > Passeriformes > Daphoenositta > Daphoenositta chrysoptera. The sequence goes on along the minus strand of VZRO01005536.1, from coordinate 42,721 downwards.
TGGTTGGGCCGACACCTAAGTTTTGAGGCTACTTGTTTCTGTATTGTGACTGTGGGACAAAGTTAGAGCAGATGCTTCAGCTGATAGCCCCCAGGTTGAACTCACTACTACTGGGGACAAGGCACGCTCAGTAGAGGGCCCTCAGATGTGGAACTCACAACTGGAGATCTGGCCAAACCCAAGTCTTGCCACCTTCTGGACATGATGCAAGAAATTCAACTCTTTGTAAAGACCTTCTTCTGAGAGGTGGAATTGCCCCAGCAGCATCTTGATTAGATCTCTGAGGAGGGCTCTGAGGAAGGAGGGGATAGTTATTGTTTTTTCTTTCTTGGTTAGCAAAGCACTTTGAAAGATTAATTTATTGATGCTTTGGGAATGTGAAATAGTTATCCATGCATATTTTTTTCCAAATGGTGTAAATAATCAGTTATTTCAACCCTTTACACCAAATTCTATCTACATTTCCTTGTACAACATCAGCAATTTAATTACAAGCAAGGTTTCTTGTTCAATTGACTCTTTGCATAATTTCATGGAGGGATGAGAGGAAGCACACATGACCTGTTCTAGGCATCTAAGATTTAAGTTACGCCAGCTATATTTAGGAACCTAGATTGCCAACATCATCAACAGAAAGAGTTGGGCTCTCTGAAGGGTAAGTCACAGTATCCATGCAAGACAGCTGGAATATTACAAAACACAAACCAAGTCAATTTATTCATATCTAGTAGCAGCAATTTCTGCTTTCAGGGCTTCAACCAATTTAGCTACTGTCTTTAGTGACTTCTACAGTTAAAATGCTTAATTGAGCTGTGAACTCCATAATTTTGCATTAAGGTCATAAATGGCATCAGTATTCAAATTCATCCTCTTGAAAACTTGAAGTCCAGAATATCATTCCATTGTCTTTCTTCCAGCATATGATTTCTGGTCATGATAGGTTATAATATTCCAACTGAATTTTAAATGATCAAGCTATAAAGAACATGCAACCTCCCCGTAACAATTATTTCTGACTTCAAGATATACTTAATTTTGTATTCCCAGTTTGGATAGCTACAGCCTTGAGTTGTTGGAATCTGTTCAAAGTCACTTCCTAATTTTTGTCCAGATAAAATAAACAAACTGAGTTTTAGTCATTCACCATACAGCAGGTTGTTTGAGTTCCAAGCCTTTCTTTACATTTTTTGGAAAGCTTTTCCAAGTGTTATCATCCTCCTTACTACATGTTCTTGTATTTCCAAGAGTCTCCTTATTACTTTCAGTCAATCATCTAACTAAAAGCAAAGTTCATTTGGCTATCTCCTATGACTGCTAAGTATGTTTCAACATTGCTGTTTGTTCAAAATACAGTTCTCCATTTTACAAGCAGATTCAAGGTCTTTGTTCCCAAGATGCATTACTCTGAATGTGTGTTTTAATATACCTCAGTGCAAAAGAGGTCATCTTACAAATCTATCCAGATAATTGATGTTAAATTAGAACGTTTAGTATTTTTAGGCTAATGAAATCCAAAAGTTTAAAGTGATATGAAAAAAATTCACAGACCCAGAAATACTCCATTAAGGTTGCCTGGCATATAATTAAGTAGGAGCACACACAAAAAATGTAAGAATGATTTACCCTGAGTTCCTCAAGCTTCTCTCTTATTTCAATAAATCCCAAATGTAGTTTTCCTCCAAAGTGATCAGCAAGTCGTCGGTCATTGTCATGAAGACCAAGATAAGCCGAGCACACTTCACAAACCCGTAGTTTCTGCTGCTGAAAGCTGGAGGCAGGCATAGAATTCCTGTATACTTCCTAGGAAAAAAAAAAAAGCATTTGCTGTTACTTCTCAACGCACATAAACACGAAGATGACACTTTACCAAAGATACACTACAAATAACCAAATTCAGTGTACACCAGAACACCTTTTAGTTAATTCACACTATTCATAAATCAACTGTCTCATCAAGATACAAGGTATGTTTCCTTATTTTGAAAACAGAACATATTTAAAAGCAGGACATCAACGACTGGTTTTGAAAATTTAAAAAAAAGTGGGGCAATTACTATGTTAAGATTATATTACCTAGAAGGATGAACAACTTTTTATGTACAATAATGAATACACATTAACACTACGATTACTATGTTAACTCAGCTTTAATTCTGAACTCCATTTAAAACAGTATTAGTTTCCTCAGAAATCTATCTGCATTTTAGACACTAATTAAACACATTATCTGAGCAAAATTTACCTAAAGACATTCAGATGACAGACCAGCAAGACTGCCAGCAATCTCTCTGGTACAATGGAAACAACTGCAGATACAGGTTTCTAGAAATTTCAGTATCTTTGTGTAATACAATATGGAAAAGCTCTTTGTGAGTTCTGTCACCTGAACATTACAAGGATCGTTTTAACTTTCCTGATATGTAAGACATGAGCTCTCTTTTAGTGAAGACAATGGATTACTTCACCGAAGCTTTCCAGTATGAGTCGCATCAGCACAGCACGAGGTTACAACATGGTTGCCACAGCAAGAGCTGTGAGACCAAACCAGGTCGGTGCAACCATCACAGCCACAAAGGCAGTGTCCATAGATACTGACCAATTCAGCCAAACTAGAATAAATGCACCATTTGTGGAAGGAAGTATAATTTTAATAGTATGGGAGTGTTTTGAAGGGTAGAAGCTTTAACTGTACAGGGTGCCACAAAGCAATTTCTTTAGTTTTATATGAAGCAATTAGCTGAGGAAGTGACAGAGATAAGATGTCTTGAATTACATAGAGGCCAAGCAATTTAATACTTGACCCTGCCCTCTCCATCCCCCAAGCCTTACACGATCAACTTACTTCTGCTTCTCTCTTCTTTACCCGAGCCTTCTCCACTTCATCCATTACTTTTTGAGATTCTTCCACATTCCCATCAGCTCCAAGCTGTTCTACTTTGGCCAACAGTTTCCCAATTTCTTCATTCAATTCATGAACTCTTTCAGCCTTGAAAGACAAGGAAAGGCTTAACACAGGAAATGCTTTTAATTATGGAGAATCTGAACTGCTACTGAGTTATGATATACAAAAGTGGAAGGATAAAATTAAAAGAAACATGCAGAGAGAACTTCTCCAAGTAAAAGTGGAACAGAAAACACCTCTCTGCAAAAAACACGGAAAAAGGCTGAGTTACCAAGCCTATGTGCAAGTCCAGGAAAAGATTTTGTTCAGAAAACTTCAAGTAATTCATACTGTTGTCTATACCAGTCTTGGAAAATTAGTATTTGTACAACCATTCCTCCTAGCATTTGCATGTAGGTGCAGAAAAATGATAGGGTTTTTTTTCATTCAAAAAAGATCTAGAGAAAAATAGATCGATTTTCCATTACTTTATGGATGAAATTTGGATCAAAAAGTGTAAGAATTATTAACATTTCTATAGCATGGATTCAGAGTCAAGTTTCCTGAGGTCAAAAATATGAGAGAGGTCTCTTCCCTGTGTTCTCTTCTGTGCCTTAAAGGCAGTTTTAGGAAGGATAGAGAAAATGTATTACTTTTCCCCTCTCTTCAGTATGAACTCTCAGATTTGATATATTTTCAAAATTCGAAATTGGCTCCTTAGAAAAACTGACCTTCAGAAAGACAGCAGCAACTAGTTTGACGTGCTTACCTTAGCTGCAACTTCAGCACTGATCTCTTCTTGGGTTTCTGCTAGTCTTTTCTTAGCCACTTCTGTTCGCCGGTCACAGTCTGCAATAAATGACTGCAGGTGGTCCATTGCCTAAAACATCAATAAGAACAAGGATCAATGCTGTCAAGAATATAAATATTTCATTAGCTGTAAGGCTTCTTAAGTTTATTAAAGCTTCACTTTCACAAGTTTTTATTAGTGATTAGTGAAACAATAATCTACCAGTTTATGCTGACTAATCACACATATTAATACAAACGCTTTAAAAAATTTTAGTCTACACATTGTCATAGTTTCTAAGTATTTGCAGAAATTTGGAAGTGAATCTGTCTTAAGTCATCTTGAAGAAGAAGAAGTGAGTATTTCTAGTAGGCATTAAAATTCTTGGAAGGCTGTTCAGGATCCCTTCATCCAGCCATTACATGCAATACTGAAACTTTTTTCACTAGGATTTTAAGCTATTAAGTATATTAACCATCCCTCCAAATAACAATTAAAAAAATCCAAACCCTTTCGTCCTAGCAAAGACTAATTTCCTCGTTGGGAGTTCAAAACAAACTACAGTGTATGGAGACACAGTATATGATTTGGTGTCTCCAATACAAAATTTCTTTCGTTAAGTGTAGAATTTAAAACTCTCTTAAAGCATACACAGCTTTAACATTTGCTTGCTATTTGATTACACTAAGACAGCACTCAGGTTTATGATACTCTGAGAGGCTGTTAACAGTTCTACCTAGAGATGACTACCACACAAATTAGTATCTAATCATGAAGAGGCAAGTATCTTCATGTAACTGTGCCAAGAGTTTTTCTGCCTCTTTATAAAATTGCTTTTCAAAAGTCTTCCTTCAGTCTGTACCAAAACTTAACATCTATTGCTCAATTTATCCACCTAAGTACCCAAACTAATGCTATCTCTGCACCATTAAGACAGGATACATACATCAAGCTCAAAGAAGAAATCTTGATCTTTGGATGCTATTTCATAGTCTGCCCTTAATGCCAGGTCATGCACTTTCAGGCATTCTCCAAGGTCCATTCTCTGAAATGACAAAGGCAATGTGGTTTAACTTTTCAGATGTGTTACAAGGAATAAGGTTAGCATGATTTTCTTTAACAGTCAAATATTCTGAAGCAAGTCATCTCCTCTGTGGGAATGAGAATTTAACAAAGCTGTAAGATGATATGTCTTTGACAGACATGCACAAATCAAGAAATAATAAAAGCAGAGAGAATTAACAACTTATCTTACCATGATGGCTGTTTGCATTACAAAATATCATTAATGTCCTGCAAAAATGCTGTTTTACTAGAAGTTCAAAAAAGTGACTGAAGTGGAACATCATGTATTGAACATAAAACAGTTTAGCGGAGCCAAGTTCCATGAAAATAACTGGCAATTAAATGGTCAAATTCTTGACCTGAACCTGTCTGCACACTCTATGATAATGTGTTTCAGTTATATTCTTCACCTGAAAGAGCTGCAACCATAGCACCATTGTAAGTGCTGCTTAAAAAACATCCTTGAAGCATTTCGAGGAAGACAGCCAAAATTACATCTCTGTAAAACATTTTGCAAATGGGTGATGATGAGCTGAGTGTTGGACTATGTTTAAGAATCAGGGAAGAAAAAGTACAGATATTCCACTTGTAATCTTAAAGCCATTCTAGAAAGGGCAGGAAGGAAGCATGAACGTAAAAAGTAAGTAGGCTGCATCACTGATCTTGCATACAATGCCACTGAGGAGAGTGCCCAGAATCTTATTTCGTAACAAATACTGGTTTTAAATTGAATTTTGCATAGGACACAGCGTAAGAAATTCTATTTCAGTCTGTTCATGGCAAGTCTGGTGACCAAGAGCAATGTGCACTTGACAAAAAACATATGAAAAAACTCCACCCACAAACAACCACCAACCACCNAAAAAGCTCCTGAACTACACACCCTCCCCCGAACCAGTTTGTAATGAAAACAAAACTGAATAGAACGAAAGCAACCTCTGCAAAAGCACAGGCTGATGTAGAGTCACTGGAAGCGACTGATTTACAGCACTTAAAACCAGCACAGTTTCAATTAAGTCTGCTTTTGGCACTGCTCACTTAATATTAAGAAGAATTAATCCTTTCTTAATATTGAAAGCACATGATGAAAATTGAACTCTGATGGAAAAAGCTGTTACTGTTGTAGTTAAAAAACAATTTTAAACCCAAACCTAAAATAATTAATAACTTGCATTGTGAGTTTTGTAAATAGAAGATGAGTGTTAACTCAGAAAGTACTGCAAGCAAAATGAGTGAGGGTTTTGTTGGGTTTTTGTTTGCTTGTTTTTAATAAATAAACTACTTAGACTTAAGTAAACAATCCAAGCTTCGTATAGTAGAATAAACAAAACCCACTTATTTTAATCTTCTCAAATTTTTACTTAGACTTCCAATGAAACCATTAAATTTAATGGAAGCTGTTGGTTTATTTCATATAGAAGTTTCAGATAGAGAAAAAAAGCCCACATTGCTAAAATAAAGGATTTTGAACCCGAAAAGGTTTTTTATGAACTGCAGTTACTTAAATCCCCTTCAGCCACCATGAATCTGTTTTCCGGAAAACATTTGATTGCAATAGGGAACATCTGACTGCAACGATAAAGGAAAAGATTAGCTTTTCCTTTTGCAACTATACAGGACCTCAGCAGTTTTGTTAACTGATGCAAATACATGAGGACCTTGAAGCTGAGCAATGTATTATAGATGTCTTTTTCCAAGTCATGCTGACATTATTTAAACTGAAGCAGTTTTTCAGGAAAGTACTTCAATACTTGGGAGAGCAGTGTAAATGAACTTCTTAAAATTATCTGAAAATTAGACAGTTAAAAATTATCCTAAAATTGTGAGAAGATTGACTTTATGCTGATTCATCTCTTGTACTGAATAAGGTCTTTAAGGCTAAACTGTAAAACTCAAGGCCAAGCCTGTTTGAAGCAAAACACTCAAGTTATAAATGCATAGATAAGGCTAGTGGCACACTTGAATAGGTCTGAATACAATGACAAAAAGCCTCTAACACATCCACCACAGCAAAAACCCCCCACTATTTTAAGATGCAGTCTGCATACGCTTTGAATAAATGCATGAAGTAAAATTCCATCACACACTAAAAACCCCCAGAATCCACATAACACTACCATGACACGCTGTTCACTTTACATGTGTTTTATGCTTCTTTCTGTTTGGGTTGGATTTAACCTCCACAAAACAGTACATTTTCTGATTTCTTTGATTCTTACTGGGAATTGTAAATCCAAAGCCTGAAAGGATGGTAATTAGTCTGATCCAGCATTACTACTGAGAAACGTTCTGTCCTCCCCTTATCTCTGTGCTGTGCCACTCCATGCAGGCACATCTGCCTGTGCTGTCGAACACAATCTGGGTACTGACTGGGTAAGAAATATCTTAGCAAACCAAACACAGAGGCAAATTTTTCAGCAGTGTGCCTTTGTCCAGCCTGTTGGGCAGCCAAACAATGTGCTGACAATATGCAGGGGACAACACAGTAGTGGACTTAAGAAGCTGGAGTCTCTTACGGCATCAAGATGGCAAATTCAAAAGCTGTTGAAAACCTGCAGTAATGTTCATGGAAATTCTGGGTGACAAGGAGTGTGTTACAGAGGACTATTCCTTTTTGCTAGATGCTTCAATCACAAGAAAAGAAATATTGGCTTCCCTTCCCCCGTTTGACCCAACGGGGCTGCCTTCTAAATACTCACATGGCATAACAGACAGGGAGCAAGAACAAGCAGGTACAAGAGAAAAGGATTCTTTATCATTAGTTTTGCTGCTGAAGAAATGACATCATTGTTGGAACTGCTCCTTGAAACAGCCTATACTAGTCCTGGGTAACCTTTTGAAAGTCTTCACAGAAATATTACTACTAGATGTCTTTCATAAGAGTTCTATTAGCAAAGCTCAATGGAGAGAGATATAAAAAACCCACCATGTTTAGAACTCTTAAATAAGTTTGCATATTAAATGAAAAAACAGGCTAAAAAGCGCTTCCACAGGTGTAAGTTATGCAACATCAGGCAAAGACAACTCATCTTGGGGATGATTCATTACTGTCAAAAATCTATGCTGGATCATGATTGCCAAGAACCTCAAAAGCACAGAGCAGCTTGTATTATAATCTGGTATAATATGGGTAGCTGCAAAGTAGATGGACAGCAGATGAAAATGGACAGAAGATACAGTAAGACACGTCATTTTCCTTTTCCACAAGTTCACCTTGCAATTTGGTGCCAAGACGTGCCCACCCCCCGGAGGCAAAGAACAAGCATTGGTAGTCAGCCATTAAAGATCAATCACATTTGAAACAGAAGATGGCTAAGAGGGAGACTCATGTTCAGACGACGAGTTAATGGAAGGCTTAAAAAGAACAAACATACACTGTTTTTCACTGTCAATACACAGACTTTTAGACAGACTTACACCACTTAAAAGTAGTTTACACAGTTCAGATGAACAACAAGAAAGGTGAAAATATGCGAGTCCCCAGGCTACTCGTAACTAAATTTCATTGAGTAAGCTAAGCCATGCTTTGAGTCTTTTTGCAGTTTTCTGCATTTTTACTGAGATTAAAACCTGAAGAAAAGCCTATATATTTGGAGACTCTTTACTGCAAATGAAAGTTATTGCTGAAGATTAGTCTAGGGAACCACATACAAAGCAGGATATCAGGAGTCCTTTTGTTATTGCTGAATTCTGCTTAAGAAACTAGTGCCTTCTAGTAGTTGCTGACCATTTTCTGCAATTAAAAAAAAATTATTTCTCAGTGTTAGATAGGCAATTAAAGCTGCTTGATTTCCCAGAGTTGAGGTTTAAAAAACTTCATACTGAAAGGATTTAGTAATCATTTTTGTCATCCCATCCACTAAATAGACAGAATGCTTTTGTTATAAAAAGAAATAGGGATTACATACATTCAGTTTGCATAGCACTGCTTCAATCAAATCAGGTACCAAAAAAAAAAATTTACCACGAGTTAAGTATGAGTTGACAAGGAAGAGCTGGCCAAGGATCTGCAACAGAGGATCTGTAGAGTTTATGTGCAAAATAACATGCACTCTGAGCAGCTGAATAATAACTGAATCGGAAACTAAACTCTGATGTGATGCTGTTTCTGGAACGTGAAATTAAGGTGGGGTCCCCGCCCCCCTTTTCTTTTTCAGATCTTGAGCTACCTACAGCAAAATTCTCATTTTGGCACTTGTACAACTGCTACACGTTCCTTTGACATCAGAAATTTGATTACTGAATATACAGACTGCAGAAAGAGCAAAGAAAAGCTAACGGTACCTAAAACAGAAAGAGCTGATGTTTAGCCAAGTGTGACACAGTAGCACAAACTATCAAATGCTTCTAAAAACAGCAGATATCTTGGATAGGTTTTTGAAAGAAGATACTCTGGGCAGTGTTTATGTAGGTAATTCTTTCTAGATATAAAGATACCAAAGCAGTGCACATTCAGCAAGAGGAGAATTTTTTGTTTGTTTGTTTGCTTAGAAAGATCTGACATTGCTGAAGAGTTGATACTGGAGGAACCAGATCTCTTCCTTTACCAACTGTCAAGGCACTAGGGTTTGTATGAGAACACTTACTACTGATAAAAGGAAGCTGAAGATACACTCTTTGCTGAGATCTTTATTACGGAACTCATTCTTCAGCTGCACTACAAGTTTGGTTTCGAACAGATTTCTAGACTTGTGATAAAGTCCATCCTTTCTTGTTGGCAACACATATTTAGAAGGGGATTTAAGTCCTCTGACTCCACTAATAGTTAACTTTCGTAGGACTTTACTAGCAGGAAAGATGCAGAAATTATTAAACTGAAGTCCTTAATAACCACTGAATTCCAGGTATCTTCTGAAGTATAGTAATTTTTAAAAGACGTTTCTCTATGTAACCATACTCTCACTTCTCAAGACTTCAACTTCATAGAATAGATCTTCATTACCAAAATTAACAGTGGTCTTTCTTATTATTAAATGAGATATTTCAGTGTTTACATAGTATTTGTTCTTATAGCATGACTTTAAAATATACTAACACTGAAGTTGATAACCATGCAGAAAATTAACAACTGCCCCCTTCACTGCAATAAATTAAACCCATTAAAAAGTAATGTGGTACAATCACTTCACCTTCCTGGTGCTGGTCAAAGAAATTAAGAATACATTTCAAGAGACTGACATGATCACTTGAGAGGACAACAGTGCACTTTACAATTCATCACCACTGGGCTGAAGGCTACAAACTGAAGTATCTTATGCAAGCCTAATTTAATTTGATTTGCTAAGCTGAAGCAGTTCACACGATCAAATCAGCCCTGAACTGAAAAGCTGATACCCTCAGACACGATGCCTTCTAACAGCTTCTAATACTTTTTCTAGAAGTACAGCATAAAATCAGTCACACCCCAAAACACAAGTTTTAAGCATGCAAATAGTTTCAGAGCCAATGGGACTACCGGTAAATAAATCAACAACAGATTAGAACTCTTTACTAACACCTATCTGCACATGCGTGAACTATCCAAACTTCTCTTACACAGTAAAAGGATATACAGACAGTACATTCAGTGAGCCTAAACGGATTCAGCCCACCTTGAGAGGGATACCCATGGGCAGGTGAACTGCATCTTTTTCTAGGCTCCACTGCCTAAGATACCTTCTGACTTCAGTGCAAGCTTCAACACCTAGCTCCTCATCTGAAATCTAAGTTTAGATGCCTTAATCTGGAGCCGAATTCCACTCCTAATAAGCTTAAAGTTAATCATGTATTCAAGTATATTGCTAAGCCAATGTCTTGATTAATGTGGTTTTAGTCAGTAAGAGTCCTGAAGAGCTGCATGCAATAAATTTAGGAGCATCTAAAGATATGCTTAACTGCACGGTGAGCCAACAGAGCGTACTTTGAGGTCTGTATAAATAAAACGCAAGAAGTAATTTTTCTCAACAAATACACATAAATACAAAGCTAATTCACTGAGCAGATAAGAGTTTCTCAACCATCGTTTGCAAGACCACATATAGAATTTGAGAAACTTTTTTCATCCGGGAAGCACAATCAAGCTGATAAGAGAGCCATATTGATGCAGAAGTGCTGGGATTTTCAAAGACAGATACTGGGTTACTACAACTATTCAAGACGTTGGTACTTAGTAATAACCTTATTAAAGGTATTAGTTTTAAATCTTCCCACCTTATCACTTTCATTAGTACTTTGCTATTCATTCAGAAACATACAAAGAGAAAACACATAAATCTTGTAAAACCTGCAGAAGACAGCACAGACCTTACTTACATCCAGAGAACATTGCTTAACAGGTTCGCACCATTATGGGGGAGTCATCTGACTCCTACATATGCAGCTTCAGTCCCAATCTCGTATTATGGATAAACAAACATTTTTGTAAAGAAGAAAACCAAATACCCACAAAGAAAAACAGACCCCAAACCAAAACAACCAAAAACCCCACAAGTCTTATCATCAGCAACTGTTAAGGGTAAAAGTAACAGTGTTAACCCTGTAAGGAAAAAAAAAAAAACGCTAGCTCTAAGTAGGCAAATAGTTCAGTGTCTCATCAGCCAGGGTTTACAAAGTCTTACTGATTTCTCATTATAAAATTTTCAGCTCAAAATGAATGAGCAAACTCTTAAACCGCTGACTTATGTACGTGAACTGGTGTCCAAGTGATCATTACAAAAAAGCAGAGCACCAAAAGTGACAGTTAAAAATAAAAACAGCTTTGGTAAGAGGCATTGTCAAAAGCAAGTTCTAAACAGTGTTCTACAACCTTGAATACAACTTTCATGATCTTACCATTTAGTTTACTATGTGCCTCACACAAACTTCAGAACACATTTCAAACAAAAAGATAATCACAGAGCACTATAGATTTGGAATTTAATAAATCGAAAGACGATGCTAGCAGTTTTATCTTTTTTTGCATTTTTGCTGCTGAAACTCAGCATTCTACATATGGTTTCCACGTAGCCCATTATTCCCACTGCCCTTAGAATAAGGCCACAAAAAATCCAAACCCGTACTCTACCTATCTCTCCCCAGAAAGCAACACAAAATCACTTCCACCAGGCAGAGACACCTCTGACTGCTTGACTTGAAATTTCCAAGTCTACAAACCCAGAAACTTAGTAGCACAAAAACATATCCATAAATAAAATCCCTAAACAAAAAGTATACAGAGACTACCTTTACCTACTGCAACCTGAGAAACATGGCTTTTCATTGTCAAGGGAAATCAAAAGCCTTTGCAGAGTTTTACGAATTTGGCCATTAAGGGAAAGAACACACTAAAATAACTGGGCCTACTCATATGAGTCACTTTGTTTTGTGTCTTGTGTTATCTGTTAAAGTCCTCCTTGAGTGCTTTTGAAAGAGTGGGTAGACTAGAAACATACAGAAGTCTGCATTTTGCAAACAGAACAGTAATATGCAGCACTGAGAAATTGTAGATCATCTTGTGACACACAAAAAAATGGCAATTTTACTGATAATCTAGTCAATGTAGAGACTTAACCTCATAAAATATCCCCAGAGAACTCACTCTTTCAGGAGCATTCAGGGACTTGAATTAAAAAAAAAAATTTAAAAAAAGTCACTCAACATTTGTTACCTATAGATCTTGAGTGCAAAGATGCATCAAAATCTTCCTATCAAAATGCTGGAGAAAACTTCAGTCATTTTCTAAATCAGTGACAAACTGTTCAGTAAAGACTCCATGCTTCCTGCCTTTTTAAAAACTGCTGTTAAGAGAGAAGGTCCATTCCTGCAGATCTATGACCAGGAAAAGAGCAGAACATCACAAGGGCCAAGTAGAACCAGTCTCTTTTGAGTGCCCCTTCTACTACTCCCACTAAAAGGATTAAACTAGTGACTGCTTTTCTGGACCCAGATTTACACTGTGGAACACATTTTCTGGTAGGATGACTAATTGCATGAGGAAGGAAAAAGATTGATATTCTCTAAAGAAGCAGTTTTGTTTAGTATTCCAAGAGCTGCAACATAATCTGGTACTAGGCTGATAAAAACTTCCAGGGAGGATTGAAACTGTGTCAGCTGCCCCAGCCTACATGACTGATCTGCAATGTAAGAGGTACCACTGCATGACACCTATGACTTTTATTGTTCTAAAGATAAACATTTCTTACTTGCAGCTGTTCTAGAACTCTTTGCTTACAGAAATTGGACCACAATGAAAAGCTGTCAAACAAATCTTTGATAAGCCTCTTCTTGTGGATTATGACCAATGCTTTTGTATGTTTTTATAGCATACTGGTATGTCCCAAATCTTCCCCAAGCAGGAGTTATTTTGCTCACTACACAGCCAAAACACCATCCAACATAACAGATGGGTGAAAAGAAACACATTGCTCTCCCTTTTCCCCCATTCTGTTTGGACACTAATGCACAAACCAGTTCAAAATAAAACTATATATGCATTGATACACAATACCACTTCAAATAATCCTTCAGACAGATTATCCAGTACTAACTTTCCTCAGTGCCAAAGGGTAACAAAATGTGCCAACATCAGTGAAAAAAGCTACCCTAGCAGCATTAAGAACAGTAGGCATGTAGGACTCCCTTTTATCATCATACTACATCGCTCTACTATTAATTGTTCTAACATCATCAAACATTAGGTTAAATAATCAATAAAACATTACTCATCTGCCTTTCACAAAAAATAAGCTACCTTAAACATGGACCACAAGGGAAAGTACAAGCACACTGACAAAGCTACTGGCATGTGTCAAAACCCCTTGTTTCCTATGCTCAGGAGTGGAATTTCTAATACAGAGTACACAAAAGTCCAAGTCAAACAAGTTACTAATATGCCATAAATGGAAATTTAAAAATTGCTTTAGAATTTATGACAATGGCACAGTAACTGGATATTGTACAGTAAATGTCACTATCATATTAAACTTATCTCAACTTTTAGAAATGTAATTATTTGAACTTTCAATTATTTTCATTAAAATATTTCTGAAGAAAGAAGAATCTCTGTACTTCTATATAAAAATATATCTGTGGAATACTTTTCCTCTACAACATAAATTTTTAAGAAAGTAACTTTGTAACTTATTCATACAGTACATTTTATTTCTTTCTATTACTTGCAACTGTACCACTTGAGGGTCACTTTGCTATAGTGCAATTTACGTAGGTAACATTATTTAGTTTTTCATGTTATAGTAAACCCTAAAATTTAAGTAATAATTAGCATACAGAAGAATTCTAAAAATTAATTTCAGAACCCATATATTTTTGTTTATGAAAGTTCCTCTGAACTACCAGAGAGCTCTAGATAGTCACTGAAAATGATGAAATTAAAGGAGATACTACAAAGAACACATGTAGTTCAATTTGTCCACTCTTATGTAAATAAAACAGAAGATTTAGCTACATACAGTTCCAGACAGCACATCATGAGGGCAGCAGTTGAGAAGGTGGCTCTTGCACACTCTGTCATCACTGAATTTGATTCGCTGACGGGTCGTGTCACCTGCAGTATAGAAATCAGCACATTCCAGGTCAGAAATCTGCAGCACTCAGACATGTTCTGCAGGTTACATGCAAAGCATTAACAGTGCCCTGTCACATAATGAAGGTCTATGGAAACTAGAACTTAAAACTCTCTATGCTTCTTTGCCAAATAATACCAAAACCACAAATGTGTGTTTTAATGCTCTGTAATACTATTTTAAAATCCTCTCACACTTCCCCTTCCAAAATGCAGCAGGAAAAGTGCTTGAAACCAGAAAGTCAGTATTAGCTTAAAAACACTTTGATACAATAGCATTTGTTAAATGAGCTATGTAATGCTCTGTTCAGACTTTGCATGAAATAGTGATGTATTTCTATGCAAGAATTAGCATATAAAAGCAGCCTCATAAACACAAAATTAAACACATTGAGTCTTCACCAAATCCCACCTGATACTCATTTTATGATTTTGCTCTTGGATGCAATGCACCCTTTAAAATCTGATGGGTAGCATAAAGAGTTGGCAGAAGAATGATTTTAAATGCTTACAAACCTGAAAAAAAAAAATCAGTCAAACACACGGGCATAGCCTATATGCAAAATATTTTAGAGGTGTTTGCGTATCTCCATATGATAAACTTTTTTTCTTTTCTCTTCTACATGTTGTTTGTTGGGCTGGAACATCTTAATTATATCTTCATTGTGGCAGGTTGCAGCTCCCGCATCAGCAGAAGCATCAACCTGCCCAGACACTGAGGTCCAATTGCAAGGTTAAATAACCCCTTCTTGGAGAAAGACCTGAAGTCTTCAGAACAAAGTAATGAGCTGGTATTCTGGGGATGAGGGCTGAACATGTTTCCCTTTGAGTCATAACATAATTGTCACTATTTGAAATTCAGAAGAGAGATCACTGCAATGGCTCTCTTCTTGTTAAGACACAGGCATGATAAAACACCTTAATTTTTCTAAGGATGCAGCCTTTTTTTTTTTTTTTTAACATAAATTCGTATGATCTCTTATCGTTGAAAACCTACTGGTGAATTACTGAAGCAAGAAGGGCTGCTGGGAGAAAAAATGACATACAGTGAACTCATATAGCAGCCTCTTCCATTTAATCAAATATTTTAGAGAGTGTAGATATATTTCACAATTAGTAATTTTTTTTTATGGCTTCATGATTTAAAATTCTAAACTTCTAGATTTGAATCTATTAAACAATTCAAGAAGCCATATTCATTACTGAGGTTAACTACCAGAGAGAAGAATAAAAAACCTGTATCTTTATAGTCAAGCCTTTCTTACTACTATGTAATAAGATTTTTAAATATCCATTCTATGTATAGGATGCTAATATATAACATTTTCAGATGGGCCATGTTTCAGATTTTTAGTAAACCAAAGTTTCCATAAACAACACATGCTTAATTTGCCTGCGGGATACAACAGTTAAAACCTGTAACCCACACACCAAAGAGCTTCAAAGCAGTTCAACAATAGGTTTTCTAGAGGGCAATCTTACTGCTTAGTTATACTTACACTACTAAAAATTTAGAGTAATCCCTTTATAATCATAATCATGCCTGCTACTGCAGTAAAGAGTTTTGCTCTTCTTTTTTTTCTTTTTAGGAGGTGGATCTTTATTTTTTTAAACACATAACTGCGTTTGTTCCACATTCATTAACACATCTGAAAAGTTATTGATAACTCACGGCTCGGCGAATGCGGGGCCTTTCTGACACTCCCTTGCAGATTGATGTAGGCAGGCAAAGATACATTGAACCTTTATAAATAAAACAAGGGGCCAGATTGTTCAGTTTGTATAGAATAATAGACTCTGCCAGCAATTTTAACACAGCATCTAGAAATACATGTTGACTGTAAAGATTCTTCTATATAAAGACACATCAACAAAATAAAGAGAAGTATTTTTAAAAAACCCACAGCTGATGGCCTAATAGCACTAACCTATCAGGAGTCAAGGAGTTATCAAGCCTAGAAAATTGCTGAAAGACTCAGGTTCCTCAGGTAAAGTTCGCAAATAGTATTTTCACAGACATTACCTCAAAACAGCTTTTTTCACACCTCTACCACAACTAGATACTGACACTACAGCTGAAATAAAGTGTTTTTTCATCAAAGTCACTAGCATGACAATCACAATTACCAACCTGAGGTAAGACAGCACAGGGAAAAAAAAAAAAAAAAAAAAAAAAAGGTGGTAGAAACTGATGAACAACAGCCTCAAGAATACTTTACACATTGGTATTTTAAACCGTTATTCTTTCTGGACTTTGCCTTTATTCAAGCATTTAAAAAACCCTTACAAATAAGACTGGGGTATTTACCTTTTCTTTTTGACAAAAAGCAATTTCATGCATTTGCATTTATTTTTAATCTATGCTGTTTCAGAAGGAAAAGTTTACCGAAAAGAAAAGGTGTCATATACCACATTCTAACAGTGATTGACTTTTGTGTCCCTCTGGCAGCTCACTTGCAAGTCTGATAGCCTCAGAAGAAAATGCTTTTATTTCCTCATGAATTTTGTGAGCTCCAATATTCCTAAATAGTGCACACTTTTGACAAAGACAGAAGCCTTATTCTGCTGCTGACCTACAGATGAATCATCCTGAGTGGGTGATGGCCTGAGATCTACATGGGTTGCTGGGGGGGAGGGCAGAATAAAATCTACGGACCCACTATGCACCTGACATTCCGTGTACAGCAAATGAGATTTATGCAGATGCCTTCTAAGAACTAAAACAATACCAACAGATGTTTTCTTAAGACAAGGACTTTTGCAGTACAGCAGGTAACCAAGATGCTACTTCTCCATGTCAAACTGTATGGAAGTTGATACCTTATTTGTATGGTCAAATAAACAAGTGAATGCTAAATCTAAATACTTAGTATCAAAAAAAAAAAAGGCTTTGTATATTCTGTAATAAGAAAGTAATACAGCCAGGCACCAAGTAGCTGCAGTCATCGAAGTTTTAAAAGTATTCTTAAACATTTACAAAGAGGATACTATCACTGATATTTCAGACCTTATTACAAATTCTATTTTAATAGGTAAATAATTAAATTAGCTCAGAATAGCAGTTTATTTAACCCTGCCTCTGAAGACTAGCAGAATATTCAACTACTTGATCTTCAAGACTCATGCTCAATAAAGAAATTAATTTACCAGGGCATTACAGGAGTCAACATCTATTACTGTAAGCCACCCCTGTGTTTCCAATTAGATTTTTTCCACTAAAAAAAATCATATGGTTGATAAAATTTATCTGGAGAAGATATAAATTAAATTTCCCTCAAGAAGTATCAGCTTTAGTTTTACTTACAGAACCTGTCCCAAACCACATTTCTCTAAGAGATTACTTTCCAGGTGAATGGAGAACTTTGCAAGAGAACTGAAACCATTCAAGAAAGAAAGCAAAACATCAAGGAACTTTCTATACTTGCCCATTTTGTATCCTTTACAAGCATAAGGAAACTGAACAAGAGAGACACAAATATTCAAGAGATTATGGCAGTAATGTAAACTGTCTAAAGGAAGTTTTCTATTTTGTATAAAACACACTGACTACAAAATTAACATCAATATTCAAGACCAGTGCATACTGCTGATTAAGGAACATCCAGAGGTTAAGATCACAATCTGCACTTGTACTACTACCCAATTCACTTTGAACTCCCAAGTCTAATCTATTAACAAGCCTCCACCATGTCATTCCTGTTCAGTATATTTTAATCACAAACCAGCAGAACGAACACTTACGCAGCAACAATGCTTAGCATTGGAACATGCTTATAACAATGACTTCTTTGATGCAGCATCTCTTGCTATTCTGATGTATTCTAATACACTGCTGTCAACAATCCCAATGCACCGATGAGAATTACCCTTTATAATCCAACTGTAACCTCTAATCGTAAACCAGTGGTGCAATCCACGCAAAGGAAACTAAGTGCATTTTCATTTTCATGTTGCTGACTTCCTGAATTAAGATACAACAACAAAAAATTGTTAACTTTCCACCCAAATATTTGAAGCATGAGTCCCAACATGTTGGCAAGGGACTCTGAAAGCTTTATTCAAGAAGAGCTACTAACTGGGTGGAGTACGTGTTTAAAAACTGTATCAAATTCCACCCGCAAAGCAATATACTGTATAACCACTATCCAACATCATTATTTAACTGAGGCTTATGCAGGCACAGAAGATCCTGGTCCTGCTGCATAGTGAATGGGCAGCTAATTCTGACACTCTTGTCACTAACACTGGACACGTCCTAATCCTAACACGTTTAGAATAACACTTATTTCTAAGCAGGACTGCTTCTGTTTTACACCAGGACTGAAGTAACACTTATGAACGTAGAATATAATGAAACCATACTTTAGCTAATGCATTACAAGTGGAACAAACACAGGAATGTTTTTCCTTGAGGTATGAATATGCCCATTTGCTTCTTCATAAATGCCATTTTGGACAGCGTCCTAAGTAGAGAATAATTCCACAAGTCCACTGTTCCCATCATTTTTAAGGTCTAAACTATCAGGACTTCATAACAAAGCCAGAAAGTACAGACAACTCACAAAACACAGTCATTGCTCTTAAACCCTCCTGATCGACAAAAAAAGCACCTTTTAATGAAACTTGTGTGTTGTGACTATTTTCAGATTTCTGAGCTGATTTCAATTCAACACTTCAGGGAGGTTTTGCAGAAATTCCTGTATTTGAGATACTTTTCTCTGTCTTCGCTGCTGATCTATATTTGAAAGCAGAGCTCTTGGAAGAGGCCCTTGGCTCTCTAGCCTGGCTCTCAGCCTGGAGCTACCCAAATGGCTACAAAATCCTCAACAACCATCTATCGAAGTTTAAACACATATACCACCTTCTACCTCCAAGTGTAAAAGCAAAGTGGAAACCACAATCTACCTACCCTGCAAATACCAACATCAACCCTCCACCTATTGTTAAGTACACCAAAATTCTTCACTAATCCCATACTAAAACAGAGAAATTAAAAAATGGGTTACAAGTTCTAGATTACACCTCCGTTACCATATAAAGTGTGCCACCAAACAAAAGATGACTAAAATAAGCAAAGGAGTGTCACTTCAATCCTCCCAAACAATGAGGACAGAAAAGTCACACATTACTAACCACTTCTAGGAATAACTGAAACGTAGCCCAGAAAAAAGTTACAATGTGAACAGATGCAAAAAGGGTATTGCAAGCTTCAAAGCCAGAACAAGATGATCTACAACAAGAAAAGTGTGTTTGCTATTAACAGCCGAAGAACTGAGTTAAAGACTTCAAACACAGCGGCTCAGCTCAAAAAGCTAGCAGCTGAAACAAAAAGAGGTGCTGACTGGCACTTCATACATACGGGTTCTGTCTAAAGGCACCAGAGATTTTTCTGCTAGTCACATAGCACAGTATTTGTACGGATGCTTGGGAGAACCTTTTCATGACCACATAAAAGTCTCAGAAGCATGCACAAATTCACCTGTCTCTTAAGAGAATCTAATTACCTTTGCTCGATTTTCATATTTCTAGACTGTAGACTAATTTTGAAGTGGTAGCAATTATTTTAAAAACCCAAACCACCACCACATTTCTTTGCAACAGTCAAGTCTTAGCAGTTTCAAGACGTGTGGCACCAGGGCCATTGGGATCTGCTGTGTCTGCACCACTGTCACAAGTAATGATCCTGCTTCACCCTCTGCTTACAACCAATTCCTCAGGCTGACTCCACCACGCACTCCTGCAGCAAGGCAGAACACGTAACTGACCTGGTACAAAATGGAACACTTGGGCAAGGTAAGCTGATTCAAGATAAAATGGGATCTTTCCCATCAGGCCTTCTACAGTAAAACTTGTCAATCTTTGCCCATTTCAACTATATTCTGGAAAAAACCCCAATCCTGGGGATACTAATATCAATTGTTAACATTTCACTCAATTTGTAAAAGACTCGATTTATAGTCATGATCCTATCTGCAAGGTTCACTCCTATTTTCTAGGGAACAGGGATGGCAAAAGCAGGGTTTACCTAAGCATACCATTAAAAATGTCTACTCAATTTTACAGTTGAAAAACAGTATTTTAAAAAATAAGAGTCATACTTTTCTATGTGCTTACTACTAATACTCCTAAATGACGAGTTCCTGCAGCTCTGGTCAACAACAAAAAATTCAGCTTGAACTAACCTTTTAACTATCGATATATGGAATAAAAACTCCTTTAGCTGAAGTGTTAACAGTAAAAAAAACAACCAAACAAAAAACCCATTCATATATAAGTACAAAAGATTAGCACCTGGTGTTCAGCACTACTTATTCCTCAATATTTGGAAAACCTATACTATATATTAAGAAATTTATTTTTCAATCCTCTCTAGGTATGGTAGGTTATCAATACTTGAAATGCCATTTCAGAGAAGATTTCTTTTTTCAGCCTGCAGTCATGACTATATTAAATATGCCCAGCTTTTTACTAGCATCAAAATCAATGACACTTTTAATTTTTTTTGAATTTTGGTACAGTCCACATCCAATTCAGTTTTCCATTTGTCAGACAAGTGTGCAATAGAAGGTTAACCTAGGTAATATGCAATGTATATTTAAAAAAAAACACTTGCTTTTAAATAATAATTAATAAATAATTAATAACTGTTTTTCCTAGGTGTGTAAAAGAACCATTCCTGCCATTCACACGTTTAATTGTATTGACATCACCAACACAATTGCTTTTTAGATAACCCAGATGTATTCTAAGAACTGCAATTCACTGGCAACTCCTGGGAAGCACCTGCCAGGTCCCTTCAGTTCATTCTCTGTCAGGTGTCTATCACATGAGCAAAGCAGGCATGGGGGGGCAGGAGAGGCTGCCCGAGCGCCACATCCTGGCAGGTACCAGCCAGCGATGCCGTGTGACTGCAAGCGCATCCATGCTGCTGCCAAAACTCAGCCAAGGGAGGGGCAGGATGCCAAAGCAGTCAGGAAGCTCTCACCTCTCCCTGCCCACAAACACAGGGCCCTCTGGGAAAGGGTACAGACAGGGGCAGGCCTGGAGCAGCACAGCCATTCCTAGATGGCGGCAGCCCTGTTTGACATGAGAAGACTCCTCTCTAACACGGTTTATTCTTCATTAATATTCGTACAGCTTAGTCGGTATTTTTTGAATCACTGTGACCTATACGGAACTGTGCTTTCTACGCGTTCTCCGAGCTTAACGGCAAATCTATACAAACACTTAATAACTACATCTTCAGGCTCTTCCATTTTGGCCCTAGAGACACCAGTTATAGTAAGTGTGCACATAGTTCCACGAGTTACAGCCTACAGCTCATCTCCTAAAACCATGTTTAAGAATCTCATTGCGGATTTTCAAAACCATTTTCAGAGCATGTTCATATTTTCCACAAATGATACTATAATCTAAAAGGGGAAAAAAACCAAACCAAAACAAAAAAAAACCCCTACATATATTCTGGCACAGCCACTGGTTTTAAATTTACCTCTGAGTTTTTCTACTCCCACCGAAGAGATCAAACGTTTGATCTACCTTTTCTAAAATAGGTAAGATTTTTAAGCTTTCCTATTGTAGGCTTCTCAAAAAAAAAAAAAAAAAAACCCCCAAACAAGACAAAAACCCCGCCAGACTGTGTAAAGTATAAAGCTAAAAAGCACTTTGGTAATTTTGATCAATATAAAACAAAAACATCACCCAAGAGAGACCATTTTTTCAGAAACTCTACTCTGTTTTAAACTCTACTGCATTGCCAGGCAGAGCAAAATCAAAGGCAATGGGGACAAGTGGTGAAATTAGAGCTATGATCTACCAAGAAATTTAAAAATTGGCACACTCTAATGAAAGGCTGCAATTTGCATCTTAACAGAAATAGAGTATTTGTCAAAGGTAATAGGAATATAAAAAAACTAATGACCCCAAACCCTACTGTTCTCAAGGTTAGCAATATTTCAATGACCTTGAGCCTGGCCTTGGATTTATTAAGCACCAGCTCTGCAAAAAAGGGTTAATTTTCAATCCCTGTGTCCAATTCAGTTTAAATAATGCTCTGCTGGACTTCTTATTTTCTTTAAAACTAGAATGATGTTACACTGAGATCCTCAATCCAATAACGGAAGCCAGTTTTACTAATAGTCTTATCTCCTTATCATTCCCCATCCTGCCCATTTTGTTGAAATGCTTCCTTTCTAGCCCGTTAGTTTCTGAACAGTTCAGCACATGTGGTTTAGGAATTACAGGGTGAGTGGGAGGGGAGGAAATACAATTACCAATAACTGCTTTCTTACAAAGCCAGAGAAAATATAGTCTGAAATGGCTTTTCCTGGTGTAGATTTTAGTCATTTAACATTTTTGGGCAGCTGTCTCAAGTAAATCACACTCTTCTCGCACCACCATACAGAAAATACCTTTAGAAATTGAAACATTTCCTCCACCCCCCTTAAACCTTCTGATTAGTCTTAAGGTAGCACTTAGACAGCGATCTAGGTGCCAACACTGGGAAGACTTGAGTTTCATAAGCACAGTGTTACTTTGCCAAGCACTTAGACATGATCAGCCACAACAGGAAGTATTGGAAAATCTGGAGCAAGACAAAACCACCCTAAATTAGATCTTGCATGATGACAACTCACTAAACAGCCTTACTCTGGAAGACAATCTTTGCAGAACAATAATTTAGAACTTAGCAGAAAGCATTCACGATACAAGGGGTGTGCGTAAACCAGTTACATTTATTCGAAATTCTAGATTATACTAAAAAAAGCTGTCACATCACATTAGCCCAGTACCAAGAGATAATCAGGACATACAAGGTACATCCCACTTCCCGCATCCTACTCGGTGCATGGGGAAAACAGGTAACCATTAATTCAACACGAAGCTTCAACAAATGTAACACGTCTGCACGAGTGAGTACAGACTGCGTACGACATGCAGAACATTTAAACAATTACTGCCTACCCTCGGGTGCAGTATTCTCTTGTTTATAAGTTAAGGACTAGAGAGCATAACTGGAAGTGCTCTTTTCTAGCAGCTCCCCAACTATTTGGATTTGTGGGCGACTGCCGGTTCAAACTTTCAAGCTGATCGCCATGCACCCCGACAAAAGCTGCGAGCAGCTTTACACAGCAGTATTTTTCATTGTGTGATCGCAGAGCGATCTAAAACCTGACTGTACATCTATCTTCCTCTGGGTATTACTGCGTCCAGACGTTTAGCTTTTACTTGGCTCTTTAGGGCTTGTTTTTAAAAGGGTTTGTCCACTTGGTTCAACCCCACACCGCCTTTTAGAAAGCAACAGCCACACCCGCCTGCTGACTGACACGATGGTTTGGGCCAGAATTTAGACAAACCCGTAACGACACAAAAACCCACCCTGCTCTACTGAACGGGCTGTTGGCTTGGGGGTTTTTTGGTTCGCTGTGTCCTCCCCTCGATGATCAGAATCTCACAAGCTCGTGTCTCGCGCGCTGCGGACCGCGCCGGGCGCGGATCTCCAACAGCGGCAGCACCGCCAACGCGGCCGCCCGGGCAGCGG
>VZRO01005536.1:0-13155 GCA_013397915.1 Daphoenositta chrysoptera | reverse complement strand
AAAAAAAAAAAAAAAAAAAAAAAAAAAAAAAATATATATATATATGTATGTATGTATTAAAAGTGACACCAAACAAAGGATACGGAGGCCAAACTGCTCTTGAGGGGATGATCCCCACTGCCATTAGCTGTGCAGGGCACTCTTCTTCACTGATCCTCCTTTATCAGGCAGGCCTTAAGGGACTTGTACCCACACGTGCTTTTTTTCCCAACGAAGTATTCTGAATATAGACATTTTGTGTCATCAGACGTTATCATCAAAGATGCCCTTTTATTACACGCACCTGACCCTAAACTAGAAAATGGCAACTTTTTAAGGATTACTCATTAAATGTTTGTAACCCTCAGTAAAAGACTACAAGAGGCAAATCACTTAACAAGGATACTAGTTTAACTGCTAAAATATAGCACTGCTCAGTAGACTTTTTTTTTTTGGGGGGGGGAAGGGGTAAAAAGTAGTAGATAATTTCGTTGTTGTTTTGTTTTTTAACAGTAGTCCAAAAAGAAAATTTCTCCATCTATTTCCAGTACAGATCTTGATAACTATGCAAGAACATGGTACTAATTGCTACATGATAGAATCACCGGCAATAAAACACATACTACAGTTCTCATCTCTGAGCTAAATTGTTATTTGTAGTTACATACAACAATACTAAAGGACCAGTGAGAAATACCTGGGGATTGTGATTTACTTTTTATTTAGCTGGTAACTCCCCTTGTTTAGAAGCAACTTCCTTTCAGTGAGAAATTAATTTAATTCCTTTCTGATGCTGGAAAGAAACCTGGGATGTCTCATGAGCTTCTTCCCAAATCCCATCTGTACATTAAAAAACATGCTGCAGCTTCTTAAACCAATTGTGAGAGCTGAATATTCTAAAAAACTCTTGGACTAAAACCTGTCACAAGAAGCAATTTTAGCTTCCCTCTCAAAGCAACTTCATGACACTTGACACTACGTGTTGCATCCATGAAAGGGTTTCTTTTTTAAAATACAATTTTTTCTTCACGTTAGCAAAAAAAGTTCTGCATTACAGACATTCAAAAATACTCCATTTTCTTTGGGTAAAACTTCAATATGTGTTAAGAGGGGTAGCTGGGGAAAGGAATGCATGTAACACTGAAACACTTAAATACTTATCTGCATAGTTGGTATTAGTGACTACTAATCAAACTAAGGCCTTATCTGGAAAAAGCTGAGAACACAAGAAAGTTTCTTTCCCCACTCTGGTGAAATCTGCTAAGTCTCAATGAAGCTGTATCTGCCTTGCCACCTACTCAGTTTGGCCTATGATGGTGGCATCTTCTGACTGGTTTTGGTTGATTCTCTCCCACGCTTTTTCTCTTGGTACTAGACAGTAGCAAATATTACTTTCTATTGATAAAACGCATCTGCACACATTGCTAGGAAGAAAAAAACCCAGAAAACCCTTTTAGTATTGCACGTGATAGGAGCCAAACATAGTGTACGCTGCTTGTTTGGTATTACTTCACCATAAAGAAAAACTTAGTAGCTAATGGCTATTGTTTAAGCAGGAGATGACAGCAATGGAAGAGACCAAAATACACTTCTAGATACAAAATGTGGTGGTTGGGGTAGAACTACAGCTGTCAGAAATGGCTACAAAATACAGGCCTATATCCTTGACTACTGACAAGATTAGCACAGTTTTACTTATGAGTGTGCAAAAACAGTTGCAGGGAATCTTTGTACTTCCCCAGTTTTGGGCCAGTTCCAGGCCATGTTGATGTTTCAGCATAACTCACAGCAGCACCAGGGCTTTCTACAGCCCCAAAAGGCTATTACAGCAGCAAGGGATCACCACGTCATAGAAAAAGGATGATGAAGCCTCACCAGTTTACACAAACAAAACATTCCTCTACACAACAGTTATCTTTCCAGAGGCCCAGTAAGCATACTTCTGGCTGCTTATTTTGGCAGTGATTTCTTAAGCAGTAGACAGACAGAGATTTTTACAACAGCTGCATTTGTTAAAGACTGCAACAGTCAGCCATCATCACCAGCTGTAGATTCCTCATCCCACAGATCAGCCTAGGATGAAGAGCATGTGTATCCAAAATGAATTAAAGAACGTAAGTGGTGAATGTGGTAAACTTCACTGATGAACCTAAGACAGATTAAGAAGCACCCTCAACTACCACTCCAAGTGTACCAGTAGCTGAGCTACCAGCAATAGTCCTGTCTTTGGCTGGCACCACTAGATTGGTAGGAGAAAGCCACTTACGACCTAGTTTACGTAACAGGTTTACTCAAAAATACGAAGACAAGCCAAGAACAGAGTTAGGCTATTCTGTGCCACAGGAACATATTTGGTACCGTATTTTCTGTTTTCCACTCTGGTTCTCCACCCATGAAGGACTCCTCATTCCATTCCCACTCTGTAACATAAATGCTTCCTTTTCATATTGCAACTCAAAATTAGATCTTCCCTAGGGGAAGCACATCACAGAACTAGAACAGTCTAGTGATGCATATCCACATTACCTTAAGTTTAGCACTTGGTCCACAAGTGGATTTTTAATTTCAGGTATTCACGTTTATAATAATCATAAGTTAGATAGATCCTCAGCACAAAGCTGTTAACATCACTAGATCATCTATTGCAGATAGCCAATTTTGTCTGAGAACAAGGAAACAAGCACAGATACTATTACAAGCGTGTATCTGCAGCTAAGAACACATGACCTTACTGTTTGTTGTAGTAAGAGAAGAAACCACTAATGAAATCTCAACAACTTGAGAAGAAATACTACTAGAAAAGTACATCATGGTGAGTGACTCAGGCAGCATGTGAAGCACAGCTAGCTTTAAACTCAATTAACGGCTGCACTCTTGCAGGTTTTACCAAATTCCTTCTTACATAGGATGCATGGTGGAAAGTGACAACTTTGGTAAATGCGAGAATCCTTGCAGTAACTGGTATCAAGCAGATGTGACCAGCTGCACACACCACTCCTTGCAGTAATCTCAATTCAAATATGTTGCAAGCTGCTATTTTAACTTTATTTACCCCCCCATCTCCTTGGGGCTGTCAGCCACATGTATCTGCCTCAGACTCGGTGATTGTGTGAAGCAGTCCAGTAATTAATAAGGTTGCCAAACAGGGCCTGTAATGTTTTACTGATGACCTAATTAAGAAACAAATTCAAAACCTTCAGAGAAAAATGCAAGAAGTTTCATTCCCGTTAGCCACTTCCTTTCTCTCATGCACATTTACGCACACTCATGCACACACTCTTTTATTGTACTGCCATTTTTGCACAAACGTTCAACCTTTAAGTAGCATTTAACAGAGTGGGAGAATGGAGAAGGATGAACAGGTTTCAGGAATATTGCTTGTATGTGTGTGTGCACGTGTGTGCATGTGAGAGAGAATGCACAAGCATACAGAACCAATGCCATAGTACAGCAGCTATGAAGTTACACACATTACACACTTGGTTTTGTTTTTTTCTTTACAAAAGGGGGAAAAATAGTATAACAGCATAAAGCCATCTTGGCAAGCTTAAGATTTTCCTCCAAAATGCCTTCCAGCACTTCAGGATCTCTGAGAAAAGTTTAAAGAGGGTAGGGAAATAAAATTTAAAAAAAAGGCACTTAAACAAAGGACAAAGGCCTGAATCAAGTAAGTCATGAAGGGTAACAGCCATTTCACCAGAGCTTGGACCAATCAAAGTCTACCAACCTTTTTTAAAATTTCTATAAAATAAAAATTGCATAAAGTGTTAATTAATCAGTTGTTTACCAAATGCTTTAACCTTCTGGTTCCTTTTATGAAAAACACAAAAACAAACAAGCCCAAACAAAAGCCCAAGTGTCCCTTTAATGATTTTCCCCCAGTTCAGCAAAAGATGAAAGTTAGGTGTGGGAGGAAGCCTTCCACAGTTTGGCTTGGCTGTAGGTTTTCCCTGCAGTGCCATCTTCAAAAAAATCCAGAACAAAAGCAGAAGAGGGACTACTGTGCTTTCACCAATTCACTCAAAAACAAACAAACAAAAAATCAAATCAAAAAACCCATCAACCTAAACACCCAAATGATTCTAATGCAACTGTGGGCACAAACTAATCAAAACAAAACCAAAAAAACCTGTAAACTAGAGTAAAATTTGCTAATAAATACAGCCAAAAGTTCATTTTACGAATGTAGCAGCAAATGTGATAAAGTTAGCTGGAGTCCAAGGTGACTCCCAGAGGGTTACTGGTTCGCACAACTGATGGCAGCTTGGGAGAGTTGCAGATTTCTCTGTTTTCACATCCTCAAGGGTCTTGCACCAAGTGGAGAAGGAGTGTGGAGGAAGGGTCAGGTGATGGGACTGCAGGAAGGAACAGGCTTTTAGCACCTGTACCACCCCTAAATCTGTGCATCAGACAACTTTGATCAGATTCAAACACGAAGCAGAACCCAAGTAATTAAAAGTTACTTCTGATTAGCAGAAAACAGATGTGAAACCCACAGCATCCGCACTTGTGACTCAGTTCATCAGTATTTAGACATGTTTCTCAAATCAACAGAGAAGGCTGGACAAAGTGACTTAGGCCATTTGTATCTTGGAATGGGAGAACACTGCAGTTATTGTCCAAGGTATCAGGCAACTTTGCAGTCTGTTTTTCATCTAGCCTGCCTTCTTTCTTTGCAAGTGTTTTTAACGACTTAAAATAGCTACAATGGTTTTTGGGACTTTGGATCATGTAGCAGAGAATACTACCCAGACAGTTTCAACATCTAAAACCTATGTTTGAAGTTATTGCTTGCATTTGTTTGGGGCTTTCAGAGAGCTTGACACATTAGCTCGTATACAGTCCCCAAAACAAGTTCAGCCCTGCTGCCTGGAAAAGACAGCTCTACTTGGCTTTCTTATTGCTTATGAATACTGAGGGTTTATTTAGGATGTACAACTACAGTTTATTTATTAACAAAGGCCCTTAAAAAGTATTAAAAACTTGGGGAGGGGGGGAATGTCTTCAGAAGAGCTGCTGTGCAGAAAATAGTAAAACATTAACCTAATTTTGCATTTGGATGTTGCAGTAATGTTTCCCATCCTGTCTATGCTACCTGCAAAGGTCTCTAGGAACCATCCTACTATTTCCTTTGATTTGGCCTTGATAGGTTTAACCAGGGAGAATAGAAAACAGCAAGTAAAGGGTCCACATTTCCAATGTTGTTCATTCAAAAGACGCTCAGGAGCGTAATGACTGAAAACAGTTACCTGCTGGAGGGGTTGTTTGAACTGATGTCACAAACAATGTACGGTCATCTTTATTTTCATCATCCTAGTATCTATTTCCACAATAAGTATTAGTTTACTTGTTTCCCAAGACTGAGAAGCTCAAGAGGACACAGAGGCAGGACTACTCCTACCCTGAAGATTTAGAGAGGATACTCTTGAAGTGAAGCATACTTCCAGGAAGAAAGGAATGTTGAATGGGAATTTGTGCTGTAGTTATAAAGGGCTCCAAGTCTCCCAGTCTAAAATTTCAGTAAGTATGAAGACAAAAGATGACAATTTGAATGAGATGCCTTGATGAGGAAAACACAGAAGAGGTAGAACTCTCTTAGGACAGGGTCCTTTAAATATATTGCTGCCCGATGGCTCACTGCCACAACTCCCTTAGCTACACGCATTGTAAAATTCTCGGGTTTGACACAGTTCAGAGAATTAACATCCTGCCAGAACTGTTGGGTCTCAAAAAACAAAAGCTGGCTTCCTTTAACCCTTCCTGGAGAAAAAAAAAAAAAAATTCAGATGAAGCTTGCACTCTAAATAGTTTATGGTATTTTGAAAGAATTTGTGCAGTATTAAGAATGCCAGGGTCTACATAGCTGCATGTGTTTCAACTCTTAAATAACCTTGATGGAGACGCAAGCTTATCTGATCAACACACCACATACAAAACATTAGTGCCAGCTAAACAGCATTTAATTGGCAAATGCTGTGGAGTGAAATTAATGAACTTACGCATCTTAATTCAAGCTGTCTTTCACAGAAGTGTTGTGCAAAAACATTTATTGCTGAGCTCAACCCAACATTTTTATACTAAATACACAATATATATTATTTCAAATTTATGTATATATATTTATATAAAATTAAAATGAGCTCTAAATAGAAAAGAAATTGTTGTCTGATCTAAGAAAAATAAATCACATGTAAAAGAAACCTGCAAGCTCTAAGTAATCTAGCAAAAACCATTGAAGATTCGTTATTCAGGGGTCAAAGCCTCTCTAAAAGGTGTGACATAACCAGTAGTGTCTGGTTCAATCTCAAGTCAAACTACCAGAAAAACTACTTACTAAAAATTTCAGCATCTCTGTCAAAGGAATGTTTCAGGGTTGAAGGAGAAGGGCATCATACTAGTTTATTTGTTCCTTTCCCCTATGAGTTATTTTAGTTTCTGCCATTCTCACCTTTTATCTGACAGCACAAGGGACTCAACAGCGAAGTTCTGTCCTAGTGTCAAAAGTGCAACATGTGCTAGATGCTTCCTAATCTTACACGTGAACCGGTTGATGTATTGCTATCAAAGAAAAAAAAAACAACAAAGCCAGCTCTGCAGTCTTGTGCTACCGTGTAAGAAAGAGCTCAGGTCAAACTCCCCAGGCCAGCAGGGGCTGGAAATGCTGGAGACAACCCATTCAGCCCCCAGAAGAGAAGGCACCTCTGGTCGCTTTTGAACGACTCCTCTTTGGCTAATGCCTGAAGCAGTATTAACCTGACTCTGGAATAGGTCACAATCAGCTTTCTTTAACTAGCAAATCAATATAATGCATGGCTTTTGGGAGGAGTT
Source organism: Daphoenositta chrysoptera (assembly GCA_013397915.1). Classification (NCBI taxonomy): domain Eukaryota; kingdom Metazoa; phylum Chordata; class Aves; order Passeriformes; genus Daphoenositta; species Daphoenositta chrysoptera. The sequence continues at coordinate 6,348 of VZRO01005536.1, read as the reverse complement.
AGATAAAAGATGAAGACTGAGAATGAGAAAAGAATTGGTTGTGGTTTATGAAAGACATGAATAGAATATCTTTTCAGTAGCAAATAAGCACAAGGCATAGGTAAAAGAAAGTTTAGCAAATGGAGATAGTGAAACATTAGCATGTGTTTAAAACAAATGTGGGAAAGAAATGCTAGTCTGACCAATAAAATGTGGGTTTCTTTTTCATGTAAATGAAAAACTTTCCATCCCCTTCCTCCCTTAAATAAGAACTTTTGTACTAAAAAACCCCTGAAAATAAATCAAACAGTCTGTGTCTCACATCTTGATGTACCAGGAGATCTGTTTTTGAAGACAATTCTCTAATGAGACTGCATATATCTGTAGGCTCCCTAAAGCCAAACAGCCTTCTAAAGCTGGAAAAATGCCCATTATCAGCAACTGCTTTTGTCTAAAGGTTTAATTATAATGCAAAGTATCCCAGCACCATCTCTATTCTACATAACCTTTGGTCCACAACTGTATAGTACACTCAGGACCTACACATAACCTTACACTGGGCACTTGGGGCACTAATGAAGTGGATGATTCCACCTTATGCTATGAATGGAGAAACCTATTCTAGCTCCTTTCACCATTTCCACTTTTCATTTGACTTCACCCAGAAACAAAATACTGGTGCTGCTGTGGGTTTGACGATCAATTTCTTTTAAGAGCCAATCAGAGCAGATAAAAGAGGTGGTTTCTTCAGGCAATATCAGACTATGACCAGTCTGCATGACCAGGAGGACCAGTCCTCCTTTTCCTTCTCTCTTTGATCCAGTATTGTTTTATTTTTCTTCTTCCTCTCACCACAGTGCTTAGGATCAGAATATGTAAACATCGACAGAAACAGCAGCCCTGTGACAATAAGCACTTTCCCAACTGCGCAGATTCTGTCAGCCAACCAGAACTGCTTCAACTCCCTTGCTTGTCCAGAAGTCACTGGTTTTTCCGCTGTAACTTAGTGTCCCCTTTACTTTGGCCTCCATCTGTAGTTGAGAGACAGAAACACAAAGGGAAGAATAAAAGCATGAGTGAGCTTTTGTTTTTGTAACTTGCAGTAGGAGAGACAGGAATTTGGCAGGTTCAGCTTCAGCATCACCCAAAAGTACATTGTCTTTACCAAGTGGAAGACTTTGCATCTTTTCTGTAGATCATTGATTAGAAATAGCGTTGTTGAAACCTGATATATCAAGCTTCATACGAAAACACTGCCCAATTTTTTGGTTCAGAGAACTCTCAAATGAAGAATGCCCACCAAGCCACTGCCACCCTTCCCATTTCTTCTCCTGGCCCCTGGAAAACACACTACAGGTGAAAAAGAAAGGTGTACACCCTAAACTGCACCTTCTAAAGCTTTCTGAAAATTTCCCAGCTCTAAGACTTACAAACTGAAAAATAAAGTGTTCTACTTCAAGTTTCTCTTCTCAATCAAAATACGCAGCTCCTATCAAGCATGAAATTCCTAAGGAAAGCAGATACTCCATAAGAAACCATCCCAACATTCACACGTGAATATACTCTTACAAGAAACAAGGAAAAAGCTTTTAGCTGTAAGGTCAGTTTCTCCTTCAAAGGGGAAATGAAAATTTTTAGTGAAAAACAACTATATGCAGCCTATAAACAGTCATGTTAGTGTCCAGTAAGTATTATTCCTTTTTTCCCCACTTCAGTTTCTAGAATTGCTACAGTAAAATATTGGAATTTTAAATTTTTTTTAAAACATTGACTGACATTGAAGAGATGTAGGGGGAATAAAAAAATCATTCGGGTTCCAAAAATACTGCTACAATAGAGCAAGTACTGTCTGCTGCTACTAAAATTTGTCCCTGTGTTATGTCTTCTCGAAACTAAGTACTGGTGTACATTTTACTTCAGTTTAGGGCAGAAATCTGATTTTTACGTTAAAGTAAGTTAAAAATAAGTAATAAGAAATATATAATGTCTTTACCTGTGTAAGCTTGCTGCAAGTGAGCAGGCAGAGGTGAGTGAGACAGCGTTGCTGCATGCTGAGCACCTGGCTGTAAACCCTTCAGTAAGTCTGGGGGGAAAAAAACAGAGAGTAAAGATAAAAAATAAATCTTGAGGAGAGAGACAGTCTCTGTGAAGTAAGTTTTTGTTTTTATAGTGTAGCTATAGTAGCAGGCTGATCTCCACAGCAAAAAATAAATACCTGATAACATTCTGATGGGTGGAATAAGTTAACAGAGACAAACCTATTCAGATAAAGTCCAAAGTCAGAGCAAGGACCATGCCTTGCTACTGGGATGCAACTCTTCCTATAATTTTGTTTGGCAGAAAGACCAACAATTTGTATGGGTTAAGAACATAAACAGCTTCTTTATAAGCAATCAGAAAAACTAAATGCCATCTTGGTTGATAGTTTTTCATAAGAGAACTGCTTGATATCTAAGATTAATTGAGTTAAAGCTGTTTTGAGGAATCACCATATTAAGTCTCTTATTTGAATTGTGACATTTGGAGACTTTTAAACTATACTCCTTTCTAAAAATAAGGTATTAAGTTAACCCCAGAAAAGTACGTTCAAAACTAAACATATACTGTGAATATAACAATGAAGTTAAACTTTTCAAAGGTGATTTATAACACTTACGTAATTATATAAAAAAAGTTTTCACCAGTGAGGGAATCACACTTACTCTCCTGTAGGGATTTTCATGAACCAAATTTGAGTGTCTCAGGACTTTATTGCTTCCCTACTCAATTTCCATTTTTAGGATGCATCTTTCCTTACAGCCCAGTGTGATAATTCCACTCACTCTGAGTTAGGCTGTGGTGGAAAGCCGCTGAGGTAGATCCCGAGGTGGTTGTCGCTCCAGCTGTGTCCGTCCCAAAGCCAAGCAGCTCCAAGGGAAACTGGAAGGGCACAGTCACAGGAACAAGGCCACCCAGCATCCCGAAAGGAGTTAATGGTGCAGACGTCACGTTCTGACTGGTTACAGACAGGGGTGATGCCATGAGAGTCAGAGGTGAGGTGTTAGCCAGTAACGATGTTCCTGCTGTTGACTATACAAAAAAAAAACCAACAGTACTTCAGGATTTTTAAAGATTTGAATTGCATTCTTTAAGGGCATAAAAACCAACTATTCCCTGTTAAGTATTGGTCTGTTGAGAAGTGTAATAAACTATTAACTTATTAAACTATATCCACTTATCCACCTAGGAGATCCTCCCAGTGTTCATTTGCTAAGCAAGCACAATTGTATCTCAGATTCAGACATGAGAGTATGGTTCATCTATTGTTTTTCTCATCAGCATTACAGGTAATTTCCTCAATCTCCTTTCTAATTATGCACTGGGTCTACAGTCACAATGTAGTACAATATCTTCTATTAGATGAATAATAAGCAATTATCCAATGTAGATCTGAATTTCTTTAGAAGTACAGTATTACACCTCTTCCCTTTCCAAATCTGGGTCTTAACAGAACATTATTTCTAAAGAGGTTGCAGAGAAACAACGAATTCTGAAAATTAAGATTCAGATGTAAGAATCCCCAAACTTAAGAAGTCAGGTTAGCAAAATGCATATGTAGAGGGGTGTATGCACATGTCAGAGGAAAAGGCAAAGGAAAATAATGTCTCCACTCTAAATATGCCAAAATGAAGTTAGATTCACTGTAGTTTTAAAATGAAAATGCAAGATTAGCCAGAACTTTTTAGCTACAACAGCTCCCAAATCACATAGATTCCTCTAACATTAGACCAGCTCCTTCTTGTTTAACAAGCTTTCCTTCACTACATACATAGTAATTTAATATGCTAATGTTCAGTTCTCTAATAATTTACTACAAAACAGTTAGTATAGAAAGCACTTTGAATCAGACTCCAACTCAGATATTGTAGTTATTTAAATTAAAAAGACTCAGACAAAACAGGACTTCAAATCTGTGCATTTTTACAAGTAAGCCTGAACTAAACCCAAAACTTAGAATAATTTTAGTGAACACATAAGCTTAAAATGAAAACGACATTTCACTGAGTTCTGTAATAACAACTTACAGAAAAAGCAAAGTGATGAATCTCCTAGCATGGATAAAGCTTTTATTACCAGTTTTGGTCTTAAGATGTTCCGATGAAAGCAGTTAAAGAAAGGAGAGTTGCTTCTTAGGAGAAAACACAGTATTTTGAAACAGTGACCCTATAAAGTGCATTTACCTACATATGATGTTCCCAGCAAGTGTTTATATTGGTCATCTTAAAGGTGCCAACTTCTACAACATACTCTATCCCATAAGTAGGAAAAAAAGAATGAAAACTACCAACACACTGTTATTCTCTTTTGCCTTTAAAAGTACTTATTTCACAATAAGCTTATGTACAAACAAAAAATGACAACTGTTCATTGTCTATGAAGGGCAACAAAATAAAAGCCATACAGTAGTATTTTGCAACATGTAAAATTCGTAAAATGCCTGAAAACAGGAAGAAACTTTGTAAAGTGCTCTGCCAAGATCTTGCTTACTCTCTCAAAAAGGAGGAGAGAGGACAGCGAAGAAAAGAGCTACAGAGAATATCCTAAAGGAGCTGTAGTTCAGATGTTTCTATTTAACTCTTGTACAATAGTTCATAAACGGGTTCATTATGGTCATGTAGGTATGAGTCATTAAGATCCTTAAAAGTCTAAGCCAGATTCTGCTCAAGAGTACTAATGGTAGGTAGAGCTTTTGAAGGAAATCACACACGTACTCTTTGGCTTTGTGATGCTTCGGCAGGTGTAAACTTATATTCCAGTAAATAACTGTGTCAATCAGAAGTACAAAGGAGGGAGACACTTCTTGGAAGCTTCCTAGGTAAGAACACCGTTACTGAAATCGTTTAGTTTGATCTTTATGTAAGTAGACCAGAATATTATAATGAGCAACTCAGGTACCATTCTCATCTTCAAATAGCATCTCAAAGAGGAATTAAATCCCTAAGGCCCTAAAGGAAAGGAGATTCACTTTCAGTCTTATATGAAGTTTTAGGAGGAGTAACTAAGTCCTTAGTACATTGTACCTAACAACTAGTCTGGAACTGATGTAGGTTCAGCAGCCAGCCATTAGACCTTTATAGCTAAATAAAACCCTCTGTGAACACAAATCTCTTCCCTTTAGTGTACTTGAACTGGAAGGTAATTTAATTCTAATTTTTCTTGAATGTACTCCACTGACTAAGCTTTACAGTACATGGCATCATCAGCCTTATTCTATGGTTTATCTTATTTGCACCATTCTTCTGAACCATTTTTAGGTTACCAAATTAATTTTTGAAGTGTCAAAAAAACCCACATGGAAGGTCTCAATAATTATTTTAGTGATACCATGTGCTGCTCAGTACCTCTAGCTGATTTACCCCTTTGATACCAACACACCTTATTTCGCTGTTTATAGTATGGACTCATGTTACTTGATTATTCACCACACACCCCCACACTTCAGTACTCTTCAATAGGACTGTGGCCAAAATGCATTTCATTACTCAGGTGATCTGTGTTTCTGAAAAAAAAATTACTTGCCTTTAACTACAGGAGGGTTTGTCAGAATTCATCTCACCATCCAACACAACACTGCTTACTTCCCTTGTCCATCATCTTGAAGCACTAGCACACCCATTTCATGTTTTCTTCTACATCACAGCAATTGTATCCACTGGATTCTGTTGACTGCACCAGAAAGAAACTCTCTTCCCAGTCCACTCATTGCAACCCTTTTTGTCTCCTCCAGGCACCTTCCAGTGCACTCAAACTGCACTCTTACTTGGTTCAGCTCTTCTCCAGACCCTATGTGGTACCTCAGTGGCCCTTACACAGCATACAGATTGTGGATTTTTTTTCCATTCAAAGTGCCCAGAGTAAGTGAATGCTGTGTCAGAGCCTGAGAAACTTTTATTGCTGACCGTTTCAGTACAGTAGGATGGATGAAAGACCATAGAAGTGCCTTATAAAAACCATCCTCCTCCTGTTATTTTACTGCATTAAGAAGAATTTGATGGCAAACTAAAAGATTATAAAATATTGCCAGAAGTCGAGTATACATCACTCTCATACAACAGCAATGTACACTGTTCAGAACAATACAAAGCTTTTCATTTGCTGTACACCAAGAATATAGTGTAGAGCAATGCTACTGTTGGAGTTTTAAAAAGGAGTTCCCAGTTGGTTTTTTTTTTTCTTTTTCTCTTAAAGAATTTTTCCCCATATGTGTTGCTAGGAAACAAACTACTGAGTACTTAAGAGAGACAAAAGACCTGGCCACAGGGACAGGTCCAAGTGGGGCTGCCCTCTTTTACCTGCAAAGCTAGATGGCAGATAGGACCCCTAGCTCTC
>VZRO01005535.1:481849-491994 GCA_013397915.1 Daphoenositta chrysoptera | reverse complement strand
TTTTTTTTTTTTTTTTGCCTACACTACAACTTCAACCCATTTGACTCTTCAAAAACCATCGTGGAAAAAGGCAGGAAACAGACATTTTTTCTTGCCTGTGTCCTCTTTAAAAAAAAAAAAAAAAATTGCATAGTAAGCCACCACTTGAACATGTTCTGCTGTTGTAAAAGTGTTTTTTATCAGGCTGTAAATTACTGCCACTCTGACAGAGCAGCCGGAAATGTAAATCACACCGTAGAGCTGAAGTTATGAAAAAGTTTGTTCCCTTTTCTGCATCCCAGGAAGATCTCAGGGCTGCTGGATTGGGAAGGGAGGGGAAAGGCTTGTTTACTATTTTCCTTCTTCACCAAACTGTTGGCTCCACGGTGCCTGGGACTTTGATGAGAAAGAATGGACAATGTGCAGAGTCCCTTCCTATGACACCCAGGCCACTGCCACTTGGGAGGTCCTTTGGCCTAATGCAACCACAGCTAACTGCTCCCAACAGGAGGCTCTGTGGATCAGGCAGGGTCACAATTATACTTCTGCTAAAGGCAAGAGTTGCATTTAAAAAAAAAAAAAAGACAAAAGGAAAGGAGGGGAGAGGGTGGGCGAGCGGTTGAATTAAAGCCTTTCAATTCATTTGGGGAAGGAAAGACAGAGAACGGGGTTAGTTGAAACTGTTTCCAAGAGGCATGAACAAAATGAGGTTGCATCCATCCAGAGGGAAATTTGGGGGAATCAGGTCCGGGGCGCTTCGCATGCGGTTACTCCGACCCCAGGGGCTGCCACGCCAAATCGCCCTTCGGGAGCAGCGGGCCTTCCCCATCGTCCTGCAAAGTGTTTTGAGGGCTCATTCGCGGACGGGAGTCCTCCCTGGTGCCATACCTTGCATGGGCATTGCTCCTCTAAGGTGGGGAAGAGGGGGCTACACAATCACGGTCCACAACGAGCCCTCAAGCATCACCCATTTGCACGGAGGGGGAGACACTTCAGCCGATTGGCCTCTGATTTGGGCACTCGGGGGACATCAATATTTTATGGAGGTGGGGGGACAGGAATGTTGAAATTCGTTATATGTCTCGAAGAGGAGGATGACTTTTTAGAGCTGTTAAAACACGACCCTCTTGCATTTACGTGAAGAGGTGAAAAAAAGCGGGGAGGGGGGAAGAGGAGGGGATATCCCGACCTCCGCCGCTCACCGGGATAGCGGCTGCCGGCCCCTGTGGGTTTGCAGTCAGCCCGTCCTCCTTGCTCCCGGCTAGCCGGCCGGGTGTGCTCCCAGCTCCCGCCGGCTACCCCTCCTCTAGTCCTCCCGCTCCTCCTCCGATCCTCCGTGTAATGTCCCCAAAGTCGCACCGCTTCGTTACCACCCCCGGTAGCCCGAGGCTCGCCGGGCCGGGGGCTTTGGGCGCATCCAGGTGCTGCTTCCCGCCGCAGCGGGCTGGGCACGGCGAGGGGTCTCGCCTTGTCTCCCCACTCCCACCCTGTCCCCGCGTCTGGGACAGGGGGACACTTCAGCCACCCAGCTTCGGGCAGCTCCTTTCAGGCAGCGAGATCCGACCGGGGGAGGAGGGACCGGCTCCGGGGATCACTTCGGCCGCCGGCCCCGGCCCTGCTCCCCGCCGCCCCCCGCTTACCTGGACGACGGTCCCCGTGCTCGGCGACGGGCTCTCAGCAGGACGAGGGTGAGAGGGCCCCCGGGTGCACAAGGGCCCGGTCGTGGCCCCCCGCGCACCCCAGAGAGATCCGGCGGGAGGAAGACAGAGGGAGGAGAGAGGAAAAGCCTTTTTTCCCCCCTTTCTCTCCCCGTTTGAGCCGAAGTGACCCGCAGTATCTGGAGAAGGTTTTTGAAGACGTTTGGGAGGGAGGGAGAGAGTTTTCTGCTGAGAAACTCAATCTGCTATACAGTAGCGACTGCATCTGGGATCTGTCACCGCTGACAGCACCACAGGGCACAGACATGATCTTCCGCACAACACTGCAACTCCCCGAAATACCCTCCTCTCTCCCAAGGTATCTGCCGGGTTGCATCGCGCTGCTTCGCCAAAAGGGGGAAAGCAACCTGAGTTCCCGCAAACAAATACACCGAGGGGAAGGCAAGAGAGAGCAACCCTGTCTCCCCCTTCCTCCCTGCGGTGCTGAACACTCGGCCGCCGAGGACGCAAGGCGAGAGGCGATGTCATGCTCGGAGGGTGCAAAGGCCATAAATGTAGGCTCTCGCGCCGCGAGATTCCCGGGAATGACTTTAATGAATAATTTCGGAGACAGTTATGGCTTTAGGTAATTACTGCGCGGCTCTATGAAAACCAGATTTGAGAGAGAGGCAGTCAAGGCCAAGCCGTGTGCTTCGGCTCGCCCCTGCCAGACCGCTCCAGACACCACCTCCCCCCGTCGCCGCCCGACCCCCGGGCGTCCCCGGCCTCCTGCACCCCCCCAGCTGCCGGGGTCCTCCTTCGGGCAGCGCTGCCAGCAACTCTGCGAAGGCTAGAGGCTTGTGGGGGGAGCACCTAATGTTATTGTTATTTTTAATCTCTTCCGCCTCCTGTATTCTCTGGCAGGACATTTCATTGTCTTTTAGGCCAGTTTTAGAAAGCTTCTCTGGGTTTGCACACGTATTTATCTTTTTAAGAAGTTCATTATACGCAGCTGTTGCAGCCTATAGCCACATATGGCATGCAAATAGGGACCCCTATAGGAGAGTCGGCCTCTCTATTACCCCCACATGTTTGTTCAATAGACGGCATCGGGAAAACGATTCTACTGCTCTGCACTAAAATAGAATTGTGCATTTTTCTCCCGAGTCCTTTGGGCAACGCAGGGCTTGTTTCTGCTTTGAACAGCCTCCACGGTTAGCAAATGACGGGCTGCGAGATGCGGGCCCGCTGATCTCCATTGTTTCGCTAACACATTGCTGCTGTTCCCAGAAGGCCGCTCCGGGAGCAGCCGGCCCTCGCCCCCAGCCCTGCGGCTTGCAGACCCCCGCGCCTTGCCCAGGCAGCCCGCAGGACACGGCCCGCTCTCCGCCAGGATCCGCACGGGGTCTGTCGGCTGGGAGACGGCTCCAGCCTCAGGACGGGGGACTCTCCCGGGAGAGGTGCCGGGGCGGCAGCTTCAGCCCTGCCACAGAGCCGTCACCAGTCAGAGGTCTCCCATAAAGGGCAGAAATAGGATTTTGCTGGGATTTTTTCCGTCAGGGCTTGTTTCGCAGCTTTTTTTTTCTTTACGTTAACAATTTTTTAAAATTCACTCACTCCCGCCCGACCCCCTGGGTCGGTGGCTGTGATGGGAAGCCGAGCTCACAGCATACCGTTTGCACTGATTCAGAAAGGAAATGTTCCTTTTCCTTTCGAGATTACAGATAGACACAGAGGAGCATTGCGGTATCTTTGGGGGTTTATTTTATTTTATTCTGCTGGAACAAAGAAATGGAAGTATTTTTAAATTTATTTTTAGGGTCACACGGGGCTTTGTTTTTCTTCTCTCCCTCCTCCTGGCAAGCGTGTTTTACCGCGAGAATTTAATCCTTCAGATAAATTGTCTAACATTATCTTTTTCCTCTGGAGACGAGATCAACTGCTTTCTCATCCACCCCCCCGCCCCTCCTTCCTGGTAGTAGCACTGATTGTAGTGTACAGCTGGACAAGTGTCAGCCTTCCAAGACTGCGAACAGCCGGTGGAGGCTTAAGTTGTATTTATTCAATTATTATTTTTTTATCTCCTTGGGGGGAAAAAATAGAGTGATACGAAACATAAAAAACCGTGAAGTAAAAAGTTTGTCAAAATAAGCGCATCAAGCGTGGTCTTGGGCCCCGCTGAGCCAAGGCTTCCACGCTGGCTGTTCAGCGTTACCGCCAGCCAGCCCCAGCTCTCAATTAGGGGCGATTCATTAGGATTTAATAGCAGGTGCAAAGCCATCTCCCTGCAGCAGCACTGCCGTTTGGGTGGGGAATCATCTGGTTTTACAGCAGCCTCCAACTCTCCCGGCTCGTTCTAAACCTGACTACCACTTTGGATAACGGGGTGTCGGCGCGCCGGCGACTGCCCGCACGTAAGCGTTGCACTTTGTTTGGCTAATTTCTCCCTGCCAAGACATAAGGTGGAAATCTGCCTGGCTCGATATTTATTTTGGAAGACAGCGCTGCGAGCGAATGCGCCAGGAGAAATCGGGCTGAGATAAAGCAAACGCTGGGCCGGGTGCTGGGGGGAGCGGCGTGGGTGGGGGAGTAACCCCGCCCGCGGAATGCACCGCTTTTGCTTTCTCAAAGTCCCAAACAGACAAATAAACAAACAACCTCGGCGGCAAACTCAAAGGAGCCGGAGCCTTCGGGGTTCAAAACCGGACTGTGCCGGGAAGCCCCGGGGCTGGAGTGCCCCACTGCACCCGCATCCCAGCTGGCGGCCGCGACCGGGCCGGGTCTTGGAAAACGTCGCCGTGATTACACCCAAGTGGAGAGCAGGATGGCTCCGAGCCGTCTGATCTGACGTCAACATGTCTCTAGCTCCTCGCTGCAAGATAGAGGGAGCAGAGCCGGGGGAGGGACGGCTCTAATCATTCCCAGATGTCTCTAATAGCAGATATAAAGACTTATATCGTGTCTGAGAATAAATTTGTAATCAATGCTCTAAAATCGCATCATCAAAGCAATGGCATTTCTGGTGGAAAATGGGGTTGGGGGGAGGGAAAACTGAAGAAGAGGGAGACACACACCACGCTGGTTTGGAAGGGGAAGAGGGAGGCACAGGGAACCTCAGAAATCCGCTGGCCCCGCGCATCACCCGGCTTTGCTAGAATTTATGTGAATGTATAATTCAGATAACAACTCTGCTTTACTCTCCATTATATGTGACAAGCTGAAACAGCTGAACAGTAAGTGGCCAATTAGAAATAGAAAAGATCGGAACTGATTTGCAGAGGCACATATTTCAAGGCCCGCAGGAAAAAAAAAATCCCAAATTAAAAATATATAAAACATTGATAAGGCCCTCGTTACAGCAGAGGGGATTGTGTCTGTAGGCGTGCGGAATGCGTTTCCTTCCCATCGCTACTTGGAGATCTCTTCTGGGTGTATTTGTGAGTCGCTGGGCGAGTACGTGTGAAAACGGAGGATTAAGGTTAGGTTTCCAAGCGCAAAAGGAGGATATTTTGCTTAGAGGTTTTATTATTAACCTTCTCTCCCCATATCCCTGCCCACCTTTCAAGTTCGTGCTATCTCCACGGCATTCCCTAGTACTGCTTATATCCCACGAATTTGCCCGCGTATGGCCCGGCGCGTGTTCTGGAGGTGTTTTTGGCTTGGCGGAGAGGCCCCGTTGCACCTCTTTGACAAGGATATCAAACTAGAAATAACTATTGCAATAATCTTTTGAGGCAAAGAAGAGCTCCTGGGAACCACGGGGGAGAGAGGGAGTATGTGTAAAAAAAAAAAAAACAACCAAAACCAAACCAACCCAGACCACAACACAATGCAAAAAGAATGAAAAAAAGCCCCACCACATTTTTTCTCTTTTGCTTGCAGGAGTGCAGGCATGGCATACACATCCGATAGCAGTGAGAGGTCCCGCATGCTGCTGAGTCCCCCAAAACTCAGTACTGCCAGCGGCCGATAGGCTCGCTGCCAGCAGCGGAGCACAGAGCCGGCCCTTCGCCGAGTCCCTGCTTTCCAAAACCCGGACGAGCTCTAAAACTCCACGCTGCTGTCTGCCTCGGGGCCCCCAGGGGACACGCAGCCGCTGGGGAGGTCCTCGCCTCCCTGCGCGGGGGCAACCGCGCTGTTTCGGGCGTGAGCCGGGCCCGCACCCCGGGGAACCGAGGGGCCGCTCCCTGGGAGGGAAGGGGGGATGTCACCCGGGGGAGTTCTGTAGCTCTTCCTTTTCAAGGGCAGAAAAAAAAATTAAAATGCTATGTTCTCTTGAGAGAGAGCAGAGCGTCTCGCTGCCCCAGCCATGAAAATAGGCGACAAGCCTAAAACACGAGTCCGTAAGGCAATCTGAGGGGACAGGGCTTCAGCGACCCGGCTGTTCTCCACCGGCCCCCTGCCCTCCCTTCTCTCTTCCTCCCTGCACGCACAGGGAAATGCTGCAGAGTGGGAAAGGCTGCTATCCCTCCTCTTACGTGCCTTTAACCTCGGTAAAATCTCCCAAAAATATTTTGGCCCCGAGGAATTACCGGACAGGCCGACGGGATGCCGATGCCCCCGGGTGCGGGCAGGATGCGGAGCGCAGCGCTCCTCTGTTATCAGGCCTTGGCTCCGGCGGCGGAGAGCTGAGGCCAGGGCACTGACATCCCCATCTACCATCAATTTACCTTCTGCTTCCCCATTTAGCTTTTAACGTCAAAACCTACATTTTTGTCGGCTCCGGCCTGTCTAGGGCTCCTGTGATTTAGCTGAGGGAATGGCTGCTCCTGAGAAAACAGCAACATCCTCGTTAGTAAGCAATTAAAAGAGATCCTCCTTAGCGGATTCAGAGGAGCTCCTAGTTCTAATAAACTGACGTTATTTAACCGGAAAATTATTCTTGGGGAAATATCGGACAGGCGATTCAGAGACTGGATATCGGAGCCGCCCGCCAGCCCTACCGCGCATCCCGCGGGGGAATTGCAACCCGGTGACTCGGTCGAGGGAAGATACAGTATCTGCAGAGAGGCTGCCCATGATGTGTCGCACCGCAGCATTCGCAGCCACCCCTCACCCCTTTTATTTTTCTCCTGTGTCGTTATAAAAAAAAAAAAAAAAAAAAATGTTTTGAGCTGGGAACCCAGAGTGCGAGAAGCTCCAGTTCATCAGCTGGGCAACTAATAGGCAAGGAAAAGCAAACAAGGGGGCAGATTCTTCTCTCCAAGTGTTATAAACAGAGGCAAGTGTCTGTAAACACAGACCCACGCCGGAGAGCAGAGCCGGGCTGCCTGACCCGACGGGAGGGAGGGCACATCACTTTTGTCTGGTTGTTGTAACCCCGCAACCTCCCCACTGTCAGCAGGGGCGGCGAAACGGTGCAGGGGCTCCCTTATCTTTTTATGGGCAATTGCACATCTACCTACGCTTACTGCTGGGTCTCGTTGGGAACCACTTCCTTAGGCGCGGTGGCACGGGAAGGCCGGCAGGTATGCAGCCCTGGACCTGGAGAGAGAGCCAGCTTGGTTTAAGTTGAGATTATTTAAGTAAAAGGTTAAAATACGAGCCCTAATTTTTTAAGGAAAAGGTGGAAAACCTTGCCCTTAACCAGGAATGGACAAAAAATACCTAGACCAGCTTCTTTATGTGAAAACCTTTAATTTTTTTCTTTCACGCCTACGATACATAAGGATGCCACACATTTCTCAGCACTGAAGTCTGCAGCTCTCCCTGGTACTGGGGAGCAGAAAAGTCACAGACTGGCCCCGGGACCCTTGTAAAGGAGTCGATAGACCGGGCGAAATATATATGGAAGGAGAGATCCTGTTGGGGAAGCAATGAACGTACTAAAGAGACCCAGAGCAATGGCTGCTGCAGTTTGCAGCTGGATAAAAAAGGTTAAAAATAATTATACTCGCTGTGGCGTACTGGAAACGTGCAACCCAGGAGAGTTTTAGGAGCCACAAAGTTAATATTAAGTTCACCGTAGCTCGTTGTAAATCTTACATATTCCCTACAGCACACCCTCTCCACCCCCCCAGCCCCCCGCAAATCCCTTGCCTTGTTCGCTCTTTCTTCCTTGACGTAAAATTACCTGCTACATAATCACTCCGAGCAAAGCTCACCAGCCTCCCTCGCCTGCCTCCGGCCCCTCTCCGGGAAGCCGCCCCCGCTCCGGGCCCGCGCCTGGCACCGCCGCCGCCCGGGCTCCGGCACCACGAAAACCGCGCATCTCTGCTGCTCCTGACCCGCCCGGGGTTTGCACCCTTGTCCATTTCCCGTTCGCAGTAGGTCTCCTGCATGGAGAACACCACCACAAGGAATTCCTATTCTGCTGAACTGCCGGTTTCTGTTCAACACTCACGGGGCTGAGAGATCCCTCCCTCTACCCCTCCTTTCATTCAGTCACTTGTTTAAAAATAAAATTAGGAGCCATCTTTATAATTTAGTTTACTTCCGAATATTTTAAATATTATGAAAAAAAAAAGCCATAAACAACGCTGTTATTCAAAACATTTTGAGGTATAAAACATAAAAAGATTTGGATTTTCTTTTTTTCCTTTTTCTTTTTTTTTTTTTTCTTTTGTTTTGTAAAAAACACACACAGTGGTTTATTGAGTACTTACAACGTTTACACCTTCAATATTAATTAGATTCCACTTTTTCCCTTACGGACGGAAGTGCACATAACCAATAACTGTTGAAAACATCTTCAAATACCGAACGACCACAACAAAATTACAACACTAAATACCGAGTCAATCGAAACATTGGTGCAACTGCTTCTGTTGAAATATAGCTTTATAATCCCATGAATATTTATATCCAAAAGGCCAAGTATTAAAGATACACTTCACATACACACTAATGCCAGGGAGGGATTTTTTTTTCCTTTTCTATGGTTCTGTTTTCCCCACGTGTTTTATACAGAGCAAATAACATTCACAAAACATTTAGAGACATTACCCCTTACCAAGCTGGAGTTTCCTCTTCATATATGGAATGCTTTTTCCCTCTCCTTCAAATATCCACATTTTGGGGGGTTGGGGGAGAAATTGCACATAAATAAACTGGATGATTCCAAATATAAAGAGTCCTCAGCGGAGAGCTCACTACCGATACTGAGAGGACGGCTCCTCCAGTCCTGCCGTGCTCACTGCTTGAGCTCCAAAGCCCAGACATGCTGCGGCCAGCCAGTCCTCCCTTTGGTTTTCTTATCGTTGCTGCTAACTGTACTTTTCAAGATTTCGTTCTGGGGAGACAGGATGCGAGGGGAGAGAGAGAAACAGAAGGGGGAGAGGAGAGAAAAAAAGGTTAGATATATTCCTCCCCTTTCTAGGTCGCATCTGCTTTGCTTCGAGATCGAAAACTACGAGGAGACCCGAGCTCATCGAGGCCTGCGGGCTTCAAGAAACATAACGGGGACCTCCACGGGATCTCGCCGCGGGCGAAGCCGTCCCCCGTGGGAGCGGCCTCGCGTCGTGCGCGACCGCCCGTGGGCCCCGGCGGAGGCCGATTCCCGCTCTGTGCCACCCCGCTGCTCCGCCGCGGCCGGAGCACGGGGCTGGAGCCTGAGACGCGCCAGCCATCCACGGGGATTACGATAAGGCTCCCTCCAAACCACCCCCTCCCTGATTGCGGGGAGAAGCTGGGCACCGGCACGTACCGGGGCAAAACATCGCACTTGCGGCCACTACTAATACATGCGGGAATCAGTCACACGCGAGCACGCCATGGGGCCTACACGAAACCGGGTTTGCACTGCCTCGCCTAAGCAGACTCTCCCGTTAAAAATCAAAAAAAGTTGAAGCGCCGAGTGCAGAGACGGGAAAGCCTCTCGCTGGGAACCTCGTACTTGCCGAGGGTTTAAAGCTGGGATGGGCTTAGCAGGTAATCATGCCTCCAGATTTTCTTTTAAGACAGCGGAGGCTTGCCTCCTGCGAGATCACGGTTTGGGATATACGGGGCAAACAGCAGCCCGGGAAATAACCTCCCCGGGGGGCCCTAACGTGGTAGCCTTTTCCCCGCGGGTGCTCCCAGCCGCCGAGTCGGATCCGGACGCCGACGGCCGCCCGCGGCTGTGCCCTGTCCCGCTTTTGACCGGCAGGTACGGGCAGGGACCGGTGGGACCGAGGTGACCCCCATGGACATCACTCGGCGACTCTGCCCGGCGAGGCGCCGGGTGCGCTCGGATGGGGCGCCGGCGGGCGACCGAGCAGCCTCCCCTCCGCGGCTCCCCCGCCCCGTCCCGCCCCGTCCCGTTCCGAAGCACTGACCAGCTCTTTCTTCCTCTTCTCTTCCTTCACGTCTGTCTTCTTGATCTCTGCCTTGAAAGCCTCCGCCTCCCCGTTCTGGTCGTCCTTCGCCAGCAGGTCCATGAGGTAGGCGATGTAGCTGGTGGCCAGACGGAGGGTTTTGATCTTGGAGAGCTTGGTGTCGGCGGGCACGTTGGGGATGCACTCCCTCAGCTCCGCGAAGGCGCTGTTGATGCTCTGAGTCCTGCGCCGCTCCTTGCGGTTCGCCGTGCCCCTGCGTTTCACCGGCCGGGGC
>VZRO01005535.1:386040-473485 GCA_013397915.1 Daphoenositta chrysoptera | reverse complement strand
CCTAACTGCTATTTTCAACGTTTCCTCAATCAAGCGCCTTTAAATAGAGCTCCACAAACAAATTGGCGGCAAAAAGCGCAGATCTTGTCACGGGCGAGGCCGATTCAATATTTCACTCTTGTTTGCTTTGTAATTACAGCCTGGCTTGTGGCTACCTGCACGCTGGGGCTAGTTCCCCTTGCCACCCCCCCGTCCGCCCCACCCGTTCCGCCTCTGCCGTACAGCCCCGCAGACACCTTTTCCCGGGCTGGGAATTGAGCGGGACCGCCCGCGGAAGCCACTGAGCGAGTGATCGCGAGTCAAAACTGGAAAATCACACAGAATCTCCCCGGCTAAGTGCGGAGGGTTTTTTAAAAAATTTGTTTAAATTTTTTTTTTTTTTTAAATTTTTGCGGTTTTTCGCAACGTCTGCTATGAAGCCACGAGCTTTCCAGCAGAAGGGATTTCCCCCGAGCGCCGCCTTGCCCCCTCATGCCGGGGTCAGGGACCAGGCAGGACATGCCTGTCCCCATGCAGGGCAGTCCGAACGGTTGGTTTGATCTGCGGGCTTCGCTCCCTCTCTCTCTGTTAAACTGCTCGTATGATTTGTTGTATTTTCCACGGCTGATTATTCTTGTTTGACTGTTGTACAGAGCCGCTTTAAATCTTCGTCAGGAAGAATAAAAGTTAAAACTGCTTGGACAGGTTCCTGCAGACTTGCGGGCTGGTGCGGGTCCGCCTCGGTCACTGCACCACGACCCCTCTGCACACATCAGGTCTCGATAAGCCTCGTTACTGCGGCGCGGGGCAGCGGCACCAACACAGATCGGAGCTAATTCGATTATGTCTGAAAGCCAGAGTGTCACAGAGAAGAATTTGGCGTTTATGAACTAAGCTGCTATATTTGCTTTGCTATAAACCGACTAGAATATTTTATGATGGAGGGGAACAGTACAACACAAAAGGGAAATATGACAATAAATCTCTTTTAATGGATTCTCTTTAGCAGCAAAACACAAGGATTCAACCGTTTTATGACTCAACTATTTTGCAGGTACATCTTAATATACCTACATAGGAAAGAATAACCCCGTATTACCCCTCCCAGCCCACCCTGGAACACAGAAATCCAACCCTGTGCCCCTCAGTTCAATGACGAAATTCCCTGAGATTTTCATGGGAGCAATGCTGACTCAAGAGTTTACATCTGACCACTGCACAGATATGCTTTGATTATTTATGGTGCCACTGGAAATACCCTTTCATAGTTTACTGATACACAAAACTTTTAGTCAGAAGTAATGCTCCATCTTCCATCGCAGAATGAGCACATTAGGTTGTTTTCTTTCTAGTTACTCCAATACTATTAAGGTTTGAGATAATTTATGAATCCATAGAGCTAAATTACCGTTTTAATTTTGAAGGGACTTTTTTTTTTTTTTTTTTTTTTTTTTTTTAGGAATGATTCGCGTGCCAAAATAAAGATGGGTACTTCAGGAGAAGGATTTCCAAGTGGTGAAGGGTCTAATGCTCCTTGAAGTAAGTGCAGTTTCTGCATATAAATCCCTTTGAGGATTTAAACCCTGTATGTTTTTTTCAGAGTAATTTCAGAGCTTTTTCCACTGCAAAAAAACCCAAAACCATTCATACATCCTCAGACTTCTTTGTACAATGCAAGCACATTTGCATCTAAGGTGCTATGCATATTTTTTTATCTGTCTCCATGCCTTGTTTTTGTTCTTTCCTACGATCAAGTCCTGATATTGCTTACCCTGAGCACCTAGATCCAGGTTTAGGTCCCCTAGAGATCAAGGAATAACTAGGAGCTGCAGTGGTCTGCTGCTGGGCTGCAGTGATTTGGAAGTGTAGATTTTGAAATGTTTGTTTCACATGTTGCACAGTACCGAGTTTTCCTATCTTGGCATGCGCACATGCACGCAGCATGGCACTTTAACAGACTGGTCACTTGAAGCCTAACAGCTATGAGAGCAGATGCAGCTGCAGCATATGCAGTTAAGCATATTCTTTTAAAATAAGTCCTTTTAGTTGAACTTTTTTCTCACATACAGCTAAATCGAAGTCACACTTCTTTTTTTCCCGTGTGTTTTCTTTTTTTTTTTTTTTTTTTTTTTAATAGAACAGGCAAGTGGATTCAAAGCCCTGATTTTATTAAGAAAGGTTGCAGAACAATCAGTTTACATATGTCAATCCCAATCATGTGTGGAACAACGTCTACAGAAAACATCCATGGGAAAAAGAAAGATCACAAAAACTGACAAATACAAACCTCATCAGTACAAGTTGTTCTGCTAAAGCCAGCTTTTCATCAGTAGTACCTATTTGTTTGAATTGCAGTTTTGCATGTGCCTACTGTCTGTGGAAAAAATTTGTACCTAGTCAAGCTAGCTTGTCTACCATTACCAGTCTTGCCTAGGGAGGCAGACCACAGTGCAGGCTGGTTTTACTGTTTTTCACTGAGCAAAGTAGCCCGGACTGAGCTCCATTCTGTTGCACTAAAGGACTGCAAGCACATTTTTGCAGTCACTTCAAGGACCTCTACACCAGCCTGCAGTCTGCAATACAGAGTAGTGGGAAAAGTGAGTACTGCACATGCAGACACCTTTTTTTTTTTACCTGGAGTCCAGGGACTCTGCCCTGCATACTCTGGAGCCCACAAAGGGCTTCCCCTCACTCCATTTGTGTTCTATTCATAAAGATAAGTCCTAGCTTGTAAAAACAGTACATGTCCATTTTGTGTGATATGTGCATGCACACATCTGGGCTGCATGTGTGGAAAAGTAAAGGCACACACTACAAAAAATTTTACATGTGCAATTTTCCAAGTATGGGTCTATGGGTCTATAATATGGCACATCTACAGTGGAGAAAATGACATTCTTCTGCACAGAAGGGCATTTTAAGTGGCTTTCAGAGGAAAAAAAATTGCAAAATTGTTCTTGGTAGCACAATTAGTAGCAGTTTACCTCTCCTGGTTGCTCCTGATGTTTTCTGCAAACCCACTTTGGTGGAGCGTTACTCCTAAACAGCAACATGCATTGAGTGATCAGGATATTTCAGATATTCATTTCTATAGCTGATGTTATTAAAATTAAAAACATCTGCTTTGAGGAATGCAGATTTTCTGTATGTAAATACTTGTCTACTCCCACAGTAATTTCATCTACTCAGGGAAACAAAATGTAATGCCAAACAGTCGTCGTATTGTTTGACACAGTAGCAAATGGAACAATGTTGCTCTTAATGTAGTTGTTGTGGACTGGACAATTGAAATTGGATAAAGGCTTTCATCTGGGAACACTTTTCTAATACCTCTGTAGGTAATGGGAGTCCTATTGCCCTGCATACTGGGCCAGGTTCACCCCCCTCTCGCCAAGACAGCTCCTGAAGAGAGGAGTTTGTGCCTGCGATAGGCTTTTAAGTGCTTGTCTGTTATCAGTTCACCGACACAGTTTTGCAGCTGAGGAGAGCGGAGAATGGAGCCCCAGCTGCCTGTGTTTCAGATTCTATTGCCTAATCCTGATTAAAGGCACCGTGCGTTGGAAATTCCTCTGAAAGGCCACGTGAGAGAAACCTCCTCCCTTTTGACCGCCCCTTAAAAATCATTGGGAATATCTTCGATACTTGTGTCAGCTTCTCTTACATTGAAGCTAAACTGGGCATACTTGTTCAAGAATGAGTAATGATGTGCATTGACTACCACACAGCACACTGATTGCTGTGCTAATGACAGAAGTGCAACCAACATCAACGGTGGAGTTGCACAGAATACCGTGGTATTTCCATGAGATATTTTGTCGTTTTTCCCAGGCTGACTCTAAATAGAGAAAAACCACCAAACAGGGGGTTGCAAATAGCAAGTCAATTCTGATGACATGGGATTAAAGAAAAATGGAATATAATCCAGGGGAGGACATTTCCCTAAGCTACATGAAGGTGGTGCACGACTAAGCAAGCATTGTGTGACATAGGAGTGTGCACGGTGCTACCCAGAATAATAACAGTTAATGTCCTCTTCTTACTCAGATTCCCTAGGAATCTGCCACTGGGTAAATCTGGATGTATCAGAAATTATGTATAAGTGGAGACTTAGACAAAATATCTGTTAGTATAAACTAGGTAAAAACCCCCAAATACCTCAATGCCTATCTATCTTTTAAAAACAGTTCAAATACTTTTCTGTATTGTGAAGAATTGGTTTTTCCTTTGGATAGTATGTAAGAAAGTATGGAGACAGGTTCTCTTCCAGTGGTCTGGAACACCTCCAGGCCATTTAAAATCCTGATTGTCACTACACCTTCCCATGGTTGCTGTCAAGAGGAAATCTGATATTTGTGGGGTGGATGCTATGAACTTATTTGTAAGAAGAAACCAGGACAATTTTAATATTGTTTATATCTTATATAAGTTGACAAACACAAAAACACATACATGTATACATATATATAAGAATCTGAAAAAAACAAAAATGGGATCTAGACATTTCCTTTCAGTATTTACATCTTAACCAGTATTTTAGTTCAAAAGACATGTTTGGATCTGGCAGGATTAGCAATATTTGCAAACCATACAGCTCTTGAAAAACATCTGATGCTGCTTCCTTAGGGTTCTCATGGATCATTGTCTTTGTGGAGGCAGGGGTCTTCATTCCATCTGGTCACTTGGAGTTTCACTAAGTAACATTTGAATGGAGTATTTCAGATATCAGTCACTGTAGCAATCTAAATGATTTGTGCCTTCAAAATGGTAGACTAAAATAGCAAGAAATAGAGAGTAAAATCCATACACTGTATCTGACTTGAAGGAAATGCTTATAGAAGTGGAACAGCTGGTTATGAGACAAATATATTTCTTATATTTGTGTCTATGAACACTGGTTGCTTTTCTTGTCTGGAGTAAGAAATGTTGCCAGTGGTCTATGGGTTAGACACTTACTCTGAGGATGGGTGATCCACATTTTCTTGCTTGATATATGAAGAACAGAACAAGAGTTGCCAGGCAAAACTCCACTGTTGAAATCTAGAGATAGGTCTAAAATAGCACAGGAACACACAGATTCATTGCAGTGATGGAGATGCTACCTAGGAGGAGATAGATTCAATAAAAAAATACAGTTATAATTTTTTAAAAAGATAGAAAGTTTTTTCAGTGACTTAAAAATACTGCAATTAAAACTATTATTAACCTAGATTAAATGAAGTGGAAATTTACTTTCAGGCTTTAGAGCCAAGAATGTTCTTTGTGCCTCTATCCATTTTTGTGCTCTGTGCTGTTTACACAAGGATTATCTTGTTTATTTTACATATATTATGCTTCATAGAAACTAATCAAGAGAATATTTCTTTTTTTAATGACAAAAAGTGGATCTCGAATTGCTCAAGTTGCTTTCATACAACATTCTTGGGTTTGTGATAGTGTGATATTTAATAAAGTGTTTATAAAGTCAGATATAATAGTTTATCAGATTTTGGGCAGTCATAATAACAAAACTGCCCTTACCCTGAGTGTTATGTACTGTACTTTGTAATTTACAACACGGCACTGTCTAAATTATTTCATAAACTAAGAAAGTTGCCTACCAAAGAATGAATGTTATAAGAACTAAGAAATATTTTCCTAAATATTTTTTCTGTTACTTAGTCTCCATACAAATCTTTAGCAATAATTTGGACTCAGACAAACACTGCACTCCCTGTAGCATGCAAAATGTACATGCTGTGAGATATTTTCCTGCAGTACAATCTATTTAAATTTCCAGTGGAAGAGACCTTTCAGCTTAAAATACTACATGTCTAAAATGCTGTCCTGCATAAAAAATTGGATAAAGTGAAGGGAAAAGACCAAAAGAAAGCTGAGGATTTTACAGTGGGAATCTAATGGAACAATTCAAGTGGGAGTTAATAGTTTATGAGACCATGAATAGACAATGGAGCCTTTCATTTCTGTGTTGCTAGTCCAAGTCCCCACCAACTTACGTCAAGTCTGTTTGGTGGATTCACTGTAACAGCTTCTGTACTGGCTTCTTGAGCAGGAAGCAAAGTCTGTGCCAGTGGGTCCAGTCTTCCTCTCTGCTGAAGGACCTACCCTGAGAAATCCATCTGGCAAACAGCAGAAGACCTGGGTATGCATTCCAACCTAATACTAGCCTCTCCCCACTCTTCCTCAAATTTTGCAGTCTTGTTATTCCCTATGCACAGTCTGTCTGCTCTTGCATGGAAAAGAAAGATAGACATTTACAAGCAGAGAACTGTTATTTGTAACTCATGACTGATTTTTGCTCTGCAAAGAGGCAACTACCTTCTTGATATTCTACCATGTACTTAATCCTCCTACTGTAAGCTGCTTCTGCAGTTATTCCTGACATGCATTTCCAGATAAAAAACATTCTTATGGTCTCTATGAAATCATCATCCAATTACACTTTCACCTTCTACATAGTTTACCCTCTACATAGTTAAGACAGAAAAGTATCATTCATGCCTACTTACATTGCTCATTTTGCCATTTTTAAGGTGCAAAAATAAACATAAAATTCACATTCCCCTGTAAGCATGTGTATCTTCTATCTGGGCAAATCCAGTCCTTGTATTTCTAAAAAGCAGTCTGAATGCACAAAAATGGTATCATTCTTTTCAAAAAGAAGTGTGAATTTTAGTTCTTGATCAGGCTTTGATCTAAGAGAATTACAGAAATTACACTCCGCTGGAGTGTTCTCACAAAAAAAAGTTTGAGGATGTCCTGGGTTGTAGTTTATTCTATTCCCATCTACATGAACTGTTGACACCAGGTGGGTGGTGTTGCTTGCCTCCACCCTCTGGACTATCTTCTGTTAATGGGTTTTGCCACATGACTCATAGATAACCCGTTCCAGACAATATTGTGTTAATGGCCAATCAAGGCCTTACCACATGACTGACAAAATTACATCATCCCATTGTGAGATGCTCCGCCCAGAGGGAGGAGACAAGCATTCCATCCT
The DNA here is from genome assembly GCA_013397915.1 of Daphoenositta chrysoptera. Classification (NCBI taxonomy): domain Eukaryota; kingdom Metazoa; phylum Chordata; class Aves; order Passeriformes; genus Daphoenositta; species Daphoenositta chrysoptera. Next base: position 466,509 of record VZRO01005535.1, on the reverse strand, counting down.
GGATATAAGGTGAGATTGCAAACACCACGGGAGCCCTGTCTACTGGCTTCCCAGAGGACAAGAGCTACCACTGGACTTTCAGCTGGAGACCAGACTGCTGAATCACCGCTTCAACTGAGCTACTACGTTTGGACTGCTACCACCACCTCAACAGGGTGTCAGGTTGTATCTGACTTTGTCAGTGCTTTTCCTTGTATTATTTCACTTATTTTTAATTTTTTTTTCCTATTGAATTTTATTCTGATTTACGATCTCCCACTGGTTTGTTTTCAAACCAATACAGAGGATTAAGGGCTTCCTTACACATCTAAAAGTTTCTTGCCAGATTGCAAGAAGTCTAGGAAGTATGTGTGATTTGTCTCCTCATTTCTAGTTTTAGAGAAGATGTATGGCGGTCCAAGATAATTATTTGATATCAGAGAGAAGCAGGACAGAAAGGATAAGGTTTTATGGTTGAACAAGATATAGGCAGATAAACTTTTTCACCCAAAAGACTTGAAAAAGCATGTTCCTAAATGGTTTTGCAGGAGACCATCAAATACATCTGATCTATCGAATATTATTTTTGAAAGTAAGGACTGCACTCCAGAAGTTATCAGTATGAGGAGCCAGCTACTTGGTTTCTTGCAAAATTTCCACGGATTCATGTCACATTGTTACCAGCAGGTAGACTGAAGTATAAGAATCAACACTTTACACGGCTTCTCTGAGGAGGGATTCCAAAACACCAGGTGTATGAACAGGTGTTTTTCTTACCCCCCACAGAAAGATATGTAACTGAAAAGCTGCAGACTTGGAATATGTTCATAGATAATTTCTTGCAAGCACATTTATACTTCAAAGTTTTGCTTTCCCAAGTTTATATAATCTTGTCAGAATAATATTGGTATTTGCCTGTTCTACATCTACAGTTAAAGTTGCAATAGAATGATTATTCCAGAACATTTCTAGTGAAAAATACCTGTGATAATGAAACCCTTTCAGCTCTAGATAGAGAATGGATAGGATTCCTGATGAATTTCAAGGAAAAACTGCCTTTGTCTCAGACTTCTTGAGCAATAAGTGTCCTTGCCTACAAGCTGGTTAGAAAATGCAAGCAACAGATACATTTTTCCTGATGGGGAAGGTTGAGAAGAAAACTGGAGAGGATTTGGTAGCAACTTTGAAGTTTTGTGTGGAAATTTATCATGGTGTGCTGTTTCCTTTACTTTAAGAACTGAGGCGATGGTATAGCAGAGCAGGTTGTGAATGAGACATCATCAGGTGAACAGATACCATGATAGTAGAGATGAAGGTGACATTTGGAACTGAGTAGAGTGTGATGATTTAGAATTTAGGATGCAAAAGAGAGAAATTAAGAATTTTGGTGAAAGCCGAACTTATAATTAAAGTGTAACCTAAAAGGAGCAGAAAAGAATGGATTTATTGAGTTTTAGTGAGATTACAGACTTTGAAGAGAGAGTCAGAGATAGAAACTGAGTCAAAAAAAGGAACAGGAAATAAGAATAAAGAGAGAAAAGAGCAAAGAAAGAAGACTGAAGAAAGAGGTAAAAGTACTACAGGGAAAAGACAGGAAAAAATTAGATAAGATCTAAAACATGGGAAGAGGATATGGTGTTAAAACTGGAAGAAGTAGGGGAAGTGACTGAAGAACTGAAAGTAAGGCTTGAGCTGCTCCTGCCTGGGAAGTGCCTAGTAGGAGTGCATTGGCAAGCCTGCTCACATCAGTGCCTGCCGTGGGGCACTGAGACCCTGCCCTGTGTGCTCCACCTGATTACCTGTGTTCCAGCTCAATGGCAGCTAGTCTGCAGCATTTCCTAGTCGAAGTCTGGTTGGCTCTTGCTGAAAGAGCTATCAGTTCTATGGTTGCTCTAATAAGGTCACCACTGTGGGCACCAAAGATCATTCCCAACTTCAAAACCACACATCCACAGACTGGCTTCTGTTTTTTGATGATACCCTGAAACCAGGATTAATGATGAAATAAAACAATCACCACTGCTGCTCCTCCTGCAGGCCCTCTTTCCAATCCCAGTGGTGTAACTCCTCAATCCTTGGATAGTCCACCATAGCTGGTACTGTTGTCTCAGAGTAGTCCCAGAGCCATTAAAAATGCGCCCAGTATAAACATTTAACATTTCTTGTGGCTGCCTGATCTCGTGGAAGGTGGTCCCACTTCAGCTGCACACAGCTTTGTGTGACAAAACATGAACCAAACAGAACCAGCAGGTCTCTCCGCCAGTACCCCCTGCTCACCATGCTCAGTCTTTGCTGGCTTCCTGGGCAGTGGCACAAAGATTTTCAGTGACCTCTGGACACTGCAGATAAAACCACTGACTGTAACTCCAGCACAGACAGCCTGCCAGGCAAGCTCAGTCCTTCACCTGAGATGCTGATTTCTGTCAAGATGAGAAAGTCAGTCTGTGGAAGAGGCAGAGCTTTCCTGGGGGAGACTCTTGTGAGGGTTTTCCCTGGGGCAAGCTTTTTTGGTTTTGTAACTCTTTCCACAGTTACAAAGTCCATCAAAAAGGTGAACCTGCCAGCTCCAACATATAAAATTTTCTTCCTTTTTTTCTCCTTCAGCTCTAACACCTTAGTACATGTAACCTTAGAAACAAAATTAAAATTAAAATTAAAATTAATTAAAATAAAAATTAAAAATCTCCTGGTGAAAAGTTTAATGCACACAGGAGACAGGATGAAAATGACTTGGTCTTTTGGGCAACAAAATTGTTAGCTTGGGACACTCCAATTCTGCTGCAGAGGTTCTCTGCCATTTTGGGCAAGGTGTGTCAGTTTGGGAAAGCCAAAATAGAAGTGCCTAAATCCTCAAGCCAGTATTTATCAGCCTGGAAATCATTCTCAGTCAGAGCTCTGAACAAGTGCTGTAGGTATTTATTTGAATGTAGTAGTTGCCGATCCCGCCACTGACATTATAAAATCACATATTTTTCAGAAATGTCATCCAGACTAGGAAAAAAACAGCCTCCTTTACTAACTGAGTAACTGAAGTGGCGTTTGGACCATGGAGATCAGGATAGAGGGTCACTTACCCCAGGGTGAGGAAAGAGGTGCAAGTGCAAGCGCTCAAGAGGAGACTGTGAACTTCAGGGACAACTTTGTAAACTCAGGCTTTGTAGTCTAAAGGCTACCAAACAGTTGGATTTCCTGAACACATTCTCTTTTTCAGCCCAGAAACATTGTCTGGGCAGATGTTGATACATTTATACATTTGTTACAATTTCAAGCTGTTTGGAAGCCGCGGCAGGTCAGGTTCTCTGCCCAGGATGCTCTGCAACAGGTTGTATTCAGCCTGGTGATAACCACAAGACTGCAAGAGCCCTCATAGTCAGGCCAACACTTTAAGAGAGCATCATATTTATTATGCACATGTGATGAAGTCACCGCATGCCTGCACAGTAAGACTTACACTTCTGGGGATTGTCTAATGGACCTACTGCCCATGTGCTGCCCAGTCCCTGGGAACACGCACAGAAAAGCCCCTGTAAGTCAGATTTACTGTGAATATGCAGAGCAATGAAATGCTGCATGTGCAACAGGACGTGTTGCTTCCTGAAGTGTGGGGTGGAGTGCACATACGCTGCACAGATTTCTCAGGCTGAAATATGGGATTTCTGTACTGGCCTAACATTCAAGTCTTGATGAGGGGCAAAATTTTAAGATCTGTTATGCACAAGTGCCACAAGGAATTTGCTGCTTGGCACGGTGCTTCTGTCGACCTTGTTGCAAGGTGCTTCATATACACTGAGAAAAAGATGTTCAGTGCCTGACTCATACTGCCAGATTCCACTATCAGGCAGGCATTGCAGCTATAGGAGATGCAGAGTTTGTGCTGCTCTGTGGCATTAATCCATTTATGGCTAAATTTCCCATCTGAACAGGAATATATGGGTTCAAGATAACAAGGATGCCTAATAAAAATGCTGGTAGCATAAATAAAGATTATGAGTCTCTCAGGTTTTATACTGAGTAGGCACTATGCAAATTACTTTTATTCCAAGAACAGCAACAACGCCTGAAAAGCTGAGGACACCTTTATGGTAATCCTCAATAAGGCAGCATTTGGTTACAATTAAAGGGAAAGTCTCAAACTATTAATTCTTACCTTCCTGAACTTCAGACAAAAAGGGATCCTAATGTGAGCCACCTCAAGGTATTTGTTTTACAAAAGCAAAATAAAATTAATGGAATTTTTAAAACCCAAACCATCCTAACTTTTGATCACTTTCAGTTTCAATACAATTTGCTATTCCTGTTTTACTGTTTTTGTGCCCACATAAGAAAAATGAGAGCAGACTACAAGTTAGGTTGATTCTTCGAGGTTGAATTGAGGTCAGTGAAAAATTGATAGCAACTTTTGAGAAGAAAAAAATCATCAAAGCTAAAGGAAGTTTCTCAAAGTGGGATTTAATAGCAGCTATCATATTGCCTTCAATGGCTTGACCATTTCTTCTGCAGCTGTTTTATTTTAAAAGATTTCACCCCCATCCCACATGTATAGGCCTATACACTGACCTAAGTAGGCACATCCAAGTACTTTGGTCACTCATGATAACTATAAACCCTTCAGTGAACTACCAGAAAGGTAGTTCAAATGGAAATGGTGAAATTCAATATAGCATTTAACTAAGTCACTGTCTAAGGTTAAGCCCAAGGAACAATTAGTAACACTGGAAGGGGAGACAACTATATTAATTAGTATGCAGACACCAGATATGTGACTTTTATGGAAGCTGAAAAATTACCACAGTGGTATTTCACTATGAGTGGAGCTAATGAGTCTACTCAAATATACGGTTTAACTAATTTCTATGTATCTGTGTGTGTGCGTTTGTGCATGCAAATAGCCCAAGATTCAGATTTAGATATGAAAGAAAAATTAAAAGACAAGAGGGTAAGTTTAGCGGGTAGTCCTGCTGCTTTTCTGCATGTCTAATCATGGATAGAGTCAAGTTCTCAAAAAATCCTGTTGTAGCAGGTGACAAAGCTCCATTGACTCTCAGGGTGGACTAGATTTCTGACTTAATATGGACTTTTTGAAAACGGATTTTGAGTGTTATGCAAGTTACAGCTGAGGGTCTTACCTATATCTCATACAAAAGTATCATCTTTTATAACAGTAAACAAGGCTTAAATAAGACCGAGGGAGATTATCAAGATGATAAAATGATGGAAAGTGTGTGTGTGCAAATGGACAATAATGGGTCCATGTACGTATTTATTATGGAATATTTCCATTACTATATATTTTGAACTTCCTCAAAAGATTGTCAATCAGCATTCCTTAATCTCAGTGGAGGATAAGCAAAATTTAAGACTCATATTTGATTAACTAAAAAATGTTACTATTTTCTATTTATTTAATCTCCCCCTTGATATGAAAAACATAACAATAGTTTTGATGCAGACTTGCAGTATGGAAATAGAATGGTGCAATATCTGAGGCTAAAATAAGAACTAATAAAGCTGAGGCTAAAAGAAGAACTGAGAAATGACCTCTTCACTACAGACTGACAGATTTCTGAAATTTTTTTCATTGTGCAGTGCCTCCTTTTACAGCCAAACATTTATCAGTAGCAGCAATGAAAAATTTATTTCTAACTGGTCTTTTCTCATCCGTTGCTTATTCTCCACTTCAAACAGCACTCCTACAAAGCCAGCCATTAGTTTATGTTTTTAAAATGGGAATTTTAGGGTTCTGTGAAAAGTAAACAAATTGTAGAGTCATTGTAGAGAGAATAGTATGCCAACAAATAGACAGATACTCTCAAGGCTAAATTTTTTTCAGTACATTATTGTTTCTTCCTGCATATACAAGGGAGCTGCTGGCATGTGATGGAAAATCTGTGAAACATCTGACCTATTTCCTAGCTTTCCATGTAAGTGAGTTTATAAATTGTCTGAAATGACTTGAGATTTCTTTATGATCACTGTATATTTGAGGTGCCACTGATTGCTACTTTCTGCAGTCATCTGCAACCACTGAATAGTCAAGACTGGAAAAACTTATGGAGGTCTGTAGCCCAAACTCTGTGTCAAAGCAGAGTGAACTATGGGGGCAGAACAGGATGCTCAGGGCTTTGTCCACTTGGGCCAGAAAACTCTTAAGAACAGACTGCACATCCTCTTTTTTCCACGTATCCCACTGCTTAACTCTCTTCATATCATCTTTTTCCCCCTACAATATCCAGAACATCCTGTGCTTCAGTCCTATTCAAGAAACAGTTTAGGTGGCCTTTTGCTGGACAGATGTGTGTTCATTGGCTGTGCCATTTCTCTGTATGCTGCTTTCTCCTATTCATTTCTGAAGGGTCACTGGTAAGATTTACCAGCTGAACTTGAATACATTGGTCAGTCTAAGCTAATTTGAGAGATGTTTTTTCTTCTTTCACCTGCCTTGTGCTTCTGCCAATTCTTAAGCTGCTGATCTAGCCAGATTACTCTCACTCAGAACCCAGAACATAACAACTCAGAGGGTACCAGGAAACACCATTGTCATTCAGTTTTTTAAATGATAATTGTGACTGAGGTAAACAAAATCATTAATCTCCATCACGCCAGCTTTTCAATTCTTACAATGTAAGGAGTATCTAACAAAGTGGTGGAGGTGTTGTGTTTTTGTTCACTTTTTATTCTGCTTTACAGGTAGTAGAAAGGTACTTTACTGCAGCTGAACATTTCCTTCACTCTGAATGGAAGCAGACTCAACTTGCTGCTTGGTATTTTGTGGAGTATCAGACATTATAGAAGAGACCACCGAGTATTCATTAGTGTTGTCAGAAAGGACACCTAAATCTAGGTAGTATAGGCATCTCTCACACTCTGTAAGTACAGTAGATATATTCCCCAAACTAAGCTGTCACCTGAGACAATCTATATCAGAATTGGTATATTTGGCCTTATTTGTAACCGGAAGAATGATTAATGATGCTAGGGAAAATATGAGTTTAACCCTGTTTAATTGGAACTAACTGAATCTGTTCATTAACAGAAGTGATTCTTAAAAAGCTCAGAACAAAAGATTCCAGTTGATAAAATAATAAACGTTTTTTTTTTTAATTTGTGCCATGGAATGCTTTTAAAAAATATAAAAGAGATTTGTGTAAGGCACTGAATGTGTGGAAACCACATCGAGCAAAATCTTCCAACCTGTAATTTAGCACCTAAGCTTTGATTTATCTTTCTTTTTCAATTCTTATGCATTTGAGGAGTGTATCAATGTCAGAAAACCTTAGGTAGTAAAGCCACCACTTCCATCTTTGTGAAATCCTGTCTCTAGTGTAAGACTACTGGTGCTTCATCTTCACTCAGTAGTTTACTCATAACCTCTTTATCTTGGTTTCTATAAAATAAACCATTCAAGTTAATGCTTAATGCTTCATTATTTTAAAATTAATTTGCTATATATTTGTTTTTCTGTTCAGATATATGTTACTGTTTGTAAAGAGATTTACAGGTCAAGATATTTTTAGAAGTCATATATATAAGTCCCAGAGGGACCTAATTTGTCACTTGAAGTCTGACTAATAAAATCTGAGATTTGAATGCACAAGAAATGCAGTTATTTAAAAGCTGAGACATTATGAAGTAATGATATTTTCTTTGATGTCTGGTTTTGAAATAACAAAAGATGTCTCACCTTGGTTTATAGGTCTACTTTACAATCACAGTGATAGCCACCAGTATTATTCTTTTAGTGTTTTCAGATATTTGCAAGGGCTTTTATGAAGTTTTAAAAATAGTATCTTGTAGTTGTTCACAACTGAACAGCAAACAGCCTGTGTGATAGTTATCTGTGTTTAAAGATAAAACTGTGAAGTTATTAAGCTACATTTATCTAAACAGCCCAAGGAGATGACATAGATTTAAAGGTGCAGCCCAAGATCAAAGAACAAAATAAATGATACAGGAAATAACAATTTAAACGGGAAAATTTCCATAAAGCAAAAGCACATTTGTTAACATGAAGACTGGTTTTAAGACGAAGAAGAGACCTAATTTGTAATAGGACTTTAAAAAAGAATTTATTTTCTGTGAAAGTTGTTCTACATTAGACTTGTATTTTTGTAGAAGTAGGATTCTGTCATAGTTTTTCACTTCAGTTTCTAAGGCACTGCTAACCTGCTCCAACAGCCAATGATGACCAGAAGGTGACATCAAGCCTTTTGAATGGGGTTCCCTGGAAGTTTAAGGCTGTTTTCTCTTTGCTCTGTTAAAGGCTGGGGAGCTGACCTGCTTTTCTGCTGGCTACTGGTTTCTAGGGATGAGAGCAAGCAAGATTGGTGGAGGGCTATCTGAAAAATTGGTAATGTCAGACTGACCAGCATCCATCTTACTGCTGGAAAAACAACAGCATCCAGAGACCAGGAAGAGACATCCGGATATGGCATGCTACAGGATTAGTCTATTATTGGGCAAGATGTCCTACCATCCCTCAGCTGAAAGGGAGATGAACACTTGGGGTCTAGATGGAAAGTATTTTCTTCAAAATATTTTAAGATCTTGGAGAACCTGAACTGTCTTTTTCATGTGGCCTCATGAAAATTCTTTCACTTTTTCAGCTTTTAGAAACATGATGAATTTGTGCCTATATATATTTCCCATTTTTTGTCATATATTAGTGGTATTTCAGGTATGTTCTAAGAATTGAGCACAAAAAGACATATGCAAATATTTATATTTACTTCTCCTAGGCTAGTTATAAGCTTGACTTCTCTCCATTGTCCTTCACCTCTTGTGAACCCAATGATGAAAATCAAATGAGAAGTTACTAGGCTATGTTTATCTACCAACAAATAGAAACACTGGCTATTTACTTTTCCTGAGTTTTAATCACTGTATGAATTACCCTGGTTTGTTGTAGATGCTGTTGAAGTCCTTAATGTACTCAAACAAATCTCTTTTCAGCATTCATTTTAGCTCAGGATTTGTTAATCCACTGCTCAATCTGTTGTCAGTTTTGTGTCTGTTGTTATGCTGTCTTTGGGCCTAGGCAATTTTCCTTTCTTTTTCCCTAACAAAAGATATTTTTCTGCTTCTCTACAGCTGGAACAGTTTTGGGACAATAACTGCTTTTCTTCGTATATCTGTAAAATGCAATGTAAATTTGGCACTGGTTGTAATGAATGTATGATGTTCTACTGGCAAGAGATAGGATGATTTTTCCTGGAACGACTATTCTTCTATGACAGATCAAATGTACTGAGGTTCTCCCATGTCTTTGAACCTGCCATTCTGATGTATATCAGTACCATTTGGGAACTCTTTATCTGTGCTAGTAATTGTTTAATGTTTCACTGACTGAGATTTACAATGTTTTAATATTAGAAAACAGTGAAATATTTGCAGAAATAAATTGGCAATTCTGTTAAAATCCAGATGGCTCATCAGGCCAGCTGGGTGAATGCATGTCAGTTTGGTAGGAAGTGACACAGACGGGATTGCTCTGTATAGCACAGTGTCCTTTAATCACGGAATCACAGAATCACATTAAGGTTGGAAAAGACCTCTAAGATCATGGAGCCCAACCTTTGACTGATGATCAGAGTGTCAACTAAACCATGGCACTAAATGTCACATCCAGCCATTTCTTTAACACTTTCTGGGGTGGTAACTCCACCACCTCCCTGGGCAGTCTGTTCCAATGTCTGACCACCCTACCAGTGAAGATATTCTTCCTGATGTCCAACCTAAACCTCCTCTGGCACAGCTTGAGGCCATTTCGTCTTGTCCTGTTGCTTGTTTCTTGGGAGAAGAGTCCAATGCCCACCTGGTTAAACCTTTTAGAGAATTATAGTCTCCTCTGAGCCTCCTTTTCTCCAGGCTAAACAATCCCAGCTCCCTCAGCTGCTTCTCTCTAGACGCTTCCCCAGCTCATTTGATGCTTCTCTGAAAACACTCCAGGCCCGTCAATGTCTTTCTTGCAGTGGTGGGCCCAGAAGTTGACACTGGATTTGAGGTTTCACCAGTGGCTTCACCAGCTGTGGCTTCACCAGTGACAAGTCCAGGGGAACAATCCCTGCCCTGGTCCTGCTGGCACGCTATTGCTGATTCAGGCCAGGATGCCACTGGCCCTCTTGGCCCCCTGGGCACTGCTGGCTCATGTTCAGACAGCTGTTGGCCAACACCCCCAGATCCTTTTCTGCTGGACCACTCTTCCCCCAGTCTGTAGCTCTGTCTGGGGTGGTTGTGACTGAAGTGCAGGATTTGGCACTTTGCCTTAATGGGCCTCAGACAATTTGCCTCAGTGCACCAGTCCAGCTTGTCCAGATCCCTTTGCAGGAGATCAACACCCCTGCTCAGCTTAGGGTGAACTTACTGAGGGTGCACTTGATCACCTTGTCCAGATCAATGTTAAAGATATTTAACACGACACTTGTGACTGGCCACCAACTGGATGTAACTCCATTCATCACCACTCCCTGGGCCCGGCCATCCAGCCAGTTTTTAACCCAGTGATGACTGAACCTGTCCAGTGTTTGACTGCATGATACATCTTGATGACCAAGAATCAATTTCTTCATGTAATATGTGAAAAGGGTTTTCTGTAGAAATTTGGAGACTAACCTTGGTATATGCTTCAGGATTCACAGAGAGATTCATTAAGAACGAGAGCATATGTTTAGATCAAGAACATACATAGGGTAATGGACATAGGAAGAGAAATAAAAAATACAAGTGTAACTTCAATGTGGATTCAATATATCTAAAAGAAAGATACTAGAGCTTCCAGCTGTTTTTCAGAGGTAGCAGTGAACTTGCTTTTTGCAAGAGCAATCTCCCAGTTCTCACAGTGACTTATTGTAATTTTACCTGCTTAGAAGATAACAATATGAAATTGCTATTGCTGTAACTTTCTGCTCTATGATTGGGTAAACCTGTCATTTGTTTCAGTATTAATCTAAATAATTCTGGGCTTTTTTTTTTTTTTTTTAATTATCAGAAGAACTACATAAAATACAGCTGAAGTCCCATTCTTCTCCTACTTTTGTTTTCCCTTTGTAGAATTATCTTCTTTCTTAGCCTAAAGTGGATATTATTTGCGGTTAGTTCCCCCAAAAGTTTAGTATGTAACCTAATTTTTTATTACAAGAACAAAATCTACTTTTGAAATACAAATAACCAACTCCTCATCCCAAAATATGCCACCTCCTTTGACTTCTACTGTCCATTTAGTCTGTTTATCTTCAAAATAATTTTGCTTCACACATTCTGTAGGTAAGCTTTAATTTGCCTCATGTGAAAGCCATTCGTAATAACTCCAATAGCCTTAGCACATGGGCATATTATTGTACCACTTCAAGCAGAAAATGTTTCTGTCTTCCTCCAGAATACTACAGAAGTTAATAATGCATCCCCATTTTCTGTTTTTAAATAATGGTTTAATAAGGTTGGATAAAAGACCCGATAAAACAGATGGTCTTGGACGAGATCCTAAGTGTGTCAAATCTGATCTGTCTGACTGTACGAAGGAGTACAATGTTCAGCCATAATGAATTCACTGAGAGCGCTTAGCGGGAGGAACAGAGGTCTTGGATATTTAATAGCAATAAGAGCAAAAGTACTTGTGTAGGACAAGTTTTTGTTTTTTAACTACAGTCATTTTCTACAGGATTGTAAAGGAAGAATAAAGGACTTAAGGCAGGATTGATAACAGTTGGTAACAGCTAAAAAGGGAACTGGAGGGGTATGGTTGTGAGTATAAGTGAACAAAAACGATACCAAAGTTATATTGTCAGGGAACAACCTTCACACACATAAATAAGAATGACTGTTGAATGAAAAACCAAAACAAGAACAATTCCTGATTAAGAGGAAGGAACAATGTGTGCGATATGAAAGAGAATATTTTAGGAGAGAAAAAAAATGAAGAAGAAAGAGAAATATTCCTTCTACTACTTCCTTCTTTCTACTAAATATTTGTTTCCTGTCTAGTTCAATAAAATTCTGAGCAACACAAAACATTTTTCAAATGTTACAAACACTCTGCGAACCTATTACTACAGAATACACACTCAGGTTTCTCATGCAAGATTTACAGTTCCATTGCATAAAAGTTACTGAGAAGTAGGTATGGCTGTATGTAGCAATGGGTGTATTTATTTGTCATTCTAGTTTTACTATTAGAGACTTGAATTATAGTACACCTAAGCAATATTTTACAGTGTTTCTACAATTAACTTTTGTTGAATGTGGTATATCAGATTTATTTTCTTGTTTTATACCAAACATGGCAGAAACACAACTACCATGAAATGGAAACAAACTTTGCTGAAATTGATTTTCTAAGTAAAACAAGATCTTTTTAATGCAGGTATTACAGCAGGACTAAGCCAGCTGCAAGTGTCAGGGGAAAATAAGTAGAGTGCTTCAAGAAAAAGGTAATGGCTGTAGCCTGCAAAATATTTTCCTCTAGTACCATGCTAAGGGAAATTAGTAACATCCTTCATTCAACTTATTTGGAAGAAATGCTGATCTTAAGGGCAATGCATAGGAACCCAATTTTCCAAAAGACATTTTGTGCAAGGTGTCTTTAAAACATCTGATATTTCACCACTTGCATGGGATGGAAAGAGCTGAAGTGAGCTTGCAAGCAATGAGGTACACTCTAAGAGCTATTCACTATTAGACCTATACAATTCATGAAGTTTTTCTGTATTAAATGACTAACCAGTATATTTCTTGCTGCTTTGATATAAAAGAAATAATTTGTCTCTTCCTTTCAAAAAGTGCTGTCTGTTTTTCCTCCCTGCACAACAAATCTTGAAGAGGTAGTTAAAGCATCAACACCTGTTAGAGAAAATGGAAAGAATACATCACTTGAAATCTTGGAAACACTTCAGCAGTATGTTTGTTTCAAAATAAATTAAGACCTCCGAACTAATCTTCAGATGAAAAGAGGTTCATAGACGTCTTTAATTAGATCATGTTATTGGAACACAATATTGTGATAAAGAAGATTTAATAAAGCATTTTGTATTTTTATTACTTTCGTTTCATGCAACATAACTCCCTATCCAAGCAAGATGTTTGACTTCAAAGGAAGTGCTATCCACCCTCCCTTTGCTCAATAAATAATTCCCAGAGGAGTAAAAACAATATATGCTTGTAGCTTTGCCGATGCTGCTGAGTGGTGAGAAGATCAATCATTGTCGTTCTTTTCTGTAGCTGTTGGTCTAAGATGAATCTTCTCCTTAAAGAAATTTCTGTATAATTTGTTGTGTGTCATTAACCCCTCACCTTCATGAGAGAGTGCCTTAATAATAAAACGAAATCAAGTGATTTCTATTGCTGGAGAACTTTCAGCTAAGCGGGGGATGACCCTGTGCAGAGAGCCTGTTCAAAATTCATACTAAGAAAGGGTCTGAAAGGTAGCTGAAGAAGTGTGTTGGATGTATGGGCAGAAAATGACTACCAACTTATTTTTCTTCACTATGAATATGTTGACTATGCTATTGATATGACAAAATAGTCTATCTCTTCTATTTTCGAAGAAACAATGCCAAAATGTTTTCAGAAAGAAAGATTAGACTCCAAAGTTGCCAATGCTAAAGTTAATTTGACAAGATATCTCAGCTTACACTGTAAAGTCTAAAAGAAGCCAGGGAAAACAGAAAACTCAATGGTGTCTGGAGAGGCAAGTATTTCACCTTTTGCTGCAAGATGTTTTCATCCGTCAAAAACAGCACTCCTGGCAGTGGCTTGTATTTTCACAGATTTTCAGAGATTAGTCCTTTCTTCTACAGGACATTTATTTCAGTATTTAAGGACATTTATTTCAGTATTACTTTCTTTCTTGTTGTTCCCAAATCTTCTCTGTGTCTTCTACCACTGCGACTGAAGCTAATTTTGTGTTCTAGTTACTGTTAACAAGGAGAATGGTTTATTCTTTTCTTCTTTATGTCTGTCTTCTACATATTTGATTAGCATGTTTCTACTTAGCATTCTTTTCTCTATACCAACACACAAGAAAACTAACTTAAAAAAAAATATATACTTCTTAAGTGTCTAATGTGTTTTTCTGGCCCTTTAATTAGGCTGTACTTGTATTTCTTGAAATAGTGTAGCTAAGACTAGGCACAGTAGGGCAACTAGACCTCTCCTGCACTGAGCAGAATTGTGTGTACCTCACCTATCTTATAGCCTGCATGTTTGTTAATATCTCCTACTACCTCTTTTCTTTTTTTTTAATGGTAATTTGGCAATGATGGTTTATGTTCAATCTGTGTTCCACAATAACCAGTAAATCATTCCATAAAAGGTTATCCCAGACTGGTATATAGGCTTTTTATTACACAATTGATTACTCTGAAAAGGGTAATAACTATTTTACCTCTGGCCAAGTCTTCATTTTATCAAGATAATTTTGAATTCCAGTCTTACCCTTTGATCTACATTGAGTTCTTGGTAGCTTGATGTCACCTTTTGTGTATAAAATATATGCATGTAGTGTATGTATATTCTTTAGTTTATAATTTGGATGATTCATGAAGAATTGACAAGAACCAATTCCTGGATGGATGTCTTCAGAATTCCACTTGATCCACCTTTTTGTTTGCAAAACAAGCTATTGATAACTATTCTGTGGTTACCATTTCCCAGCCACCGAAACCTAAAAGTCAGGAATGCAGGGAAATGAACATTCATCTCCCACATGATTAATGAAAACTTCCGGATAAAGTGGTTTGAAAATGCACTCTCTAAAAAGCTCAAACTGAAGAAGATTTTTCGTGCTCAGGTTTTTTTCCTCGGCCCTGCAGTTCCCCAGGACTTGAGTGGAACTTTGGAGATTTGGATAATTATTTATACATAACATCATTCGTGGAATGGAAAAATATGCAGTAGGTATGAACCTGTGGTTACCGTTGAGAGTTTTTCAGTCTGAATTAGGTACAAGATTGCATCTGAGAGAGATACATGATGTCAGACAAACAAGAGTGAAAGACGATTATGAGCTAGTTGTTTTGAGATTGTGATTTTCCATTCTTTCTTTTACAGTTTGCTTTTAAATGATGCAGATTTTGGCAGAGTTCTTTCTGAGGGAGTGCGTGCTTTGTCGGTGGATTTCAAGCAGGAAACAAGACGGAAGAATGAAATTACCATTTACAATTGAACTAGAATTAGAGGAAGAAGGGGTAAATTCTGCTTTTAGTTGTTTTAGTGGGAATTTCAGACCTTGTATAGGTATGCAATAACATTTTATTTTAAACTCCTGTGTCACTTCATGTTGCTTAAATTAAAACTCCTATTGAATTTTAATTTACCTGTAATCCTCAGAATCTATTGCAATAAAGCAAACCTTTCAAAAGGCATCCTTGTGTGTTATTTTTCCTCATTTATTCAGCTTGTTTTAGTATTGTTTGCTTTTCACTTTGCATTTTAACAAGCTTGCTCTTCAGTTCTAGAGTAATTTGTGATCACCCCCAAATGGAAGTTTATTTTACTTTAGTGTTTCTTTCACAACTAATCTGAACTTACATCTGGCTTTAAAGAAATATTTACGTAGAAATAACACAAAATTGCATGGTGTAAATGTAGTGCCATTCAACTATGTAAATAGCAGCAAAGATGTTTAATTGATTATAAAACTGGCAAAATGTAAACATTGCTTGGTTTTTTTTCCAGTTGCTTTATCCTTGAACTTTATGATACAAATGAAGAGCACTAATTGATATTGAGAATTACAGTTTGAAGTGTGTTCTTGAAACTATACTTCACATGTAGAAATATATTCTGCAAATGCCTGTTCTCCTGTTTCCACTGTCTTCAAGATATTAATATTTGTTTATATGAATTTACTCTATTTATAAATATCCATCACAGTGCAAAGTCATGCACTACTGTACATAAAACCAAACAGGTAGAGCCACCCTACCCAGCCCTTTCAAAGTTGTGTGCTGGAATAACAAAAGCTTCAAGATGCAGATGATTCTGTGACCATTTTAAAAATAACTTCTTTGCTTGCATCTACCAGATTTAAGGAAGGATAAAGCCTCAGGATTACAGCTGAGGGGAAAGTTGGCCAAACAAAAGCAGTAAAGTCTGGGCTTCTGTCAGGGAGTGAAGACTGTCACCTTCTTCTGAGGTCACTTGAGGCACCCAAGTCTAAATTTTTGAAGACAGCTGGGCCAGTACTGTGAGAGGTGATTACTACCCTAAGCACTGTGATCCACAGGACTATCTTTGCTTTTAATTGAAGGTTTCACCCATTAGTTTTACCTTGCTGAAAAGCATATCCACCTCTTTGACCTGGGAGGGTCTTATGCTGCACAGAACTGGCAATCATACTTCTTTTTCTGTCTGTCTGCACTCATGTCTCATCACTACTGTGATTCATGGCATGAGTTTCACAGCTTCAAAGGGAAGTTTAGAGACATCTGAAGGCAGTGAAGTGTGGAGCTGTCAGGTTAGGCAGATCCGTCATGGAAGTGGAAGAAAAAAATTGAGGGAAGGAGAAGACCAAGGGCAAAATGTGTCAGTCCATACTCGTTCCCCTTCCCGCTCCCCTTCTTAGGTGGATGCTGCCACCACCTTTCCCAGCAGGCTCTACCAATGACACTGGCAGGCATGTCAAGGCATTCTCTCTGCTTTTGCTGTGAATTAAACATGAGGAAGGATCAGAACACGGAACAGAACTATAAATGAAAAGCTCATGGGGCAGGACAGGTCACCCATCCCTACCAGGGCTTAAGGATTTCCAGGCAAACCAGCTTCTGGTGAGGCTGATTAGCCCAAGGGCAGGACCTCAGCAGAATAATTGTGGAGGCATTTACATAATTTCCCATTTATGCTCAAATTTTGTGCCTAAACCTATTCACATTCTTACCTCGCAATCCACTTACTTTTGGCAAGAAAGAGAATTTGCTGATCAAAAAATTATCTCAGAAATATTACTTCACTTCTAAACCTTTCTTTTTTATTTAGTTCATGGTCCTGTTATATTCAGCTTTTATATTCTGTCATCTTCAGACTATCATCTTCGTTGCACTTTGGAAAGCTGTTCATTAGGCTTTCAGCTGCTGCCATACTGAGTGGCACAACTCAGTGTGGTAGGCAAAGAATTACTACTGGAAAGAAAATGCCAATATGTACTGTCCTTTCTCCAGCTGATTTAGAGCAGGGGAAAAGACACTGGGTAGGGCAGTGCAGCACCATGATTATTAGCAAAGTTTAACGATTATTGCATTTTTTTTTCCCTTGTGATTATTTGCTTTGATCTTTACATGAATAAACATCACACTGTTGATTGTCCTTCTATTAAACCTACACGGAAGCTGTGGCCAGAGAGATACACAGACCCTTTACACAGTTTCCACACTGAACTATCATTTTCCAGGGGACATTCTAACAAAAAACATTTCCTTTTTTAAAGTGAAAATTATTCAATATTCATAACTTTTTAGAACTGAATGTGGAATTTTGTCAGGATAAACCAATTCTGAAAATCATAATCACCTTAGCAGGTCACATTACTACTATTTAATAAATAAAACATAGTAGTGCTACTAACTGAAGCCTTTTTTGTTGTATCAAATATGGAAAATTCGTGCTTCCACACCATAAGAACAGTGTAAGACAAGATTTGGATGGGGATGAGGAGATGAAGCAAAGGCAAATAGATGCCTTAAGCAAAAAAATAGAATAAATCAGAAAAGAAAGATATATTAATCTTATAAAATCATACAGCTTGGTCATGACAATATGGTTGGTGCATAACCATACTATCTTCCAGTTTTGTTTTTATATG
This sequence comes from Daphoenositta chrysoptera, assembly GCA_013397915.1. NCBI lineage: Eukaryota > Metazoa > Chordata > Aves > Passeriformes > Daphoenositta > Daphoenositta chrysoptera. The sequence goes on along the minus strand of VZRO01005535.1, from coordinate 448,742 downwards.
CCACATGTGGAAAACCTGCTAAGTAATTGGTAAAGAAAATGAATTATGAATTTTAAGTAATATTAATCAAGTAACTTTGAGCAATGATTATTGTTTAAATCAATCACATCTATTTTGTGGATTAATTGTAAAGACAAAATTAAATTGAATTGTGTCAAATTATTTTCTCCTATTACTTACTCATACCTAGTTAAAATTTATCGGCTGTTACATTCTTTCAAAGTAGAAGTTATACAAACACTTAAAAATTAGCAAAACTCTAAGATGCTTGTAGATGCTCTGAATCTGAACATGTTTGTCCAATCCTTTCTACCTTTACTGTTCTACAAGGTGTTTCTTTTATTTTTTTCCTTTTTGACATTTTATGTAGTTAGACACCCAGAAAAATATGTGTTCAGGGAAATCAAATTTTTTTTTAAAATAAGATTATTGAATTTAGCCCAGAGAAGCAAGCCCATTCAAAATTAAGACTGTAACTTGATGTTTGACCACTGCAATTGTACACTAATAGAACAGAAACTATAAAAAGTCCCAAGCCTTATTAATTTTTCAGAAAATGGAATTAAAACAGGGTGAATCAAGGATAAAGTTGCATATTTTCCTTAATTTCTTACAGCTTTTTTAGCATTTGTCAATCTTTACGTTATTTGAAGAGTAATTAAATTTATAGACGATTTTAAACCATATGTTTAAAAAACAGCATGTCTGTGGCGATGTTATTAGTTTGGGTAAATGCAGATAATTCTGCATGTCAAAGACAATTAACACGTATCCTGTGGTCTTAATTACCAGGTTCAAGGAAATTCTGCCCAGAAGAAATTTTAGTAAAACCTCATGGAAAGTTAAAGGCCCCTGCCCTACAATTAAAAGGGGAAGGTAATGGACCCCCCACTTTTTTTTGGTGATTGACTATAAACCTTGGTTTAAGGGACTGTTCTCAGAGGATAGGATTAAAGCAGCCAAGAATAAAAAGAGTGTTTTAGCTGTGAATGTGTCTACATCTCTCAGTTGCTCTTACAACAAAACCCAAAACCTTTAAAATAAAAGTAGGTAATGCCACACGAAGTCTTACACAGGAAGAACAGGCAGGAGAGGCACCAAGTGTAGGTCAGGCACATTTGTGCTTGGACTGTACGAAAAGTTTTTTCTTTCTGTGCATTACCCGTGTAGCTAAGTCACTTTATATACCTGTTCCAGAATAAGCAGTCCATTTCTCACAGGCCCTTGAAAAAAATTAAATCATTAACTGACATCAAAAGAAAACAATATAGAATACCTCTTCTGCGGCTAATATTTTTTTAGCCCGTTGGCAATAACTAATCCTTAAGAGTGTGGAGAAGACATCTTAACAACAGAATCTTGACCTTTTAAGCCAAGAGCCAACTGGGCTGTTACCAGGCCTTTTTCCTGCTGTTGAGAAATTGTGCTCTAATCCATGGTAGGATGATGCCAATGGCAGGAGTCCAGCTCCACTACTGCACAGGGTTATGCTCTGCTTGTTTTGCCTGATGTTAGAAACCTAACCTAGAAAATGCCATGCTGATGACCCTGGCCAGCCTGGAAGAGCTGAATATCAGATGGGGCAATGATGATAATTTTCAGCCTGAAGTGCCTTATAGAGAAGGGAGATGAAGTGGGGAGGTTTGGAGAAACCTTGAGGTAGTCACACGGAAAGATCGAGGGATTGGACTTGAGTTTTGAGCTAGGATTTGCATGAGAAAGCCCTACAAGGGAAAAAAAACGGGGGAAAAATCACTGAGAACGCAATGGAATAAGCAAGAAAAATGACAAAGCTATGGGGAGAATGAGGAGATGGAACATGTCTACTTTTGCAGGAAGCAAGGAAGGGTGTCTTGTGGCACCCACATCAACATTGTTCCCATGAACTGCTCTGCCCATGATTATCTCCAACTGCTTTTCCAGCAGCCACCTAGCAGCTTGGTTGGCTTCATTCTGTCTGGGTGCATGCAGACCCATCCCTTCTGCCCCTGGGATATCTCTGTGACATTGCCAGGCTGGTCAGTGCAAGTGTGCAGGGGTCAGGGGGAACAGCACAGTCTGATCATTACCAAGCCTGAAGGTGCAGGGCAGGACAGGAACATTGGAGAGGTCAGGAGCAGAATGGCTCAGAGTTATTGCTCTCATTTAAGATGTCTCTTCGACTCCTGTACATATACTGATGGTTTCTTGAGAGGGAAAAGGCTGGTGCCTGGTTCCCAAGCAGCTACCGCTGGTTGCTCTGCCTAGAAGGCCAGGTAGAGGGCAAACAGCCACTATTAGCTAAAGTTAGGCTGCATTCAAGTGGGGAACCTTTGTCTGAGGAGAAACTCTGTGATCCACAGTGGAGTTAGTGCTGGCTGGACTCAGGACCCTTCAGAATTAGTCTGTGCTCAAAAGTAGGATTTCTCAATCTCTTACTGAGAGATGAGGTATCTAAAATCTTCCTGATTTCTGTCCTGAGAAGAAAAGACAGCTTGGGTCTTGATGTTCATTGAGTCTCATTGCAGATTTTTCTTTTTGCAAGAAAAGAGGAGAAAACGAGGAAAGCAGTATTACTCAGCCATGAGGGATAAGAGTGAAGTACATTTCAAGAACCTCAAAGTTTCAAGAATCAGAATTTGTTCCCACATCTTGAAGGTAGCAGGGATTCCAGTGTGATCTGATGAATGAAAGGTTTTTAGTCACTTAATGAGGGCGTAGAGAGGACAGAAGCTAGATCAACATGCTATCAATGTTAATGTCTGGTGCAAGTTTAATGGCCTCTCAGGAATACATTTCTACCCTGTAGATTTTTTCTTTGGACACTGCCCAAAGGTGAGCTCAGCTCCTCATACCATACAAGGGTAAAGCCTTCACTGGATGATTAGTTTTACATCTACACCCTCAGACAAAAGAAAAAAAAAAAGGAAAACCTTGTGGTTTTAGGGGAATGAATTACAGGCTTTAATGACATTGAAAGTAAATCAGTAGCCTTTCTATTATACTTAAATAAGGAAATAAAACAAACAAAAAGAAAGGTAACATCAACCTTCATTGATGAATAGTACAGGTTAGGTGTTTTTCACTTCTGGTGAATTTTTTTATAAGCTAATTGCATGTATGCCTACGTGCCCAATTTATTGGTGTGAATCTCCATGTTGAAAAATTCATGACTTGTATAAGTGCAATAGGTGTTTGTACTTCCCAGTTTGGCCCCACAGCACTGTATGTACAAATGTTGCCTAAGGCTCAATTTACAACTCTGGCCTGCCAGCTGCCAGCCAGCTTCTGTGGGTTTTCTGCAAAGTCAGTGGCACTTACCAGTAAAAATTGTCAGGAGGAAAGAAAATCAACCAGCTATACCATTGCCTACAAAACAATGGCAACAAATGTCATGAGTACAGCAGTGGAAATATATTTATGGTTTATTTCATATAGACCCACTTTTTTCTTCAAGTGAATGCATATTGCTGTGAAATCTCTGTGTAGAGGTGTTAGAGGAGTGAACTGAAAGCACAGCAAAGAGAAAATCTGCTGGGCTATGTGGACTCTCTTTCAAATGTACTCTTTCTAAGAGCTCTGCTTGCACATCCTTTATCATCAGGATTTGTGCTAAGGATGTGTACTCTTTAAAGACTAGTTGCTAGTGAAGGCATAAAGTCACTCTTAAAATCTATTAGTTTTGTTTGTGCTGAAAGCATATATTTGCCATTCAGGTACAATGCTCCATTTGTATAGCTTTCAGCAAATGTGCTGTCACATAGTTAGCATAATGATTAAGGGCACTTTGAGAAGCTTACCACCTTTGCTTGTAGAGATGGGGTACCTTGACCTGTAAAAAACCCAAGAGGTATACTTAATAAATATATCATTTGCTAGATGAGTCCCTCCATGGTTGTTTTATTTATAATTCATTGTTATTAGAACATTTCTACAATGAATGCGTGAGTTAACTCTTAGCTCTCCCTTAACTCTGTTTGAAGTACTCATTGGTGAAATAAGAGAGAGCACAGCTCAATGAATTGTTCTGTTCCTATGAGAGGAAAATGTTTGAATGGAGAGTGAAATTTTGAAAATCAAGACCTCAATGTGAAAGGCACAGTGTTACATAATCTCAGGTGCTTTGAAAACCACTTTCTTCCAACAGAACTGAGTGAGAAATGAAATGCTTGCTCTGAACCTTGTAGATCATAATGGTTCCACACACACTAATCTCTCATTTCCCGTATTTAAAGTGAACACTGGAGTATTAATTTCCAAATAATTATAAATATTCTGTCAATAAACAGACTAGAATCTTCGAAACAGTGATTTCTGTGGTGGAATTTACCTGTAGAAAAAGATTAAGTGCAAAAGAATGGGGAAGCATCTTTTTCAAGGAGACTTGAAAGTGGGATACAATAAAGAACTCATGAGCTTGAAATGGTTTACCTTTGAGACTCAATGAGATTTGGTCAATTACTAATTGAATGCTACCTCATTTTTACTGATTGGAAAACACTTCCCCCTTGAATACCCAAAGTAGCTATAGAAGCTGCTGAGATTCAGGCATGGTCAAAAATTAAAGGCTGATTTTCTTCCAAGTTTTTTATTATGTGTCAAGCTAGCTTTCAAATAGAAGGCAACATGCTACACATGTGATGACAACCAAACAACGCATTTTTCACAGAAATAGATGGTTGGTAGTCTCCATGTGTCTAAATATCAGTCAGAGCAAAGGCAGGCTAAGTAATGGTAGCACTGGTAATGACTGTGGGTGTCTTGTGCATATCTCAAATCAGCAATGACAGAGGCAGTATAAAATCAATTTATGAACCACATTCCTCTCGGGAACTACATTTCAAGCCATAATTTCATCTAAACTGTTTATCGGCTGCTTTTATTTAATGTATGAAGTGTCAAAAATTTTCTTTGACATAAGGCTTGTTATTGTCTTTTGATTTATGAGTTAAAGGAAAACATAATAAATACAAAGATTGTTTAGTGGGTTTGTGTTTGAAAAAATATTGAAAACATTTGCTACAGTGGTAAAGTTGTTCATACAGTAGTTCAAAATTAAGAAATTAGTCATGAATTTTTAAATCTTAAATAACTTAGGACAGAGAAGCTGTGAGCTATAAAATTTTTTACTGTCCAAGGCCCCTTTTGCAAATAGAAATGTTTATGTTGTGGAGACATTCATGACCATATCTATGGAAAAAAATAGCTGGGCAAGGCTTTCAGAGTTGGGAATGCAAAACATGCCTAGATAGGTGTGCGTGAAGGTATAAACACAAGTACCCAGAAATGCCTGCACAGATCTCTGCGTTTGGCACTTATTTCTATTGACTAGTGGCTATGTGCATCCTCTTAGCTGTGAGGTTTTGGTTTTAACAGCCTCTGAAATACACTTACAATGTGAAAAAGACTTGGGATGAAATTTCTTGAAACCACACAGAAATTCATCAGTGCTTATCTGAGCTGCACCCATCTCCCATCCCAGGAAAGAGTGGATGGCAGAGCCATCAGAGAGGTGCCCCAGTCTTCTGGTTGGGGGTAGACAAAGGGAAAGCTGTCCTCATGTCACCAGATGACTACTGCATGAAAAGTGCAAGTGTCAGCCTTGGATAGTAAAGTGTGGTGGGATCTGGCAGCTTCACAACTGCTGGGGAGGCAGAGTGCTGCAGGAGCACAAAACCCTTCAGAGAGAGCCTACCTCCTCCAAACAAAAAGCTGGCAATTCCATCTACAAGCCAAACTGCTATGGATGATATTTCCCATACAGCTGCATTTGTATTAGGCATTTACTGCGATTGCCCTTGAAGGTTGGCACATAAAGAATTATAGAAACAGCTTTAGATTTGGACAATTGAATATATGAAATATCAAATAGGTATCAGGAGGGGGAAGCTCTCTCAGTGCCCCCCTCCTTTCACAACGCTTAGCAGGAATTTTTCCTAGATCAGATGCATTTCTCTGAAGGTGGGGGACACTCACCCTGAAGGTACGAAGGGAACAACCTGACACAGATCTCCATAAGCAGAGACAAAAGAGCGTATCATTTTGGGATGATGGGGTAAATATGTGGAGGGAGGTGACTGTTGTCAAGTCCATCATCGTGTGGTATGGGCAATTTGGGCAGTGATTCGCTAAGAGCTTTGCTGGAACTGGCTGGAGAGCTGCTGCACTTAGAAAGACTTGATGTAGGACAATGGATTCATATAACATAGAAAAGTCAAGCTGAAACGGGAGAGGACAACTTGAGCAGGAGCATCTTGTCCTACATGTTCAGCTCATGCTTGGAATATTGAAGCACCTTTTTTCTATGGTTTTTTTGGCTAAGAATTTTTTACCTTGGCATGTTTTTCCTACATATGTATTGTACAAGTACAAGCAAAGGAGTGTAAACAACAGCCAAACAGTGAACTTGGTTTTAGTACCATCTGTAATCATTATGAGTGAAGTTCATAAAACACCAGCAGGACTTATATTTAACACTTGTGTGAACTGGGATGTAAGGGAAAATTATAGTGAGCTGTCTGATATTAGTTATTACACAGGATTTACCTGGTTTTCATTTTCACATTCTGGCCTCAAGGTGTATCTTACAGATATTAAGTGAAGGAAACCTGTGCTTAGCAGCCTGTTTTGCTGGTCTTGGTTTTCAAACCTCCTGCATGAAAAAGAATGTAATTGTTGACCCAGAGAGTGTATATATTATGCAATTATTATATGCAAATGATTGAGTTAACATAATAGCTTCTAAGTTGAGACATGTTTTGTCACTTCATACTGTAGGTTTACTGGTCTTCAGCCTACATGGAATTACATGTGAATATTTGCTCATTGTCAGCCTTTGAAACAAGAGCAATTTCAGGCTCAGGCCCCATGAATAGATCTGTGAGATGACTCATAGATGGAAGAACTGCTAATAAGTAAGATTGGCAGCTGAAATAGACTGCAATTGAAAGTATGTTTTAATTATATTTTATGCTCACCTTGCGTGTTTTTCAGCTTATCTCTGTTCTTTTTATTTGGGAAGGGAGGCTTTCTGGGAACTGGGAGATATTCACTCACACCCTGTGAATAGAACTGGTCTGAAAACTCATAAAGTCTGATGGGTTTGTGCAGCTCCTAAAGCCCTCTATCCTGTAAAAGCACATTTTAAATGAATTTGCTGGATCCAGCAGGTTGTGTTCATTTAGCAGAGAAGAAACTCACTAAACCACTAAACACCAATTCAATTTCATTTACTTAATAGGAAATGAGAGTTTTGATAAATAGATGTTGAGCTTTTTTTTAAAAGATGCATAAAGTCTACCTTTCCACATGGCTTTTAGGATCTTTTGAAATGTTTCAATTCTTTTTCAGAAGTAGGGACTAAATGGAAGAGTCTTTTGCAATCCAAAGAGGCTTAGAGTGTAAACGAGAGAGATTCTGTGTTTGGGAAATTTCTCTCTTCACTTTTCTATAGATTTCTCAGTTCTGTGCTGTACTTGCAAGGCGACTTCTCATGAGGCATTTATTACCAATATTCTCTTAACCCAAGCCTGTCAGAAAAAGCCCCAACAGCCCCCAAAACAAATAAAAGACAGAGAAGTGAGTTGCCAGGTGAAGGCACAGGTTTCTTTTTCTCTGTAAAGAATAAGATGTTTCACACTGAAATTTCTTTATACTGAGCAATACCATATATAACAGACATTAGTGCCCTTTATACAGTAGTCTAGTTGGCTGCATGCTTAAAGGGATGTAAATATCCTTATGTATCCCATACAGAAAATATGTATGACCCCTAACTTTTTATGTAGATTTTCAGGAGAATATAATCGAGCAGACATGACAAAGGGTTTAAGACTGGTCTCATAACATCTGTACAAAGCATTCGTCTTCGACCACACTGGATATGACTCCTCACCATTCAGGCCTCCATATTTTAAAAACAGATTTGTTAAAACTGATCACATATGTAAAACCAGCCTACACTGGGTCAGTACTTCTAGGCCTCAGAAGTCTGGTACAACTGCAACTCTGAAGTGTGGCTGATAAGTGCACACAGACATAATTGTATTTGGTGCATGTTATGAATGACAGAAGGCAGAAAAACCACTCCTCACTTTTCAGTTTTTAATGGGCTCTGATGCAATGTAAATAAATAAAAAAAAAAAAATAGAGATCTGTGAATGTCTTTGGCAAGCAGCTGTTTCTGGCAGGAACCTGCAGCACAAGCGGAAAAGGATGGCATCAGGCTTTCACCAGCAAATTAAAGGCACAGCATTAAGTGTCTAGGTCACAAGTATGTATTGTCTTTAACAGGAAGGTATATGACATGGAATATACTTTCAGGGCATTTGGAAAAAATATTCTTTTCAGTTGAGGAAATAAATTGTATAACATTTTAAAAATCACAGATATTGAATGCAAATCGAAACACTGAGCTCAAATTAGAACAGCAAATTCTTTGGGGAAATTAATCAGAACAGCGTTAAATAGAAGTATTAAATTATAAGCAACTCACAAGTCAAAATTTTTATAGGTGAAAAATTTTACTTTGTAAAATATTGACCTGGCACTTTGACAAGTTTAATGGAAAAATAAGTGTTTTGCTGACTTTTTGTAAAAATGTAGGAAAATATGTTGTAAAAACCAAAACATTTGCAAGCTATTTTATGAAAAAGTCCTATATTCACTTCGGTTTTTTCTTCTTCAAGCTTTCAAATTCATGTAAATCCACAGGCTAGAAATATAGTCTATTACTGAGTTCAGAATTAATGAAATGCATTCATTAATTCCTTAATTTTGTTGTGGGTTTCATCAACTCCTTGTATTTAGGTAGTCTCAAAGCTGTGCCTTTTCCATCTTGATGCTGTGAAACAGCAAAAGGACCAGAAAGCTGAACTGCTGCAGCTCAGTGTGTGATCTTAATGTGTCTGCAAACAACAAGAAGAGAAACACAATTTTCTCCAGAGTACTATTTAGTGTTGAAGTGATTTAGGTCTGGAAAATCAATCTGTTCATCCTTCTGGACAATTTCTGAAACAAATATTTACCAAGATTTATAGTGTTGTACATATGCAGGCCAAAGGATTCCACTGGAAGGCAGATTTTTGTAATACCATATAATCAACTGCTCAATAAGATGTTTTATTGTTTTGGTTTTTCTTTTTCTGTGTAATAAATGCAATTCTGCAACATGTTTTAAGGTTATATAAATATAACGAATCATTCAACTTTTCATTTCTTCTGTAACTAGATGATTTTATATTATCCTGTTTATAGAATAGATACGAAAACACTGGAGGCCTATAGATGAAAGCAAACAAACAAAAAACTAAATGAAACACCTCCCCTTACATGAACTTTAATTACTGAAATTTCATTTTCATCTTAGTCATTTGAACCCATTAAAGTGTAGACTTTTCAGAAATGCCTAAATAACCTGAGTTCAGCTGAAACCTTAGCACATAAATATCATGGGAAAAGAAGGTTTGAGAATGAGAATCATTAAGGTTGTTTTTAACATGTTAAGGCTACTTGCTTGTTGCTAAGAGTACTCGTAGTTCACTCCAATCACATTGTCTAGGAGTATTGCTGCACAGTGGACTGCCCTAGCACACTTCCTCTCAACCATCATCTGAAAACCTTTACACTCGCGTAGGAATGAGAGAAAATTGATAAATGCACATGTGTGTAGCCAGGAGAACCTGGATCTGGAGGGGAGTGAAGTTTTCAATCTCCATTGAGAAGACTGAGAACATAGGTGGACACTTGGAGAGGGAAGTCCTGCCAGGTGTGAGGAGCTGCACAAGAAAGGCTTCAAGGCTTTAATTTTAAAATGAAAGCAGTTAATGAGGCTCAGGGAAACCTTAGTGTCTTGGGCAAGCAGAAGTCCCAAGGGCCAGTTAGGTATGAGCTTACACAAACACAGAAATGAAGACCCAAGAAGTTTATTGTCCACCATTGAGGGCAGTAAGGGTTTTGATCTTTTTTTAGCTTGGCTTATGCTGGTCACTAGTAGTCTCCTCAGGTAAGTTAGCTGCTGTGAAGAGGAGAGGAGGAAGCAGGTGAGCTAGGCTGAGCTCATGCACAGCCCTAAGCAGAGGGCAATCTGCTGATGGCACCATTTGCAGCAACAGAAGCTGCAGCAGATCTGTGTGTGCAGCAGTTGGACACTATTTTTCAAAACACAAGCCCAGGACACTTTTGTATCAGTAAATTTTAGGGCTGTGGAGTGCTCAGGTGTTCTGCTTTCAGCTTACTCTGATCAGCTTTGAGGAGACTGGGAATATCCCTGGTGTGGGATCTGGTTTTGAAAGCCCTCAAAGCTGTCCCCATCCCTGTTGTGGCCGTGCCTGTCTCTCCCTGCAATGGCAAACTGCAAGAGTTCTCCACCGCCCCCGACTTTGACCCTAAAGCCTTGTTGCCTTGCAAGAGATGGTGCACATCAGGCTCAGATTAGACTGAAACATGGGATCACAATGTCTAACAGGAAGTCTACAGCGGGAGAAGGGAGAGAAAATAATTTTTAACTAGGCAGTTGTGAATAAATAATTAATTGCTATGAGTTTCTCTTAATTTACAGAAAAATTTTCATGTAGCTAAAAATTGGGATGTACTCAGAATTTCAAAGGTAAAATATGCAGCATTAATATGAATAGAAGAAACAGTCCTGGCAAAATTAAGATGCATCTGCATCCAGACTTCTGCATTCTCTGTATTTTGATAACAGCAGCAAAGCCAGTCAGGGGCCAAGACACCAGTGTACAGAAGAAGCATGAAAATATCTACTGTAGGTATAGCTGACCAGAAGTTTGTTTTGAAGCCACGAAAAATAATTATTGCATCTGATCAACTCTTTAAAATGGTTAGAACAAGCCACATTGAAGAAAGTTTATTCTCCCTGCTCTGAACCTAGTGCTTTAGTTTAAAAAAATAAAATTAAAATAAGATAAAAGAACAAAGAATGCAAAATTTCTTTGAAAAACAATGGGCTTTATAAACAATTCTTTAAACTCTTGTTTACCATAGAAACCAAGTGGTTTTTGAGTCTTAGAATCACTTCTCAGTCTTAAGCATGGGGTGAATAAAAGAGCAATCCCTTCTCAGTTTAGAATTTGCTACTTTTCGTTTTCACTGAACCGCCTCTAGCTATTATACCGTATGAGACTAGATCAAAAGATCTTTTTAGTTAATCTTACTGATGTTTTTTCCAGCATCTTTCTATGATTTTTTAATAACACAAAAAATCTTGCCAGTTTGTCCTTATATGAGAGTTTTCCTGCAAACAGCAGAACTTAGAATCGTTAATAAACCTATTCTAGTTCTTCAATAGCCTTTACAAATGTTTTGAACATGTTGCTTTTGTTACTACAGTCACTGAACACCACAATCATTAGCATGAAAATCGTTATCTCAGAAAAGTCCATGTTCTCTTCCGAGCTGTTGTGCATCTGTTCAAGCAGGATACTCACTCTTTGGATCACATTGGCTCAGCTGGAACAACTTTTATGCAATACCATCCTTTTTTCTTTTAATTATGATGAGCTAATAATCCTAAAAGGTGGAAGAATCAGCGGAATTTTTCACTTTATAATCAATAGAAAAGTTTTTCCTGTGTTTTTTGTCCTCAATTTAAGGCAATTAATAACAGAATCAACCAGATGCAGTGAGAAAACACAGCTCTTTGCCATTAAGTAAATACATCTATTTACTAATGTCTGAATAGTAATATTTTGCAAAATTTTCTTGGTCTATCTCTGTCTTAGAGCAGCTCTCTCCCTGCAGCTGCTCATATCCCAAGCAATGCATCCTCTTGGTGGTTTTTCTTATTTATTATGACCAACCACAATCTTTTTTCTGCAATTATTTCAGCAACAGTACAACTGAGATGAATAAATTGAGTCTTCATTTTTGATAATCATCGTTATTCTTCTTCAACATGCAACTGAGATGTAATTATGTCTTCCTTTGTCACCACGAAAAACTCTGGAGATTCACCAGAGCCATTTGGTAAACACTTCTATTGCTTCCTATTCAGCTGCATCTGTTTCTCCTGATCTACAGCCACAAATTGCTCTGGGGAACTTCTTTACCAGGTGAACCTTTCTATCTTTTGAAATACTACACTCATCTCATGTTTTTTAACTTCTATGTCCCTAGGTGGTGCATGGAGATATGGCAAGTTAGTGTTAATTTTTATACAAATTGTGTTATTGTTTTCTTTGCTTACTTGTCAATTTTGAAAGTAAAGTTTTGCTTTTTCACAAAGAATTGTTATTTTTCTGTTGCACTGATATTTGTTGTGCTTCTGTTTCTCTTTGTGTCACTTTCTCTGAATTGATGCAGCTATTTGAGGCATGAAATGACGTGTACAGGTTTTCCTTTGCCATTCAGTTTCCATGAATAATCACTTGTCAGTTATTTTCTGCTCCCAGTGTTGCTTATTTTCAGCTATACACATGTCAGTGGGTCAGACCCTGCTGGCTGGATAGTTCAGCAGTGAGTAATGCCACTCGCTGCCGTGCAAATGCACGCTGTCATCTTTGGTAGCACAGAGATGGCCATGCGGGTGCAGAGCTATTTCTATAAACTGAAGTTACAACGAAAGGCATTCAAATACATTCTGAAGGTGAAAAGACAGATGTAAATTCAGGCTCTTTTCCAACAGAGTGCATAAGCAGGTACTTAAGTGTAAGCCAACGAGTTGTAAGTGTGTGCTTCTCCCCTAGGGGTATCAAAACCTCAGTAGTGTTTTGATAGGGTTAATAGCTAATTTTCAAATATGCTGAACCTCCATTAAATTTGTTGAAATAAACAGAAGCTGCGTGTGATCAGAGAGTATTGAGGCAGAATAAGTCCCACCAAGGGGAGAGAAACATTCTGCTCTGCTTGCCAGAATGTCAGGATTTTGAGAATATAGGTTTGTTTTTAACTTGGAACACTCTTTTCTGAAGATAATATAACCAATTCATGCTGACAGTGGACAAGCAACCTAAATTGTAGATGAGCTTCAGTGTCATGCGCACATATTGCTAAATTTATGGATTGTTTTAAAAATGCTCATGGTAGGAGAATTGAGAAGCAAATCCATGCATGTAGACTGCAGCAGTTGGTCAGAAAGCAACCATATGATTGGCAATTTTCCAGGGAAACCTGAATGGGGCAAGTTGCATTTATGTGATCTAAATCCACTAGTTGCATTCAGGAGGGATTAACATCTGTTAAAAGTATTATGTTTATCATGCAGGTGTTTCAATATTTGTATTTATTATGTGTTGCAGCAACAGTCTCTGAGAAAACATTCATATAACAATCTGGTTCTTTTATTGTCTGAATCTGTCAGGACAGTCATTTTCTTACTCCAACATTGTGATCCCCTTGCAAGCTGTAAACTATTTAATGAAGTGAGTATATGGAGAAAGATGACAGACTTTCGAACTTTTAGAAGACAGTTTTACATCAGTGACATTAGGTTTTACACTTGGGATTGTTCCTAATACATGTATGGCAAAAATGTTGAATTAGTTTGAAAATTTCCAGAATTCCAATGTATTCCCCTGTGCAGTTCTATATTTGACATTGCATTCATGTTTTCAATAAACAATACACATAGATTCCAATATTAATGGAAATAAATATTGCATAAAGTGCCTCATAGAAGGGGTAATTATATCTAACTTTGAAGAACTTTGCTTCATGTGTCTATAATGCTTTTATTGCTCAAAAAGTAACTTTGCAGGTATTGTGACGTGCAGGAAAGGCTGTTGCCTGTTAAAAAAAAAAGAAAAAAGATAAAATTCAAAAGCTAGACATCTGCTGATTTGCATTGCAGTGTAATGTGATGCTGCCAGTAATACAGACAAAACAGCTATGTTAAAAATTTTAAGGGAGCAAAATCAAGTGCTCAAGCCCATGAGGAAATACAACAGTTTAGGTCATCTGTGTGATCTTAATTTGGTCCCCTTGAGTGATGGAGTCTTTATTATATTATCATGGGTGTTTTTGTTCACAGGACCTCTTGAATCTGATCCAGCTCATACTGGAGCTAATGGAAATATTTTCATTGACTTCAGTGAGTTTCAGGCTGGGTTCCAAATGGCCACTTTTTTCTTATTTAACCCATATTTCTTGAAATAACATAGGTGTATATAATGACAAAGTTTATCCGGTGAGTAAGACATGATCCTTGTCCTGAAAAATTTACAAAGGCCCTGTTCATATAATGAAAAGGAGGTGATTCATTCCCGTTTCCTAAATGGCTTGCTATTTTCCTCTGATTAATTCACAAAATGTAAGTTTATTTCTATATGGAATTCATTGCTTTACCAAAACAAAACAACAACAACAACAACAAAAAACCTAAAAAGAAAAAAAGGGCACCAAACTAGGTTTTTTATTTGAAAAAATATTTTGTACCAAGGACAAAGACAACACAGTTCAGCTGTAGAATGGTCTATAGTGGTGACTGATTATGAAAAAGTATGAAGTAGAGCTGAAGGAACAGGCGTTTCTTTTTTTCCCTTTAAACATTTGTAGATCAATAGCTTACATAAACTATAATGACTACTTTGGAAAGATAATTTTCAATAACAAATGTCCTCCTGAAAGTGGTATTTAAGAGGGGTATGATCCACCAGGAAATGACAGAATTACTGTCAAAGATTGAGATGGGGTGAGATTTGTACTAGTCATTTCTGTTAGAGAAGTTCTCCAATGTCGTGCCATTTTGCATGGATGGAATACCAGCCAATTTATGATCATATTGGTCCTAAAATTGGTCAGGCATTAGTTGCAATTAAATTACTTGCCTTAAATTATTAGAATTGCGTTGAAATCACTGTCCCCAGGAACACACTTCCATTTCTCACCGTGTATGCTGAGAACTAAGATTATTTAATATGTCACCACCTCACCATAACACATCCCCTTATATATTCTTTCAGGTGATCTATATTTATTTCTATTGAAGCCTTCAGAAAAGCAGGATCACTATTTTTTTTCTATTTTCCATCAGCAATTGAACGTACTGCACTTAGTCCTCATTCAGTGGGACTCTTTCCTGACCATCCAGGTCTTCCAGAAATATCAACAGCAGCAGCATTCATTTCTTTTTGACTTTTGCATTTATTGGTCCTATCGCCAAAAGCATGTGACTGATATGTTTATATGTATTATGTGCTTATAATTTTATTCTTTCTTTTGGCCTTCTGAATTAGTAACATCTGTTACCACTGATGGAAAATATCCTCTGGGCCACAGAGGAATCACAGTCACATGTTGCCGCTGGAACAGCCGGTGTGAATCAGCAGTAAGATAGACTCATCACTCTGCACCTAACAGATATAACATCAAAATGGAGCCAAGACATTCCTGTCCAAAGTGGGAGGTAACGGCCTCTCCTCTAACTTGAAAAGAGAAGCCTCAAACCATTTCCCGAGTGCTTGCAGCCTAAGAGGCAGCCTTTACTTCGCATGATTCACTGTAAACTTCACATTTTCATCAGCATTATCCTCCCTGATTAATATAAGGAATAATGTGTCCCATAAGCTAACTGTAATAACAACAAAGAGATTCAGGAATACAAAGTGCACAGCATGAGATACCCCTGAGTCCACGTGTTTTTTGGACCTAAAGGGTGGCTTTGGAGTACTTTTCAACATTTTTCATTCATGGCAGGTCTAAAATTTCAAAGATCTGTAAAATAGTAAGCAATGTATTGGTCATTGCCCAGGGGTACTGCAACAAGCAGTCAGCTAAATACTTCCTTGTATGATGCTGATTTTGGAAAAACAAAAAGAAAATTTTGATTTGCAAAGGGACAAAATTTCTCCACCTTTGGAAAAATGAGCCAGGATCTTTCATATATGGTATCCAGAATCTCTCTCTTGAGTACAAAATAAGTGACTGTCTCTTACTCGGAGTTGTG
Organism: Daphoenositta chrysoptera; assembly: GCA_013397915.1. Lineage (NCBI taxonomy): Eukaryota > Metazoa > Chordata > Aves > Passeriformes > Daphoenositta > Daphoenositta chrysoptera. The sequence goes on along the minus strand of VZRO01005535.1, from coordinate 432,862 downwards.
TTGTTCTAAATGCAGTGTGCATTGAGTGCAATGCACACTAGTGAATAAGGCAGTAACCAGGTGTTTTGTTTTATGTTTGTACAATGTCCAGCACACTCACAACTGGAGCATATGACCAGGTCAAGTTCCTCAGGTATGCCATGCATACTCTAAGCCTCTTTGTCAGGTAGTAATTGAAGCATAAGTTATTATTTTGATTTTGAAAAACTTTTTGAAAGACCCATGGTGAAAGGCTATTTCAAGGGAGTCTATATGAGATTGGATCTTTGAGTCTTACATTTGCAGAGAAGACAGCTATTTGTGCAGACTCATTCACGTGGATCACAGATGGCCAATAAGAGAAGATTATATATATATCAATATCTATCTATATGTTGGATTTAATTCTTAGAGAGCCTCTATTTCTGTGTAAAGATTTAGGTGCATTATATTACTTAAGAAAACCTGTAAAATATTATGGTATCTAAACAGAATGATGAACAATTTGACTAGTGTATTCCAAGTCTATAAATGCAGCGACCCCTTCTGTGCTATTTGTATGCACTTCTGCAAACAGGTTTCTTCATTTCACTTGGTATAGATAATAATCCTTCATTAATTTATGTCATTACTTTTTTATATTTTGCTTCTACCTCTCTTTCTTTCTACCTTTCTTCTCTCTTCATCTCAAATGTAACCATTTGGGTGAAGAACATTCGGAGAGTACACAGTAAAAATGAACAAACAAATTTGAATTTGATTAAGCCTAATTGATTCACTAAGTGCCATAAAACATTTTACCAGACTCTTTCTAAGATCATTTATATTGCAGAGAAACAAAGGCTTAAAGAATATTAAAAAAAAAATTCTCAACACTGAGCCAGTGTGGGAAACCTAGGTTGCTTCCTCAGAAGTGTTTGGCCTTGGTTTGTTACATACTTGTACTAATTTTCCCTTGCTATTATCTCTTGAGCAATATCATACCAGCATATTTTGCATTGTAGTAAATTATCACAAATGAAGAGATGCAATGTATGGCTAAAAATAATGCCTGCATTTTGCACAGCTGTTGAGATTTAACTGAAAAGCTTAAGCAGCTCTTCAGAGAGTCACAACATCTGATCTGTAAGGTGCTATCCACCTTTGCTTTCAGTGGGAGTTGAGGACGTACAGTTCTCCAGAGACCTGACACCTATAGAGGATATTATAGAAGTCAAGTAACTGCCATGTGATAGTGTGGCTCCTCCAATAAGGAATGGCTTTTTTAACACCGACAAAGTGGAGTGAGTAACCAGCTATCAGAGACATTTTTGACATAGAGCCATAAAGTGGGAAGCGGCATGCCATTATAGCAGGCATTAATGCGGCAGGCAGACTGCTCTAATGATCTATAGATAAAGCAGAAAAAATGTCTTCTTGGCTTGAGTGAGTTATTGTTGCCATTACAGATGATAGCATGACACGGGAGGAAAGGTAGTGCTACTTTAAAATGGAGTATTCCTCCCGAACACTCATCGTTAGTTCCAGCTAGAAACTGGAGTAAGACAAACACAACCTTCTTCTGTCCACGTTTGACATTACATCCACGCAAAAGGAAAAGGTAGTTTTTTTACCTGGAAAAAAATCCAGGCAGCCTCTATAATACCTGTAGTTCCTCTTTCCCTGAAACCAGATGCAAATAGGAATTTTCATACAAATGTCTACCTGCATTTTATCTGCTTTCTAGTAGAAATTGTGGTTCCATTGTGTTGGGAACAGCACAACAAGAAGGTTTTATAATTTATTTGTCTTTAACAATCAAATGTCTGGCTGTTTGTTTTCTTGTTTTGTTTTCAAAATGCATCTTTTACGTCCTATCATCTCAGGTGAAATAAGGAATTTAATGATATGATCATAGGTTAGACAGCAATGTCATGAGGTATGCAGTGTAGTCTCCTGCAGAAAGGAGGGGGAAAAAAGCAGGGTCATCCATGAGATCAGACCAGCTTACTCTGGGTTTATCCAGCTGAGTCTTGAAAACACTCAAGGATAAAGCCTGTACAATCTCTTTGGAAACATGTTCCTATCACATGACTGTCTGTGGCCAGTGGGGTTATTTTGAGTGTTATTTTTTTTTTTTTGACTATGAGTTAGAAGATAGGAGTGATCTCTTTGCTTTCCCTATTGCTAATCAGAGTGATGAGATTGTAATGAAAAAATAGTTTTATTAGACTGAGGAAGACGTTGAAGCAACACGGCTTGATCATACATGGCTGAGAGAAGTTTGAGCTGACTTTGCTTTTGCTGACATTCCTTTTTTGACTGAGTTGTTAGCACTGTAAAATCTATCAAAAAATTTATCTCTACTCCAAGCCTTTCTGCCCTAATGTGTTTTTTCTATCCTTTGTCTTGTCTAAAGAGTGTATTTGCCATTTAGAAATAGTGAAGGGGAAGGTGGGCTTGGTGGGTTTCTGATACATGGATCATCTATTCAAAGTCCCTCTCTTAGGACTTTCTATTCACTTAGATTTGGTTTTCACACTCTCCATTGTAGGCCAGAAGAACACACAAAGGATAGAATTTTTTTCCATTTAATGGATAGATTCTCCCTTCAGTACTTAAAAAATTTGAATATTAAGCCTATTCCTCTCTCCAGAGGTGTTCTGAGGGCGCAACTACGTGATGTTCTGGGTGCCAGTAGATGCACCCCTAGGCACCAGCTCATGTCCTCTGCTGGCTACATTCTCCTGTTTCATTCCTTCACACAGTTGTTGAGGTTTCTCCCTGGTATAGGACATCTGAGTCGTTTGTCTAGTTTGAAAAAATCTGTTTTTCCAATGTTTGTGTGGATTTCTGTTTTAATTGTAATCAAATGCAGAAAGTTTGAAGCGTTGTATTTAAATAGATCAAAACTCAAGGTCTTGGACTGGGTATTTAAGGCTGTTTAAATACTCCAATCATATTCATGTTTGTGTCTCTAAAATTTAATTTTATAATTCAAAAGGCTATGGATTTTCTTAATTTGAAAAATATGGATGAAAAGAGTAATTCCCTTGTCTTCGGCCTGCTTTCTTAACCTACAGATCAGTTCAGTAAATCATATGAAGTGCCCCTCAGCACTTTTCCAACATTTTACAGTGCTTCATTACTGCAGATAAATGTAGTTATAGTTCACATAATAAGAACACAGAATTCTTGTGCAGGTACTTAATTGAAGCGGATAAATTTTTACGCAGCAGTACTTTGTTCCTCCTAAATCTTTAGTAGTCTATGGGTAATGGTATAAGAGGTAGTAGTGTTAGGTGAACTTTTTTAATGAAAAGAAAAAAATACTCCACTTTGTTTTGTGTTTTCACTCTCTGACAACAAATGAAATGAAGGAGGCTTATATTCCAAGGAATTATAAAGGGCTAAAAAAACATAGATCTCCATAAAGAAACAACATTTGTAAGTTTTATGGTTAAATCAGCCATTGCTTTGCTGACCAATAAAATGGAAAATGTGTGCTTTTATAGGTTTATAAAAAAGGCAAACTCCAGTTGCATGAAAAATAACTTTCACCGATTGAGTACAGGTGGTGACTTGTTTAAACTCTGAAGATGTAAAGGCTTAGTATGCATGACTGAAAAAGGGAACATGGCACAATAAAAAGTCTTCCTTTCTTTACTCATCAATCCTTTGGGTATTCCATGTCAAATAAATGTTACAACAATTTACAGTAAAAGTATACAGTGGAAGTGCCAACGTTAACACTTCTTAGGATTGGACAAGGTCCAAATTTTTCACACCAATATTTAATGTGAAGTAAAATGTCTTTTCCATTGGAAGTGTCAGCTGTAACATGCTTTCCTATATTTGGCAACATGCTCATGTGAAGTATAAAGTCAAATGCACATGATGTTCCTTTTATTTCAACCATGATAAATTGTGTTCATTTGTTTAAGTGCAAGTGGCAGTTTTAGTGTTCCTACTATAAATTTTGGTTAGCTTCTATTGACATGCTGTATTAAACTTAAGAAAAACAAATTACACTTCACCCATTTTAATTGACTAAATGTGTCAAAAACACAATAAGTATAACACAAAGGGTCAGAGTCTCAGACTTCACCATAATGGGTGTCATGGCAGGCATCCAGCTTTTTGTGCATTTCATTTTTCATAAAGTTTTAGTATGAGGCATACGTTTAACATTCGCTTCCACTTCAGATTTGTGGCTTAAAAAAAAAAATAAAATCTCATGTTCTGTTCCCATTGCACTCACTGGTAATATTGTTAAAAGTTTCTGGTTTTTTTTTTTAAGGTGATAGTACTGATGAATATAGATGAACCGTTATAAACAGAAGATTTCAAAACTGACTTTGGTATTTGAAGGAATGAATTCATGATTTATGTGGTATAAATGGATTTGTGTCAAAACCCATGCTTGAGACCATGGTTAGGAATCCCTGAGACCAGTTTTCTAAGTAGACAAGTGTGGTTGAGTGCCAGATGAAACTTGGCATGCCCTATTCCCAAAGGGTTTGAATAGACCCTGCCACTTTTAATGCATGAATTTCATGCTAAAGAATCGATGTTTATATCGATGTTTATTTTTGTCTTCTGGAAATCTTTACATGTTTTCTGGATTTTAACTATTGAAAATTAAGGAAACCACTAATAGATTGTATGAGTATTGGCAGAATGCCCCTAAGCAATGAAATACCTTCATGGAGTTTAAGCCCTTTGAATGTCTCAGTGTGGAGTCATTCTTATGAATTGTGAACAAGGGATCAGCACTTGTTGCAAGTGCCAGAATACTTTTTCTTTTGCTCTCATTGATGCATAAGCCTGCACCTACTTGAAGAGTTTTGTTCTCAGCCTGAATCTCTGCCTGGTTAGCTGTAGCAAGGTGGAATGGTCGGAGAGCAGACAGGCTCAGACTGCATGTAGGACTTTCAGCAGGGTTTATCAACTTTCTTGGGTTTCCAGCAAATCCTTTCAATTATGTTCATCTTCTGGTGAGCAGCATGAAGAGGATGTCATGTGCTGCCAGATATTGACAGGCTGAAACTCACATGAACAGCACCATCTTTCTGCTTTGTACATTTACATCTGGTGAACTCCTGACATGGCTATGCAATGGCAGGCACAACCTTTTCCTGCTCCTGCTTGTTCTCGTTTGTTGTGTGGCTGGTGGTGTACAGACATTCCTCTGACCTGGCCAGCAGCAGACCCTGACTCTAATGCCAGTGGTAAAAAAAAAAAGGTTAGAGATATACACTGGCATCATCCAAAAATAAAAAGCAAAATTTTCAGCTGCGATGCATGTGTTTTTAGCCTTCAGTGTTTCCTACCTTCTGGAAATTTGATAAGATATATGAACTCCACAATTGTTAAGGAAGAATTAAGAGGTACCAGAGGAGCTGGGAACTATTTGGATGCAGTTTACTTCTACTTCCCTAAAGAAGAGGAAGCAGCTGGGAGCAGATCCCTCACCCTGAGGGTGGTGCTGGTCTTAGTCTCTCTGTGGGACAGGAATGAGGAGGAGTGCCAGGTTGGCAGCCTGACTGCTGCCAGTGTGGTTGCACACTTATGCACAGAGAGCAAGGTGCTTGAAGAGTGTCCAGGAGCAACATGAGCCTTCAGCCTGTGCTAGAAAACCAAGTCCAAGCCCTGTTAGAAAGAGTCCAATGAGATAACTGGGCCTATCTCTCTGAAAAGGTGATTTATTCTCATATTTGCAGCCTTCTGCACTTGTGCTGAATAATTTTGCTTTACCCACAGTTCTGCAGTTGTATCCTGTTGTAGGCACTTCCACAGTAAGTCAGATCCTAACATGCAGCATGCGGAACATTTCTTTATTTTTGAATTTTTGAAGCAAAAGATTGTTCTTTTATTCAGAGGCACCTGGCTGTATCCATCCAACTAGAAAGTGTTAATGTGGGTGTCTTTTGTTTCAAGGTAAATTTTATTTGCTTTTGGGGGTTTTATGATCCTGTCACAACTTAAACAACTCATTTCATAAAGGTATTTTTAGCTACCAGAAAAGGCTATGCATTCCTCAAGACTGAAAATACATCAGCTGGGATCATATATATACACTATCCCAAAGGGAACTTAAAACTTTCTTCATGAGAGACTGGATGACAAAAACTCTCCAAAAGTTATAGTTCAGGAGGTAGGAAACCAAACTAACTCCATGAATATTGTCAACAGAACAGGCAGTGCTGTCTGTAGCTCCATTTTCGCACCACTTTTACCATAAAATCACATAATATTCCATTTTCAATACAGTTTTGCTGAGCTATCCACAGAATTCTTCTTTGTTGCTGGTTTGTGTTTTTTGGTTTTTTTCACCTCTGGTGAAATATATTGTGGTGGAATATACCTCTTTAGAGAGTTTGCTGCATAAAAAAAAAAAAAAAAAAAAAAAGGAAAGAAAAAAGAAAAAAGTTTGTTGAAAATCTCTCCTGTAACCAACCCATACAGCCTTAAAATTTGGAAAAGAAAAATATTGCATCTGTTGCTCAGAAAGTGCCTTTTACTGGATTTCTAATGATATGCCTAACCTTGGCCAAGCTAAGCACATCCACCACCTTCCACTACAGCAACAGCATCAGAGCACACTATCTGCTTGGATCCCCCCTTAGAGTTTAGCAGTTAATTTGCTGAGTATTTCGCTGGAGCTGAGTATGCTCCAGACCAGAGCTGGCAGGTTGACAGGTTTCCCTGGAACTGCAAAATCTGTCAATTGTGGGACAATGTGAGTATGGGGACTGAAAGCAGAGACTACCTCACTAGTTTTCTTTCTGTTCATACTTAGGCAGTGTAAAGAAAAAAGAAGAAATTTGCTGTAATGAAAAGGAGAACCCATCTGGGTGTAATAGACTGCAATTGTGCAGAGGGCAGGACTGGGAGCTGATACTGTAAAGTAAACCTTTGTTTTTACTATATTGTTAAAATTATTCAATAATGCACAAGCCAAAACAAGGCAAAATAAAAGTGTGTACAGGGCAATTGTATTGTGGTGATTCCGCTCTTCTGGTGCTTCACTTTCCTGGAATTGTTCCTTTAGAGTTTCTTGTGTATGTGTTTCATATTTTACTTTTTTTGTGGATATAATACAAATAGATGTTGTAATTTACTGCTATAAGAAGATACAACATTAATATTATACTATCGTATAATTATAATATCACAATAAATAATATGGCAATTGAGCTTTTGACAGGTATAGGATCCATGGGCTGCAGCAGACATTCATAAATTTGACCAGAAGATTTCTATATATATCAGAATTGTATCAGAAAGATCATTCTTATATTACAGTAGGAAAACAATGACTAAAACAAGTAATTATTTCTTTCAAAAGTACCAGCTGAAGGATATCTGTCTCAAATGTTCCTTTGCAGAAAATTTGTTTTACTTCTGCCTCTCAAATTTGAAAATAGTATATGTATCCACATAATTGGATAATTTTGATAGTAATGGTTTTTTTTATTATCTTGACCTTTGAAAATCTTGGTCTAGGACTATAAATGGGATATCTTAATAGTTTTGAAAATCTTAAGAATACGTTTTTATTTTTTCATTGAATGGCCCATTACGAATTTTGTGGAGAATTAATATATACATAACTATTTCCTTTGAAACAGTCCTGGCTTTACGGTACTCTTAGGGCCAACACTACACTGTAGAACTCTCTGCCCTCCAATAAAGCACAGCACTTACTTCAAGAAACTGTGTTATCAGATTACAGAAACCCAGTGCCAGGCTCACATGCAATCCAACTCTTACAGAGAAACACTGGCGTCTCAAAAGCTCAAAAAATTATTTTGACAATCCAGAGTGAAAGAAGCATGACAAATAGTTGGTACCACTGGAGCGCTCTCTGACACTGATGATACAGACTCCCACATTTCTCCTTCACCTCAAGGTTAAAAGCAAAACCCATCCGGATTTGACTGAAGTCAAGTTCCTGTTGTTTTTAATATAGTATCACCACTATAAAATTCTTGGTAATCTAGGTGGTTTTAGGGGTGTGTCTCCTGAGTTTTCTCTAAGAGATACTATGAGAAACACTCAACTGTACTTCACTGCTAATTACCAAGACTATGAATCCATAACATACATACTCCCCTTGTAATTCTCTGCATTGTCTGTTAGAGCACAGTGTTTTTCTCTTATTTGATAAATAATGTCAATCAGCCTTGACATTCTTGGCAGTGCTCAGTATCAATCCTTACTGATAAAGCTTGTTCATCAAGGGAAGATAAATTTTGCTGGTTCCTCATACAATTATCAACTGATTTCCACAGAGTTTTTCATCCTACATCATCCTCTTTTTTTCCTACGTACAGTCTAGCAAAAGATCTAAAGTGCCCTCACTCACACATACATACAAACACTGCTCTGCCTGTAACTGAGAAGTAACATCTTCATATATATTTTGGTGTGAGTCTAGAAATTATTTCTTACCATATTTATCTGTTCTTTCCTCTGCTTTGGATCTTATTATGGGTCCACAACTCACCTTGACACTAGCTATAAAAATGTACATACTTTTTTTCCTGCCAATAACATTCAATCATAAAACTGTAGTCCCCAGAAAACAAACCAAGTTTTCCACTAATCTAGAAAATATTCTTTCAAGTAACTGTTAGAAAACTCCATCGATTTCTTATAGTCAGATGTAGTAACTGGTGATCTGTACAATATTCATCTGTTAAATCAAGAGTGTGTCTGTATTTTAGCAATGATTTTCTTTTCTCCTTTTATACATGAAATCAAAAGGCATTTTTACATTTTATATTTAAATACAGTAAACAGTGTATATAAACACTGGATAAACTATACAAAACTGATTTTTTCCTTCCTTAATATCTGCATAAAATGTTTTAAAACTTAGAAAAACTAGTAACTCTTGTGTTCTCAGTAGAACAAGTATCACAAAAGTACTAAAAACTAACTAGACGACAAACTTATCAAAGAGGCATGTAGGAAGAAATATGAAAATTTCTTCAACTACAAGCTTTGAAGCAAGTCAATGGAGGTCACATATGGCATCCCTGCACAACAGAAACAGCTACACTCCTTCTGGCTGCCTGAGAGATGCAATCCACATCTCTATTTAAAGTTGTTGATGCACTGAGGAATTTGGACAGGGAAATGCAAGAATGCTGCTTATGGCAGTATGGGCTCCAGCCCCTTTGGAAATTTGTCAATAACACACTATTGCAATGCACCTGCATGGACTTAACTGGATGTGCCTGAGGTTTAGCAGGGATTTGCAGATAGAAAGAGGGTACTCCAGGCCCATGAACTTCTTCCACATTTCTGGGAGACCCGTTTTTCTAACAAGCTTACACTACTAAAAACCCAAACGCAGACCAACAGGAATGAATGAACTTCATTCACTCAAATAGTTATCCTACAGTGGAAGCCACTTCAAGATTTTTAAGGTACGAGAAGCTTTCATGAGTATATATATTAAATTGCTAAGTGGTTTCTTATAGAAAGAAGACTCAAGTTTTTTTCTTTTTATGCGTGTTATTAATTTATAGAGTACTGCTGTTGTTGAACATCATGAATAATTCTTGCTCCAAAGAAATAACTAGAAAATACGTTCCTGGTTGGAACATTTGCCACATCAGGGAATGAAGTTTGTAGGTATTTATTAGTGAAAGCAGGCTAGGGTGAACTTAACAGGTTTGATAAGCTGTGAATACAGGAGAACCGTAGGTGTGCCTAACTCACAGATGTGCCTCGTGGCAGTGTTCACATCAGACAGCTCCCACAAGATCGCCTGGAAAGCGCTCCTCAGACTTTGCAGGTTGGAAGCATTGACGTGGATAAGGGACACATAAGTTAGTCTCAGATATCCAGACATGTTTTTCAATCCATCCAACTGCAGTTGCTTTGCTCTGGGAAGAATGATATTGTTTAATAGGGCAATGTATAGAGATACAAAAGCCGACTAGTTTGGGTATAACTACTAGACATTGCCATGAGTAACTGGGCATAACAAATTTCTGTGGGAATGCTTTGGTGGAAATCTGTGTTCAAGCAGTTCATTTGTTCACATATAGTGGTCATTTGCTCACAGTTTTCATGTGTTCAACAGCCCAGTTGAGTTATTTAGGCTTTTTTTTTTTTTTTTAAGTGTACCAGATGTCTAGAATGTACAAAGAAACAGACAAACTCTTCTTCAATTCAGTAAAATTTCTAGACTAAAAAGGAGGATTTTTCCACCAAATAAAAGTACTATGATAATCCAGTTTACAGTAGGTATGGTGACATGGACTAGATATTTGGGTCTGCAGGTTCTTTACCTCACTAAAACTATTGAGGGCCTGAAAGCTTTTCCACAAAATCTGGCACAGTGCCACAAAATTTCAGTTTTGATAAACTGCTGTCTTTCTAGTAAAACAAGGTTACATTGGAAAATTCCTGACTCACTAGTTTCATCTAAACAGATGCTGACAATATGGTTCAAACATACGGGTTAGGGAAGAAGACAGAGCAAATTTCAATTTGTATTTGGACTTTAATCCCACACTAAGAAATGTGTAGCCTCACTCCTGAGCACTGGTAGAGCCTTGATGTGGGATTTGGGTCATGGCCATGGTCAGTTACGAGTGAAATTCTTCCCAGAAGAAATTTGTAGCGGCCTCGGTATAATTCTGCCATCACATTCTCACCTCTGCAGTGTGAGCGAAGGCATTCAGAGTGTGCCTTTTACCATATCTGCCCTGGCCGCAGACATGACAGTGTATCTGGCAAAGTTGCAGGCCAGATGTATGACTCTTTAGCTTTCCTTTTGGGATATTTGGCAGGGCTTCAGTGATGTAACAGTGTACTGCCTTCTAAACCTTGATGCACATGACAGACCAAGACTAATGGTTTCCTTTAAGTCTGGGGCTGAATACCATTGTTGGCTTTGAAAATTCCAAGAAATATAATTTCACTTTAGATCACTATAAATTTACAAGCTGTTGTACAGTGAAGGAGTAATCTCATGGGAAATGAGCATAAACCTATTATATTTTCATTAACAATCTGTTTTCACCATTGACTTAATCCACATTTACTGTTGTGGAATTTGATTATGCATTATAAAGCACCATAAAACAAAATTAGGTATGTATCAAAGTATACATTTTTCTGGTCTTGTTGAATTACTCATTTCCTTTGTTTAAAATCTTGGGTCCCTTCTATCTCACTCAAACAAAGACAGTCTGTGTGTTTACTGTCATCCACCTGAAATGCAACATAGCAATTTCTTTTATTTTCTTTTTTCTGTTCATTATGTCTCTTTTTGACAAGAAAAGAAAAGATAATAGAAGAAATGAGGAATAGAAAGGAAACTGGAAATAAATATTTAAAAAAATTTAGTACACTAATCTCATTTTAAGGTGTTTTTTTTATGCTCTGTACCTTTCTTTTTATTTGATTGTGTAATAGTTAATCACTAAGACTTCCCACCAGAGCTCAAGTCTACAAAACACACCAAAAAAATACTGGCCTACACAGTGTAACCCAGTTCCTTGAGCCTGTCTCAGAGGTATGGAATGATCAGGGGTTTGGGAAGAGGCAGTTAGGAAGGCTTTAAATGTGGCATGCATGAGGTTTTGCAGTAAACTCATATTTTCGAGTATGATGTGAATTTTTGTGTCCCTGATGCATGGATGGTTATTCTGAAATCTGGTATTCCTTACTGTCAGAGAGTGGTAGCTTCTGTGTTTTGTGATTTAGAGAAAATATTATATAGAAATGTCAGGCTACTTTTTATGTCCTTCACTGCTTAGTGGTCAAATAGTTTTTCTGCATTTAAAAAATATTTTTTAAAAAAAATTATTACCTCTGCTAAATCATTAACCCTGGAAGTCAGCTACTTGAAAATGAGCTCATTGATCAGCATAAAATAAATTAATTACTTTATGTTTCACATAGTCCTCAGATAGTTGGCTGGTATTTTGTAGCAGCTGCAGTTGCAAAGGACTGACAAGAATTCAATGTTAGCATTGTGGTTTTGCAAACAACATTTTAGCTTGGTCACCTGCATCCGTTTTATAGCAAAAATCAAATCTGACAGTGTTTATCACTATTTTTTAAAATTTGCTGAAGAGTCTGTGGAACATAGAATGATGTGATTGTACAGAATATTTTGCATGCACCAATGTACCAGGAGAGAAATAAAGGATAAAGAGAAGAGTATAATCGCAAGGAAGAGATTTTATCCATAAAAAGCATTGTACCGTCTTTGTGACTGTTTAAAATGGATATAAAAAGATTTTTAAAAAGGAAGCAAAATGTTAGCAAGTTTTCTATTTAACAACTTGCTTTTACCTACTTTGATAATAACACAATGTTCAAGCACAGAGGAAAAAAGGGGAAAGGTCTTGCAAATTATATTGATAAACTATGTGTGGATCCCACAGCTGGCATAAAATATCTTGTTTGGGCTGTAAAAATATATTAGTATGTCATGTTATCTTCATAAATTCTTCCAACACATAAGGTGGGTAGTGTCCCTCCGAATCCCAGGGCTCATTACCATTTCTGCCCGCTCTTACCATCCATCAGCCTCTTTGTCACGCAGAGCGGGCGCGCGGCTGGGGCCGGAGCATTACGGTTCTGCAGGGGTAGATACTGAGTGAGTTATGAGCTGTGGCAGACAGCCCTGATCCCAAACACTCCTGAGAAGGTTCTTCACTCAGGCAAGCAACAATTACAATGGCATTCCCAACCTCGGGAATGCCAGAAAGTTCTGAATAGGGCCTGTAGGTTTCAGTTTTGTCTTTACAATGACTCTGATTAGACATTAATTATGATTTCCAGAGCTTTCCAAAGTTCACCAAAGAAGTTCAAGCGTTTAGGACATTTGCAAGTATTTGTATTCCACTAAAGCAATCCAATTTACATGTTATTCTTGTTTGTAAGAAAGCTGTAAGTCCTGTTTCTGTGTGAAAAGTTATAATCTGAAACCCCAAGCAACTGAGAATTTGTGTCTCCGGCTCAATGTGAGACAGGAAGGAGACCTGTAAATTAACACATGAATTATATTGCTTTTCACAGTTGTATGAGCTTAGAAGCACCACATTGTTTTCCTTTTCATCTTCTTTTTAAGTTTTTTGTTTCTTAAATTTGCACATTTAAAAGTATCTCTGTTTAAAAGGACTGTCTGTTTGTTCTAATGCTTTTTGTCTGCTTGCTCTAATGATGAGTATTTTATTTATTTAAAATCAAACTATTACTTTTTTTTACTATTTGGAGGCAGGGGAAATGGAACTCTTTTCCAGACAGCTAATGCCAGATTAAAAATTAATTAGGTTTTATTTAAAAAGGATATTGTTTGATTTTGATAGATAAAGTCTGAGTGGTCTAGGTATGTGCCAATCTTATTTTCAAATGACTTAGGAAGCAAATCAGTTTTAGCAGGAAATTAACTAACTTGGGCCTGTAATAATGTTAAGATTTAAACCCCCCTATTTTTTGTTTAGGATTTCAATGATCTGGTGTGATGAAGTGACATTTGCTTTTAGTCAAATCAGCTTTGCTGTTTGTTTCACTGCAGCACTAAATCTTGCAGAACTAACTAACTAATCTTGCAGAACTAAAACTTTCCATTTTCTGTTTAATACACTACGCATCATCAACAGCAATATGAGGACTTGAAGCAGGAGCACCACAGAGGAATTTTTAGTTAAAATATCTTTGCTTTCATATTTTTAGAAAACTGCTTAAATTACGTATTAATTCTTATGTTCTGTTCTTATAAATGAAATTTTTATTTAAACTACTTAAACTGGTCTGCTGTTTAGATTATCAGTATAGGATATATATAGATGGGAAAATACCCAACAAATGTTATGATAAAATTAAGAATAGCAGTTTAAAAAGAAAGCATGGGCCAGTTTATGAGATAGTATCCTAAAAGGCATTCCCTTTGATAATAAAGGAAATTTCCTCATCAACTTTGACGCATAACTCTCAGTAGAGCACATATAAATATTGGTCATTTTGAAAGCACATCATATATCACACAGCTCTAGTTTTCATATCCATTTTTACATATTTCAGTTCTAATTTGGTGTTCTTCCACTTCCAAACAAAGACAAAAGAAATACCTACATTTAAAACTGTTTCCCACTTATCATTCTCCTGAGCTATGAAGTTTGAGGGTAGAAGGGAGTAGAAATGAGTTTAAATGCTTATGAAAAATACTTTCCATTGCACAACAACTGAGTAAAGCCTTACACTGATGCTTTTGCTTAATATGAAGAGTTTTTGCACGAAAACAGCATGATCTGCCTGGAAAAACGCAAACCCAGGTTTGTATCAAAAGCCAATGTGGGTCTTGTAATTGTGCTTTCCCAATGGTTTTCTTGCCTTTTCCAGTAAGCACCATGGGCAGTATGCTCTATTTGACTCTCTTTGCCCTGGAGACAAGCAGTTTTGGAAAGAGTGCGAAGTATCTTGTACATATTCCTACTCCTGTCCTGGCAGTGGCGACAGGATATCAGCCTTTCTACTGGTGCTGCAGCCCAGGCCACAGCTAATGCTCTCCACAGAATTTAAATAACTCCTCACATGAAGTGATGGTCTAAATTTTTAGTGGTGACTGGTGTTCCTAGACCTCAAACACTGCATATAGCAGATATTATGGGCTCTTGCTTCTTAGGAGGTAATTTTTCAATCATACTAATTTTCTTAACCATAGCAATTGATACAAATTATTTAATTTTTTTTCCCTGTTTTTTTTTTCCCTTTTTTTCCCCAGAAAAGTACTTTACTGTGACTTACAAAATATTTGGAAAATATCTCTTTCAAAGCTAGACTCTATAATCACATTGGAAGGAAACAAATCTTTCTCATTCTCTTCATATTGGATTATGTCAAAGATTAGCTTCGATTTAAGCAACGTTGTACGAAGTTTTGCAAAGGATTTTCTTTTTAAACTACAACCATATGTTTTACTCCATTGAAACAGCTTACATATTGAGTATATGAGATTGATTGATGACATTTGGTCCAGTCATTTCACTAGTCATTTATTCATTTAAGGTTAAGTTAAGGATGTTTATTAAAAGATTAGCAAAGCAACTCATTGATCATTGTTCCCTGTTTCTGCCTAGAAACAACTGAGGAGCAATGATTTTAAACGAAAAATATACTAGCTTTTTATAACATGAATATACAGGGATATTAATTATCGCTCTGCAACTTCTTTTTCGTAAATACTTATAGCAAATACATTACAGTTTCTCCTAAAAAAAGATCCCAAACAAGGCTATATAATGAACAGTCACTGGCCCAACAGCAGCCTAATCCCATGCCTCCCTCTTTCCTCTGTTTCCCACTCACCAAAACAGATCATAGTACACATCACTCTAGTTTTCGGTTTTCTTCATTGGCACACAGTTGAATATTTAAAGTCACCCTCTTTCTATATAATTTGAGGAAATGGATCCACGATGCTGAAGAGGCCACCTTGCCTCACCAAGCTGCAGCCTCCCTCTTGATGCTCTCCCTCTCAGTTTCTCAGCAATTGAGCTTTCTCTGTCCTTAGTCGTGTTTTCAATAGCATGGAGCTTGGTCTTTCCTGGCAGACTGCCTGAGACAACAAAATTCCTTTTTCCAGGAAGGAAGAGCAACATGGGGAGTCGTTATTTTCAGGTCATATATAGATACTGCTTTCCCCGATTCTGGTCTTCCACAAACCAAAAGTAGTTGAGAAAAGGGGAAGGGGAAGGGAAAAACCCAGAAGTAAAAATAAATCCTCTAAGGAGGATGGAGACTTTATAATGGCTTCAACCATGATACGTAAATGTTCTCTGAAACAGATTTAAGGTAATTCCTGAGGAGGGCTTAGGAAGTCAAAAAGGGAAGGGGACAGACATGCACAGGGAGTGTCTGCATGGCTGAATGGTTGGGGGTGAGGAGAAAAGACTGGGTTTTAATCACACCAGTGGGTTATGGTTTCAGGACTATTGTGTCCATCTCAAGTCTTCATGGATACTGAAGATCTCTGCAATGGCTGGACCTAAGTCCACAGATGCTTGGTGTATTTCTGAGCATGAGGCTTTATGCACTTATAGACCAATCAAACTGACTTCCATTTCCTGAAAAGACCAGAATCAATAACGTCTGTAAGCAGAAATAAAAGAGCAAGATCATAAGAAGCAACTTGTAAGTGTTTGTCATGAATAAATACTGTCAAGAAATATTAATCAGATTCTTTCTGCTAATGGCATGGAATAGGAAGGAGCACTAGATATTATACAGATATACCATAATAAAATTTTTGGCGTGCTCTCAGGTGGTGATCTAAAAGCAGTGAAACATGGAGGAACTGAAACTGTTGTCAGCTGAGTGAACAGTGGGTGAACTCTCTTGTAGGAATAGTCATCAGAGCAGTCCTGGTTCGTTTAAAGAGTTTAGAGTTGCAGAGCTTCATGAAAAAGTTTGAAAGCCAGGGACCGGTTTTGAAGCTTACCTTGTCCAGTGCGTTGGGTGGTTATAGGCTGACCTAGGCAAAGAGTTAGGAAACTCCCATCCCGTTGTTAGAAGGTAATGGAAAAATAGCTTGAGACAGGTCATGCTCCTTGTATATAGCTGTGGGTTGCGTTTGATGGGATTACCAAACAACTTGCCTTACAGGGTGCTTCAAGGACTTTTATAATAAATAGAGGAATCTTTATATAGTGTCCATGTGGGTGTATTTTGAGAAGTTCAAAGTTGGCACACAGGGCTGCTAGATGAGCCCTGAGTGCACTCCAGCAGGAGAGGCAGGTGTTGAGGTGGCCTTCAGCAGTGCATTGGTGGCCTAAAGCTCAGCCTCTGCAGAGGGCAGACTTTCACAGAACAGGCCCCAAATGTTAGGGAAATAATATTATAATGGGAATTATTCCTTTAGTTTCACAACCACCTTATCCACCTCAAAATAGTGTTTGTGTGAAATACTGTATGAAGGACATATACACTCCCTACAAACATAAAGACCAGACTAATTTGCGTCGGAGGAATTTTGCATTTATTTTCAGAATAAATAGAATTTTATTATAAATGATATTGGGACTCTAAATTGTTTCATATAGAAGTAGCTTTCACCAAATAGAAAATAAATTTGACGGGAAAATTCTTCATCCAGGTCTGTTTAAAATTGTTTAATATGTACTTATTTATGCAGAAGCTATGTTGATAGTTAATGCATGTAAATAATGATGAAAATAAGGAAAGAGCAGTCCAGTGAAGGACTACCAAATATTTAGTCTGTCTGCCCCAAAAATGCAGGTGTAGCTGCCATATTTGCATACATAACTATGTACATTTTGATGTTTTGAAGAACTCATTGACAGTGTTTATAAAATTTGGGGTTTTGTCATCAGAAAGAAAACAAAGGTATAGCAGCTTCCAATGCACTGAAGGGAGTGTATAAATTTTACATTTTAAGTTACTACTAATAAGTAGTTTGTTAGTTTATTGAGGAACGTTTAAGGATAGAGGAAATGAATAAGCATGAAGTACAGCTGGTATATTAAAAAGGAACTTACATGACAACTGCCAAATACCCTGCAGCAAAGGGGTTTAATAAAACAAATAGAAAAAGCACCAGGATGCTTTCTTTATTGCAGCATTACCAAAGTATAATAAAGAAATCAAACACACACAAACAAGTCAACCAAAGTAAACTAAAATGCTGATCCTGCATTATTGAACTGTTAATAAATCCTACTGATGGTTCTGTGTTAAATGCAAATGGATCTGTGAGCAGTAAGTAACAAATATAAAAACTCATCTAAAATAGTGTAGATCCTATTGAAGATAATGCCTTCCGGGAAAGGAACACTGTAAAATGATGGGGAACAAAATCAAACTGATTTGATGGCCTATTTGATGCAGCTGGTGGGGAACCTAAACAGCACACTAGACTTTGGGTTTACTACCCTGTGAGGACTTCACCACCACCAATAAACTGGGTGTGAATTCTGGGTGATGGCTTCTAATCAATCCAGCATTACCCACTGCATCATTAAGGGCTTGACCCAAGTGAGTGTAGCCTCCATGGCTGCCAGACCACACTAAATTAAAAAAAAAAAAAAAAACAACTTCATGAGCCACTGGGGACCTGCAGCTACAGAAGCTTCTTGTGACTCCAAGAGCAATATTTTCCCTGATGACCACAGAATGCTGGATGGAGAATGAACCAGCTTGGCTGCAGAGCCTGAATCTGCTCATTTGATTGCTGGGCTGTACCCAGAGCATAGGCTTTTCAGAGTGCAACTATGGGTCTACACTGAAAGCAGCTAGAGAAAGCCCAGACTTGCTAACGTGGCTGTGGCTTGTGCAGTCACACAATAAATGAGCGGCAGATCTGAAAATAGAATTTGCTAAATCCTGCCTCCTAATCTCATCCTTCAATCAGTAAAATAAAGTGAAAAAAGCCTTCTCCCTGTAGATACTGGCCAAATCCATTTGTGCTTTGTTATAACTCCATTGTTCCGCGGTATCAGGAAATCTTATAATCCATGGGCACATGGGTAGTTTATAAATTTAAAAATTTGGTTGACATTCAATCCTTTCCAGGATTTGAACTCAATTCAAGCACATTTTCATGAATGTCTTTGCCTGAAACTTTTACAGAAGGCTCACAGCTACAGGTTTGGCCATTAAAGATACGTTTCTGTGTTAAACGAAGTTGTCGTCCTTATTAAAATTGACAGCCAGGTCCATATGTTCCATAAAATAATGGAAAGGGTCATTGTGAACAATGCTGCAATGGATCCCAAAGTTCTCATAACCTTTTGGAGTGTGCTTTCATAGTAAATTCACAGGAACCTTTCAAAGAATACTTTGCAGTTCAGTCTTACCTCTCACACAGAGCAGAAAACCCAGCCAAACCCAATTTTCCACCACATTTTCTTATACAGGATTCCAAATATGTGCTCTGTATTGCTTGCCACTTTGAGAAGGCAGAAAACAACTTTTCTGTCAGATTGGCTTAGGAGTTTGCAATCAGTCTAATGCAGTAGTTCTTGAAGTCTATGTAGTGTGCTTTTCATGCATTTAGTTAGCACCAGAACATGACCAAGATTTCAATAAAGGATATAGTTTGTGTACAGTTTTCTAGACTGGAAATTATATTATCCTTTTCATTTGAAGATCTAGGATTCATTATACATATTCATATGTAAGGGCATTGCTGTCACAGGTTCTGACAAAAAATACAAGATATTAGAAGAAAATACTTGGGAAATCAGTGATAGTGCCCTGCATTTTTCCAGATCGGAGCAATCAGTACAGCAGCCAGTCTAAAGCTGACATCTCAGTAGGTAATTTAACCATGCACATATCTAATCTAATTAAAATATCTTAGAATTTTAACACTTTGGGTAACAACATTTTTACTATCTGCACTGAGAACTTAATATGCTACACTCGTATCAGCTCCTGCAGACAAGGTGAAAGTAGCTTCCAGCATCAGTTGGAACTGCAGCTGCTGTACAAAGTTGTACCCTTACTCTTCTGTAACTTCTGAAACCAAGATGACACTAAGAGTATACACCAACAGAATTCCAATACTTTATCTAAAAGGACAAACATGTTTTGTCAGGAATGCAAATCAAATTATTTCCATGTTGCCATGTATACTTGGATTTTTTTTTGTGAGGGTTCATGGAGGTCTTTCTTGTGATTAGTGGCCTATCGCTCTTTTAATCAAATTTCTTCCAATGCAACATTTCTCTAGGCTATGCAGGGAGAAGCTGCTTTGTGAAGAATACCCTTTGTGCTTATTGCTTTTCCAAGCAAAGGCAGTCAAGTGCAGAATGTGGCACAGTCAGCTACTGCTTCCATGTAGTTCCACAGAACGCTACTTGTTCTCTCAATGCCACTTCGCTTACACTGGAAATAGTGTTATGGTGTCCTTCTGCTTCTCTACCTTTTCAAGAAGAGAGGAACAGAGGTGTGGATGATTCTTCTTCTCACCAATATGAGAAAAATGCAGCCTAGGTTTGTTGTCATCTTCTGCTATTGAATCCTAACAAGCACAGAAACCCCTTCTAGGTTCTCGATCCTAGATCCACTCCTAAACTGCTGGATTAACTGCCATGTATTTATTGTCATACATGACCTGTTGAACATCTTAATTCAGTTTACTTGCTTTTTGTCATTGTTTTGACACTTTTATTTGGTGGAAGTTTTTTTTTTTTTTTTTTTGCTGCTGCTACTGAAACACTTGAGATAATTCTGTTTTCTCAACTGCCAGTGACTCATTTTCTTCTCTGTAACCTCTCAGCAGCTTTCCACACAAAAATAGCTGCTAAATTGCCTACTCTCTTCTTCCAGGAAATTATCCTCCACCATCTTAGATAATCAGGAGCCTGTAGCAGTCCAGACATATTAAAAATTAGCTATTTACTGTAGCCAATGCTATGTGGTTATAGTATTTTAGCAGCTAGCACATTTCTTTTGTGTGTTAAATGTAACAAAGGTCTATTGTGTTCAATGTGGGAAAGCAAATAATTTTTAAAATGTGATTAATTGTGTAAGTATGGACCTTTTAAGTACATGTGGCAAGCCCTATGCTATGGGAATGGCACTTACTGCTCTCTCAGCATGAGTCTGATGAAGTAAACAAAAAGTTAAAATACAGCCGATAGTCTCCCTGGCATTCATTAACGTAGCATAGAAAGCAGAAACTAGCCACATTTTATATAAAAGGACTCTAGAAATCTGTGTCTACTTACATTAACATTAGCCAATTGGTGGGTGCCAACTATGCACATAGCATGTTTTATTTATAGGTCTATATAGTAGTCAAAAACATTCTATCATGGAAATGTGTTATTCATTAATTCATATTTTGCTCAGCCTTACTTTACTTTTTGAACCCATCCAGGTGTTTTTTAAATGGTGAGGGCAATTTAATACCAGACAGCATTTGCATTCACCCTATTTTTCAATTCCATATAACTAAATATTCCTCCTAATTTTGTCTATTATTTACCTAATTAGCTCACATATACTGCAAACTAGAGTTTCGCTGTGTTTTTATGAAAATATTCCACACAATAGTAAAAAATAAAGGCGGAATAAATGGTCAACTTACTGAACAGAGTATTTGACATTAACTTTTTCTCAAATATCCGTTCTTAATATCAACTGGAATGGCAAAGATTGCAAGAGATATATGCTTCTGGAGCCTAATTTGTTTTAAAGTGTTCATTTAAAATGTTTAAAATGTTCATTTTAGCCTACTGTTTCAAAGCCTCTTATGAGATCTAGTCACACATTGCAGAACATAGATCATATCAAATGACCTCAACAAATCCAGCAACATGCAGCAAAATGTGTATATGTTTTCACTAAAAGAGCTTTATAGGTTTCCATGACTTAACCTATGAGATTTAAGGGAGTTTAAGGAGGAAAAACAAAACCCTTTTCTTGTTGGTTCCTTTTATCTTAAATGGGAATGTGAGCTTGGCATAATCTAATTTTAATCATGAGGAAAAATTAAATCAAAGTTAAACCAGGAACAATATATCAACACTAAAATGCTGTCAATTACTGCTTGTCACGTACATCAGTCATATAGGTCGTTTATGAATAGCCATAAAGCAACTTCTTCCATTTGCAAGGCACACAACTTTTACCATTCAGTGGTGTATGTAAATACTGGTGTCAAAGCTCCTTCTGAAACACTACCACTGGGGAGAGAGAGAGAAATCTCACTGTGCCATTAAGACACACAATCCTTCAGCCTCTGAAGAAAAATAGCAGTTAAGCCAGCATTAACTTTTTATAATTAGACTTGATAATAGAGAAAATGTCAACACTGGAAATAATTTCTGCTGGGGAGCAGAGTGTTAAAATGGTGTCAAAGTCTTCTGAAAAACATTTGCAAGTTTTTGGCTTATCTCCTTGTAATACAGAACTATTTTTAAGCCTTGCAGGACAAGTCAATTGTTTCCTCTTAGAGGTTTTTATTTTCTTTAAATTTATAGAAAAATTATGTTTTTCTTCCTCTGTGAAAACTATAACTTTTCAATCACTTACAATATCCTTTTTGAGGTTCACAGCCCCAGATAAACATGTCTTATTTAGTGGAATAGTACAGCATTTTAGAAGGGTTTCAGGTATAGCCAATATTTCCTGATATTCTTTACAGGCTTTCCAGAAGGATTTCAGAAGATACAACTAGGCATTTGGAAGGGTAAACAGAACAAGTTCAGTTCTGCAACACCCTGTTTAAAAACTTGAATGTTGTGTTTCACAGTCCAACTTTTAGAAGTCTCCAAGAATGGTATCACCTGACTTGTTTCTTATATGGTTCTTAAGGCAAAAATATTTAAAAAACCCAGGCTGATTTTAGCACTTTGTATTTCCTTGGGATGTATGTAATTTAAAGGCTCATGTCCTCAGACTTACTCAGCTGTAGCAGCAGTTGTTATAGCAATTCTGTTCCTTAGCTCAGAGTTTCTAGATGGGAAGGCTGCAGCTGCTCATGTATTTGGAAAAGACAAAATCAGGGTCATGGTCTACAAAATTAGCCTAGGTTAAGCCTGAAGTTATCGATCAGTTATGGATCAGACTGAGGGACAGCTGAAGAAAGCCAAAGAGGTTAGATAGAAACATTGTCTTGGGTGAAACCTTCTTACTAGAAACTACCCCTGGCTTTATCAGCTGCCTGAAGTCTTGAATGAAGGACCCTCTGCTACTCCAGGGAAAAACAGACTTTCTTTAGCAGTGTTTCCCTATAAATAATAGTGGTTACAGCCGTTTGCCAAACACTCACTTTACGAGTCATGAAAAGCATTTGAGTCTAGCATGCAATTTAGGCAGGGATTAGGTTTCCATGTCCAAAACAACCAACCTTAATCATTACACATCCTACGTATTCCTATTATTCATGTCTACATGCATCATAACCTTAGTCAAATTGAGCCTATCTCTAAAACAGTTTATGACATCTGGAAGTCCCTTGAGAGCCCTGGTGTCTTACACACTGGCAGAGGAATCCCAAAACACTTTGTCAGCAACAGCAGGCTTAGCACAAAGCAGAGCACCAGAGCCACTTTCACTAAGTAAAATAATTTCAGAAAGAGTAACCCTTCACTGTTTGCATGATTAGTGACTGTTATTCAGTGATTAAAGCACTTTCCCAGGAAGAGGGAGGCTTGATTTCAGCTCCCTTGTCCAGTCCAAGACATCCAGACTTCCTTCTGTCAGGAGAAAGGGAAAGTCATGCCTGCAGTGTCAAAAAAAATTCCATATCCCTGGTGCAGAATTGTGCCAAAGATGCAACAAGTTAGAAAGAAAACCAAGGGAAAATACTTCCCTGTTAGGGCATATCACTGAAATGGGAGCTACCTGATGACAGTGGTCCTTGTCTTTAAACAGTGTTATTGCTCAAGACAATTTTTTGGAAGGAAATATAGGTCTAAATGCTGCTGAGGCTATTGCTGTTCAGAGTCCACAGTGTTTAGTCTAGTCAACAACTAACACTGAAGATGTATCCAGAATTTGCACCAGTATTTCCCCTTCCAGTAGGAGGGTGGTCCTAGATACATGCAGAAGGGCAAAATAGTCTTTTTGCACAGAAAGACACGAGAAAAAGGTAATACTTTTCCTGTCTCTGGTTACCTGTTGTGTGTGATTTTGAGCCTGTTACACCAAGAGAGATGAGCCTTGTATAATACATATACCCAGTATTTTTCCAACAGGTGTTTAATACAGAATTAGCAAGTCGGAGTCCTTCAAGACACATATGTAATAACTGAATTTTAGATCCAATCGGAGTTTGGTTTCTTTTATTGACTGAAGACAGCCTTTTGTAAAGTCAGCCATACCAAATAAAGATGATAATAAAGAAGTGGATGAATCTTCTGCGAGCTGGTCAAACCCTGTCTTCAACAATGGTGCTTCATGTACACAGAGAGCATCCATATAGGATGGTTACACTGCTCTCTGTGTTTTGCCTGATGTTCCTCAGTAACATCTACTGGCAGCGCTCAATCATCCATAACATACATGCAAACAGTTAAGCTGCAGGTGTTTTTCACGTTCTACCACACCGAGATTCTGAGGACTCCCTCCAATTCAGTTTCTGATTGTTTACAATCTCCTGCTGTGCTTGCAATATGCTTGAATTGTACTTAAAACACATAAATCTGCCTTCAAAGGCAGCTTGGGAGGCAAAAGTGTGGCTAGGGAATTTTAAATGGAAGGGACAAGCAACGGCTACAAAGAGCTCAGTTTTTAGTAGTAGGTGTTGCAGTTTGTTCCAATTACAGCACACATTAGAGTGTGAAATGTTCATGCCAATCTAGTAAAAGGAAAAAGTACACGCAATGCTGAAATTAACACCTTTGTAATTACAGACAAACTTCTTTACTACTACCCAGCAAGTGCAGCTGAGGCAGGTTTAGAGAAAAGCAAACATAAGGCGTTGTGGGACAGAAAATGTGACTTTTTCAATTCGAGGTGATAATTGGAATCTTCCTTGGCAGCCAGATAAAGTAATTTGCATTTCTGAGGAAAAGAATTTAAGAGTGTGCTACATCTAAGAGTGTACTATATCTATACTTGCCTCACCGAAAGCAAGACAGAAAGGGGTTTTTTTACAATTGCCTTCTTTCCCTCATATACTATTGAAATCACAGAGCTATACATTTGGCATTCTTCAACATAATTTATAGTTCTTCTTGCAAGTCAAGCCAGTAACAGACCATCACAGAAGCAAACATGCATTTCATTTGCATTAAGTGAGTTGTCTCAGACTCATGGCAAAATGAATAGCTGGATATCCCCCAATAATCCCAGTCCCTTACTATTCACACACATTCTCAGTGACTCATCCAGGAAAGTATCACTGAGTGTGTCTTTTAATTTTATCCATGTTTCCACTATAACCCTGCAGAGGCTTCTTAGTGATTGTAAGATTATTTTAGTTAGCGTCACTTGCCAAACAGATCTTTCCCCACTTTATTATATCATCATTATTATTTCTACTATATAGGAAGTATATCGCTGCATATCATATATCAAAACATTACTAATGCCATTAAGACAATGCCAAGACTAGTCATGTGATATGCATGAAAAGGCAACTCAGTTCTTCTGAGAGCCTTGAACATTAGCTGACCAATTTCTGTGCAACAAGTTTTGCGTGTGCATGCCAAAGTCAGAAACAGACATCCTGCCTGGTACAGAAGAAGGAACCTCCCTCTTCTGAAATAAAGCTTGAAAAGCAAAGACACCACCTTGTATTGAGAATCATTTGAAAAAGCAGCATGCTCTCATCCAAATACTTTTTAGACATTGTCAGCGTCAGAACAGATGCTTCCATGGAAGATATAATTTGACAAAGTTTATGCAGAGAAAACTTTTGAAACAGCTGTAACGCTTTGCTTGCATAGATTTTTTTTACATGAAGAGGAGAAAAACAGTGTCATTCATTTATATCTCAAAGGACAGAAATAAGGTCACTGTCAACTATAATTCCAACATTTTTTAACTTCTTAAACCTTGCCTCTGCAACCTTATGATCTATTTGACAATGTATCTTCCTTATCTTCCTGCAATTTAATGAGAAATCTCTTAACATGTCTTCTCCCTCTCCAGGTCTCTTAAGTCCAGATATTTCCATCTGCTTGTGTAGGTAACTGAGGACATTACAGTTCCGATCTTTACTGTTGGTTTTTTTTTTTTTTTGGGTGTGGTATCTAAAACATTAAACCAAAATGCTTTAATTTTTACTCTTTCTTTTCTCAAGTTCATATTTTGTGGTAATCATAATATACTACATAATAAACAAGAAATGGATGTATGACTTTTAATATTGACTATCACTATTAGCAGCACCCCAACTATAATTATAACCTAGGAAGAATTAGTGTTTGGTCTTCCCTTACGGCAGTTCATGCTACTTTTCATTTGTATATCTTAGCAGAAAATATAGTGTATCTAGTCACCATAGAAACACATTCCCCATCTGCTCTATTATCACATTTTTTCCCCTTGACTTCTGTAGATTGCAGTCCTCTCTACTATGTTGTCAAGATATGTAGGGGCCAATTTCCTCCCCATCTAAAAGGAGTTATAACAGACATGAGAGGAGTCCTGTTTCTTAACTCTTGGAATTCCACGTCTTTTCATGTACACAAGATTTTCAGCAGCATACCTGCAAACCAATTCCTCCTTTTCTAGCCTTTCTAGCAGTATGGCTTTTGAAGAAAGTGGGCTGGGAATTGTGTCAAATGCTTTTTAAGGAAAAGTGCAGAGTCTTTTTGCTCAAGTTTATGTTCCATGATGCCCCATGAGCTCCCCTCTGCCCAAGCCATATGGCTCATCATTAGAGTCACATGCTGTGGTGCAATGGGAGGGAGTTTGCCAAGAAGCCTAGCCCGTGTGAAAGCCTGGGAACTGGGGGGCACTGCTCAAATTCCCATGAGGCACAATAGGCCGAAACAGCTTAATTTTGAACTGACTTGAAACACAGCGTTTGGGCTCAGTTCAAGGAAATAAAGCATTTTGATTTAGTAAGTCAAAACTAAACATAGACATTTCCAAATTGAATTATTTTGCAACATTTCATTAAAAAAAAAATTGTCATATTTCAATTTTTTGTTCCTTTTCTAAGGAAAATTATATTGAAATATTGGTTTTGCCTGTGGGATATTTTCTGTTTCCAGTGAGGAAAAAATGGCTTATACAAAACAACAAAATAATTCAAGTCAATCATATCTGTGTATTGTACCCAGTGCTTTTGTTGCTAATTTTTTTCAGTTTAAAATGTAATGAGAATTAGTGCTCATACATAAGGAGAAGGGGATAAAAACCAGTTTTTTGAGTTACTGGAATGTGAAAAAGACTTATGTTACATCCATAAAAGTAAATAAGGTAATTTGAATTTAAAAATAAAAAAGTTTTTATAGAGAGACACAATATAACCACAGGAATAAATTCACTCATTTAAAATTTTGGTTTTGTTTTAGACAAGTTCTGGTCTGCTCTTGTAAAGGAAGCTAAGATAGTTTTAATTGTTTATTAGGTTCAGGAACATGGAAATACTAGCCTGAATTTTCATTTCAGGCTGATTGAAAATCAGCCTCTGCTATCACAGTAATCATACCGTATTTTTTTCTTGCATGAGTTAATGAGGCTTGATCTTAAAACTATTTAGTTTTTGCTCCTACTAATCCTAATTGGACAGTAACAATTTTCTGCTACAAACCACTTAGCATAAACCCACAGTTTATTAATGATTAATATTCACAAAGTATTATTGTAATTATATACCTTCAGCAAAATAATTTTCTTCCTCTGGCATTCCCCTTCCTGATAAAATGAAGTTTAACAGCACTTGTTCTCCCCAAGTTTTTTCCCATCTGCTACATATTTATTTCTACTTTCATGCCCTCATTCCCATTCAGGCACTTTCCTCTGGCTCCCACGTTCAGAACCACTCTCAGGGTGAAACCCTGAAGAACCAGTTGGTTCTACACGAGGCCTTCATTATATTTGTTCCCTCTGCTCTATCTTGTTGCCTCTTTTCTTTCTTAGTGCTGAACAACATTTTACTGCATGGCAGTCGGGACCAGGATCTGGTGAAATGAGGGACTGTCCCTTCCAGGCTTAGATTCCTTAAGTGTTCCTCAGTGACCTTCCCAATTTGCTCTGACTCCAAGACTACACGTCTGCTCTTGAGGCCTGGCTTTACTGAGAAAGCTCATGGTAACATAAACTGAATCCATCTTTATATTTTCCTCAGGGCTGGCTGCCTTTCAGATTTGTATATCACACTCCTCCAAATGCATGCCAGAATCTCTCCTATTTATTTCAGGTGAGATAAAGAGTTGCTTTCATCAGCAAAGAACATTTAAACTTTTCTCAGTTTTAGTCATTTTAATATTATTAATCAGATTAACTCCTGGCAGGCTTTTTTTCCAAACGCAGTGCATCTCTATGGAAACACAAAGCTGCATGGAAAACTGAATATTGAACACACATAGTAAAAAATCATTTAAAATGCTATTGAGGCACATTTACTATTCTTATACAGAGAAGTTATTCATAGGTAAATCCATATAATTTATAAAGCTAACACTTGCAAGACCACTCCAAAGACTTGGATAGTTATGTTTTCCTAACTTTTAACAGGATTTAACTATTTTGGCACACTATTCAGAAGTGCTTGTCACCCGCCTTGGATCAGGAGTGTACTTTTGAAGCAAATTTATCCCCACTCAACAGGACTTCAGTTCACACCATAGTGTAGTCTGGAAGTGAACAGAACTAGATCCTGAAACTGGAAACAGGGAAATGGGGCCTAGGAGTCCTCATGACTGGCCTTCAGCAGCTGGCAGGGATTTGGCCCCAGATCAGGCTAACACGAGCCAGAGACACACGCACGGAGCAGCATCTCCGTCTCCCTCCACAGCTGCTCCTGGCAAGACACCGTAGTTGCCACTGAAGACAGAGCCTCATGTTGTGTGCTTTGCTGTCTTAGACTCTTTGCACTCTTAATTATAATCAAATGAAGCTCTAGCACCAGGTATAACCCCTTTCCCATTTTGAAATCTTGGGCAGGAACTAGTACTTTCTTTTTTGGCCCAGTTTTTTCAACAAAGAACAGATGTGGCTGACTAAATTACTTGATATGCAGCCCCAGAAGAGTGGCTAAAGCTCTTTCAAGACCATGGATATTTAACTTATTCATACATATTTGTTCATACAACATTTTGTTCCAATCATAACATTGAGACTTTTTGTATTTTATATGCCTGTTCAAATCATAACATATTCCTTACTTGGAGTAGAGACTGACTTGAAAAAAACAGAACATAAAGGGATATGTGGAAGCAAAATTACATTTGGTTGTCAAATGTATTGGATCCTCTCACCTGTCCAGATTTCTGCTTGTTGAAAGTTTTATCCTAAAAGTTGGTGTTCAGTTTTAACCCTTTCTGAAACCAATTAAGAGCTGAAGTCAGCAGGATCATCATGCTCAGGCCCTTATTGGTGAAAAGCAGATTCCCTAGTGCCTATGTATATTGCAATTATCCTTGTTTCTATAATTATACTATGCAATCATCAGCTGTCCAGGACAACATCCTTATTAGGTTAATAGCAGAACTTAAGGGGGTCAGGGTGCCCTTTTTGGCATGTTTCACATACCCTGTGCTTTTGTGGAAAAATGAATTCACTAAGGAAAAGTTATACATTGATCATTATTAAACAGCCACCCCAAATTTTCCCATGTTTAATTTATAGTTATAGTCTAGAGATTACCTGTAATCCTGGTTTTTTTCTTTGTATGCTTGCTTGCTCCTGAGAGAAATGTTATTGCTGTTAGCCATAATTTGGAATAAGCTATTAAACTTCTGCAACTTTGGTGCAGAACTCTCCCAAATAATATGAATAGAAGCAGCTCATCCAACAAAAAATTCTCAAACACTTCTGTCTATAACATTTTAAATAGTTAATTAAGCAAATGTTGGCTCTACTCCAGCTGGTGCTAAGGGTGGAGATAAACTATGCTTTACACAGTGTGAAGAACCTAGTTTTTTTCTGCACCAAATCTTCACCATTTTTACATCATGTATCTGAGATAGAAAATTGAGGATTTAAAATAATTTTTAGACTTTCCACATTTCTTTTCTATAACAGAGCAATTAGAAATACGAGGGGTTGGAGAGTGGGAGTAGGTTGTGATAACTTTTAGTGAATTGCAGTGTTTTTTCATTTCTGACCCTTTACAACAGATGTGTTAAAAATTGTTAAGTGAAGCTTTTCCTGGTGTTTACAAAATGCTTATTTTCTATCAAGTCTGAAAATGCAAAATCAAAAGGATAAATATTTGCGTTCCAATAAAGGCGGTCTGAATAGCTTAGTCAGTGGAAAGAAACATTATTGTCTATACTTTTTTACTTTTTATTTTTTTTTCCCTGCAGGTTTATTTTTATTGTTTCACACAATTTCTCTTAATTATTGTGCTAACTCCAGATTGGCATAGTTCAAGAAAGAATGCTATCTGCAAATTTTGGACATTTCAGCACCGCTGTTTGCCCCAGGGCTTAGTCTCGTAGTTGCAGGGAGTTTTGCAGTTGGATTATGCTGTGTCCACTTTTCTCCGTGGCTGCCCAAGCATTAACGGTCCCAGCTGCATCTTGTCCAGCCACCACAGCCCTTCAGACATTGCTGGACCCTTCTGTCTCTGCTGTCAGCATTCAGTAGGTCAGGATCAGGTTTGCTCTTTGAGCATTAGTCACACGCATCATCCATACCTTTCCTTATGCAATTATATATTGAATGGTTATTTTCCAAGTCCAGAAGTAAGAAATAATAAAACAAACAAACAAATGAAGAATGATGTTGGAGAAAGCTATAGCATGAGATATATCTGTAATTGATATAATCTCCTTTTAACCTAAAACCTGGTTGGTTCTGTTTGTCAGAATTTTGTTCTGTTGTCAGAATAACTGGATGGAAGTAAAACACCTTTTGCAAAGTGGAAGCTTCTCAAAAGGAAATCCAGAGTGCTATTAGAAACATTCCTAGTCCTAAAATCAAAATTTAATATACAGTTTTTGGATAGATTTCATTTAAAGTCAAATAGTTTATTATGCCAGAAAAAAAAAAATCATCATTTCTTTTTTAAAGTCAGTTCTGCATTAAATTTCACATATCCAAAGTCTGTAGGACCTCACAGGACTTGTAGAAATGGTGGCATAGGTTTTTCTGTTCCATCTCTGTGAAACAGACAGGTAGACTAGAAACACCACTCTCATGCTCATGGTATTCAAATGTCTTCCCAAAGGCTTCATAAGCCTGATATTTCTCCTCATTCAGGTAGAGTACTTCTATGCTGCCAAACCTATCTGTATAGATGTTAAAAATGCCTGACTGTTGCTAGCTTTATGAAAGATGGTGAGTATTCTGACACATGGCCAGCTCATGACATGGCAGATGTCTCACTTTTTGTCTGTTTAACACACACAATTCACATCCATAGCCATTGCTTGAACTTATTGCTACCAGGTGTGCTACAAGAGGCTGTTAGGATATAATACCAATATTTTGGTGATAGGCTATGTGCACCCCATTGCTGAGTACCATATAAGGCTCATGTGCATACAAACTTTTTTTTCAAAATACATAAAACTTTGTTTGCTTCGAGGGGTTGATAATGATGGAATTTTAAAATTTATTTCTTTGGACCAAAATACAACTTGCACTTTCAAAGGTACCAACAGAGAAATGAAATAAAATGAGCTCTTTTTACTTATTTTAAGTTCCAGTTCTGCTCCAAAGGACTCTAACAATTACATGAAGAATTTCAATGATATGTGAGCTATAAAAAATAATTGCCTCAGTCACCCTTGAAAAACAATTTACTCATAAAGACAATTTACTCTTAAAGATTTACTCTTAATTCCTTACAAGATCAAGAAACTGAAATTTTCAAATGAGATTTCCTGGACTTAGCAGGGTTGGTACGTTGAACACTCCTCCTCTGACAAAAGTGTTACATGTCCAGGAAGCCCCACATAACTGGATATGAACTCTGGACACTGGTCTGACATCTTATCTAAAATTTGGCATCATCATTAGAATGACTATGATCTTTCAAGTTCTTATGGGAAAAGTCTACCACTAGAAATGCCAGCACAGTTTATGTGTCTTTTTTTGCAATTTCTAAAAGAAGAACTGTGTCAGCTCTTAGGCTTGATGTTCATACTTACCAGAGAACAGGTTAACATTATCATTAGCTTTGTAAGACACACAAAAATTTTAGGCAATTCAGGTGAAATATAAGTGCTTTGTGCTTTGATGTTTTACAATGAAACTCCTTCACTTGTTCCACAATGGTTTTCTTAAATGTGCATCTTAGAAAAGAAAAATCAAAATAAAGTCTGTATTTTCTTAAAGACTGCTTAATACAAATGTATTAAGTTTCACACCAGTGTGATCTCTTGTCCTGAAATATTATATTTATAATTAGCTTTTAAATTAGTCCCAAATGTCTTTGCTTATTAAATTTGTCTCTTAATGACATATTTTAATTATCATTCAGAAAATACACTCTCTAGTGCCATAAACTAATTAAAAGCCTGACTAGGTCCACAATGAAATACATATAGAACAATCAAATGTCTAATATTAAAAAATCTGACAATATGCTATGGAGCTGGCCATTACGTTATAATGTCTCATTTTCCAGCAACTATCAAAAGACGCATTTGATGAGTTATTTAAGTTCACTGTCTGGTCAGCAACAGAATTACTATGAAATTCATTATTAATAATACATTGTAAATATTATGACTGCTAAAAAAGAGACATATTACACTGTCAGACTTGTAGGAGAAGATGTACACTCTTCCTGAAGACGTTTTCTTGACCTGAAACCAGAAGTTACTCAATCTAGTCTCAGGCACAGTGTGTTCAATCTGTTGTCACATATACATGAAGATTTCTCCCTAGGGAAATAAACAAAAACAATCTTGAATTAAATCACTGCTGAAATGAATGGATATGACATAGGATAACTTTTGAGCTTCTTGTAAAAATAATAAGTTGTACACTAACCTGGTTCACTAACCTAGTACTCAGTCTTTGTCTAGAACCCCCTGGTTTACAGGAAGATTTTAAGAAGAAAAAAAAGATGATGAAGTTATACACTGGATATATCTTGGAGTTGTAAGGAGATAAAAATTGGACATACCAAGATCCTCAAAACTGTCTAAGGAGGACACGGAGTAGGAGTATCTATTTGATATTATACTTCATCTCTGGATTCCTGTAAGTGAAGATGCTCACTTATATTTTCTGCTACTTAAAACCTGCAGATAATTTTAACCTATGTGCACACGGAAATGGTTAAATCAGGAATAATGACATAGCTACAATTTTTACAAAAACAATCCACCTTCTAAACAGTTAGGCATGGTGTGACTGTTTCAATGTGTAGGAGTTGTGGCATAAGCCAGGAAGCTTAAAACATTCTCAGTGCTTTGTTTTGCATGGTATGATTCAGGGCATTATAGCAGACAAAGGTAAAGTCTTCACAGTGCTGTGGTGCTTGCTGATGCTAGAGGGATACATGCTGAGTGTTTTTTTCCCCCAAGATATGTTTGAAAAAGTGTCTGAGTAATTGCACCATTACTTCAGTAAAGGCTTTGCTTCTGATTACTAGAGTTTAAGACACAATTCAGTGTTTAAATGATAATTCTCTTTGGGTGCTATGCATCATCTGGAGAGTTGTGAAATTTTGGAATGGCTCAGCAACAAACTCAGTCTTAGTCAGCAAGGTCTTTTCCTTGGGATCATTTGTGAAGGCTAGAAAGCTATGTTCACACCCAGGGAACAACACAGTTCAACACATGAAGAAAATAAACAGACCCTCCAGCTTCAGCCCAGTCCCATGACCCCTGTGTACAGAGCTTAACCTTCCAAAAGGCATTCAACTTCATTGGGTCACTGGAGGAGGGGTGAAGATGTCCTGCTTACAGGAAAATGCCACTGTGACCAGGCAAATCTTTTGTGAGACAATATCCTGATGCACGCATTTACCTTTGTGCCATTTACCTATGTTGTTTCATGCCAAAGATCAAGAAATAACATTCCCTTTGGGAACAAGTTATCCATCGAGTGCTACATGGTCAGTCACTTTCGATAGAGTTGCAGTCCTATACTTCAGAGATTAAAAGGGAGGTGAAGCGCCTCAAGAAGCATAGTATTTGATTTCTGAAAAAAAAAAAATCACAAGCATTAGAAATTACAGGCCCATTTAAATTAGGAACTCTAAACACTTTAAACTTCAATGCAAAATGTATCTTTTGTGTAACACGGGATAGTAACAGATACCTGGGGTGCAGTGGAAAGAGCTGCTAAATATGAATGTCATTTTTACCACTGGAGATCTGGGTTGAAATTCCCGCCAGAGGATACCTTTATAGATCTCATTTTAGTATATTGTAGTCATGCCATTATAAAACTATCAAATGCAATTTGGCACAGCATGATACTTAAATGGTGGCCTGAAATTAACAGACTGAATTACTCTCTACAGGCAGCCAAAGTTATTTATAAATTGGAATTCAGATAACTAAGTGAAGGGCCTAACTGAACTCTGTGCTTTTATACTCCCAATCTCTGTTTTCTGTGCTTTGAAATATTTTTTCAGTTGTCTTTAGTTGAAATTCCAGAATATTTAACCACTTAAAATGGGAGTAAAACTGAAAACAGGGTGCTGTATTAGGTACCTACAAGAGACAGTGTTTTTACATTTGTAAACTATCTTGTAAAAAGTTTTAATTAAAAGGGCTACATCTTGGCATCTGTGAGGTCTAGTGCAATTAGTTGCTTTAAATGCCATTTTCTCATCTTGCTGCCAATTAAGCAAAACTTGTGTGCAAGAGTAATGGTTGCCTCAGTGACAAAATCAGAACATGCTAAATAATGTGATTAAACTTGTTAAAAGCCAAAATAAACACTTATAATTATCTCAAGAAAACCTGCATAGCCAAGTGAGAGCTCTATAAAGTGAAACTCTGCATCCATAATTTCAGACTTTCCTACACAATAGATCATAGTTAAAGATCTGTTAACAGACCTCTGACTGCTGAACTGGGCAGCTTGTGGTTTTCTTCTAAACCTATTGGCATAATGTGGATTTATGCAAGAGGTGCAAATTGGAAGTTGTCTGCCGTTGGAGCGATTGGCAGAACAGAAATCATACTGTAGGGTTAGCAGCATGAAGTACATTGCTTTGAAATTACACAGCAGGGTTTCAGCTTGTTGCTCTGCTTGCCTTTAAGACCAAGGTCTTATACTGCCTGGCCGTGATTAAAATCAAAGTGTAGGCCTCTTTGCTGGGTGCCAGTAAATGAAGGTGAAAAACAGGAACAATCTGGATTCTTAATTATTTTAAAATGCAACATAGGCAAAAAACTAAGATGAAAGCATTTGTTACTAATCTATCCTAATTATTCCACATAAAATGATTTCCTAAAGAGGTCTATATCTTGAGATAGTCACTTTCTGTGAGTTTGCAAGACCTTTTTTACCATATAGCATCTTTTACTTAAACCCATGCATGTGTACAGAAAACAAGGACTGACAGAGTCTAAATGGTAAGCTTATTTATATTCGGGTTTAAGGGTACACCAAGCCTTGAAATACACCAAGGGACCACACTGAATTTACTGAAAAATGAATGACCACTAGCTTGGTCCACTAGTAAAAAAAATGCACATTTGGAAATGCTCCATTCTGCTGCCATACTATGAAGACAAATGCAGGCATGCACATACTGGCAAGTAGGATCAGAAAGAAAAAAAGTGTGACATTAGAAGCTAAAGATATGGTAGCAGCATAGGAGCCCTCAATATAAATCCAAGGCTCTCTACTCCAAGAAGCTCATTCTTGTTTCAGTCACTGTGGTAGCACATTAAGTAAAATCACGGCAAAATAATGGCATTTGACAAAAAGGCAATGCTAAAAGTGAGCACTGTGAGTCCTATCTTCACTACTGTCAGTTTTACCATGGGTGAACAGGGGCTTTGTCTAGTCAGCATATTCCAAAGTACTTACTGGCAGGATATTTTTCCTAATCAGCTCTTGGAGGTCTTACTGATAGACAGACCTCTTGACTGAAATGAAGATGCTGCATATCTGGAGATAGTCAAGGACAAGCATTAAAGCTGTTGTGCAAATTACTTACCCACTTTAACTTTGGACTTTTTAAACATGTAATCTTTTGATTTAGACTACAGTGCTTGGAAGTCACCTTTTTGGCCTTGTATGCAAAATACCTTTTTTTTCCTACTCTAGGCTTCTTGCTCATGATGTCTTTTCTCTCAGAAGACAAATGCATGTTTGCAGGTTACCAGCACAAGAAATATATTGGATATAAGGTAATAAAGGGTTTAAGCAGTCACTTTTAAATGTATTGTATTTTGCCTGTTCTTTTAATAAATTTTTAATGCATTTTGAGTATTTTTTTCTAAATAATTAAAAGCCCATTTAATGTCATCCAGCTTGTTAAGTCTGAGAAAATTACTTGCAAACAAAATTTTCCATGTTTTTAAATCTACAGCAAAGAGAGGGAGATGTTCTCAATCCCTGATGTTAAATTTATTCCTAAATCACAACAACATGTATGTGACCTACTGAAGCCAGTTCTGGTAACAGAGCTTGCGTCTGGTCCAGCTCTGGCAAGACCATATCAGCCAGTGTTGGTGAGAACTGGAAAGGTGAGCTCCTTGCTCCCTGCCTTGCTGGGAGCAGGGAGGTCATTTGTACTGCTTGCCCACCACCATACTCAAATACAGACATATGCTTAAGACCACCCTGGGTAAGAAATTAAGACCAGTATTACTGCCTCAAGTTTCTACTTTAGGAAAACTCTTGTTATCTTTTCCCATTTTGACCGTTTGCCTTTAAAACATCTCATTACTGTTAAGAAACCACATTGTTTGGATTTTGCCCAGTATCCAAGTATGTTGAGCACATACTGTGGCAAATTCAGCCACATAAAAATCAGTGCTCCATCTTGACTTCTACTGCATATAATGCAATGGTCTACTGGAGAGTTTTAAAGTGACTTAAAGAAATACATTTCCTATCTTTGAAAGTTGTAAAAACTCCAAATAATTTAATAAACTGAATTAAAAAAAAACTAGACAAAATCCCTACTAATGCTAGTGAAGTTTTTTTCTGCAAAACACTCCTTTCACTTACAAGACAGACATGCAGTTCTTCCCTATAATATTCCAGCTCTGGTGCTAACAGTAGAAACTGTAGTGAAAGAAACACCCTGCCCACCACTGCTGCCAGTAGTGCCAAGAACTGATGCAATTCTGGTGCACGAAATTCACTGACAGACAGGATTTTAATGACTGCATGGTATCAACAGCCTCTTTGCACAGCTGCTGCCATGAGAACAAACGTATGAGGGATAAAAAAGCAAGCCCAAGCGGAAGCCCTGTCAGGAAGGAGGTGCTCACTTCACATCACAGTCCATCAGAAAGGAAGATGAAAGAAAACAGCTGTGAAGAACAGATTATTTCATGCAAATTCTGTGAGGATAATATGGAGCACTTATTTTTGAATTATTTATCCATTCCTCTCTTTCTGCAAGTCCCTTGTGGCAATCTGTCCTAAGGTAAGGAGAGGTCTGCAAGTTAAAACTTAGGTGTTTCTCCTGCTGTGCATTCTCTGCAAAATAGTTTTCCTAAGCATTAATTCTCATTCTTCTCCCTGTGCTTGGGGCCATACTCCCTGTGAGACAGGCATCTGTCTCTCCTTCCTCTTCTTCCAACTTTTTCCACACTCTGCAGATTGCATCCAGTAGATTCACTGGTAGATCAATCCCACAGTATCCATTAGAGGCTGTTCCTGAAAGGAAACCCATTACAGGATGATTATAGCCTGCTGACTCCTTGCAATATTGACTGAACCTGATGTGCAGGCACAAAATACCATTTTTATAGGTGTATAAATCTCAGAAAGACTTTTTTTTTGGACTTGTGATCTGATAGCTGGACACTCAGAACTTTGCAATACAATGGTGAGAACAAAAACTGGCATTCCTTCTTCACATATTTTGTTTTGGTTCACACAACCTAACTCCAGAAGTAATGCATTCTCAGTGAAATTGTTTTATCTTAAACAAAACAGCTAATTCTAACTGCAAAAAACTGGCAGTTAAATCTCAACTCCAAGTTAAATAATAAAGCAATTAAAAACATAAAAAAGCCAAGGCCCAAGGACAAAATAGTGAATTTGTCTCTAAGAGTACTATAATATTCCATTATGAATGATATGGCCACTGAGCCCTGCTATCCTTTGCATCACAGTCTTGGCCTCTATGCTTGGCCAATTTACTTAGAATTTCCTCCTCGATATTCATAGGACAGGGTAAAATACTCATCCTAGTGTGATATGAAGATCATTAATACTTAAAAAAAAAAATTAAGTTATGAATGGGAAAAGAAAGAAAAATTAAATAGATATTGTTCCTAAACCCATATGGAGTATGCAATATTGGATGAATAAAAATAAATGTTGCCAATACATTTTTATGCTCTTTAGGAGAATTTAAAAATAAATTATAAAATGGAATAAAGTAGCTTAACATACATTATCTTAACTCAAGTACTCAGTAAAATCTCGTGGCCCATAATTTGAAAACATAATTCAACCTTTTATGTAAATGGGGCCGGAGAGATTAGAAAACAGGATAATGTTAAATGGCAAAATACCTAACTGTCTAAGCCAATGGAAGGATCAGTATAAGAGCTGTTTTTAATTAACATCTTAGTGGTTTGGAAAATGGAGTAAAGATCATATTAACTAGATTTGATGATGATGATGTTGCACTGAAAGATCTTGCCAAAAGTAAAGCCAGAGAAAATACAATGGACCAGAGAGGTTAAACAAATATAGTAAGGGAAGCAAAGTCTCAACGTGGAGGAAGAAAACCCCAAGTTAGCATTAGATAAAAAAGATAAAACATATATGGGAGAGAAAGAAATGGAAGTGAGCAATTCCTTTGGTTCATGCCAAAATCAAGTTAGACTTGTGGTTTCAGCGAGATGAGACATCAGTGGAGTAGTTTTACTTGGGCTGTCTTCTGCCATGGCAGGTGCAAAGGAAGTACCTCTCTCTGACCATATTCCTGTGCCAGTAAAAACCGATAGAGTGCTTACAATGAATTTCAACGAATAAAAGTTGAAACACTACATTGTGCTGCTAACCCCAAGTATTGAAGACTTGTGATTCGGGCTCTCTCCTCATTTTCTTTATTGCAAGTTTTAAAAAGCACCGCATTTTAGAAGTAGGAAGCGCTGTGATTCTTCTGCATTTGGAAACATTAAGCATTGCATTTTAAGGTTTTCAGTGTGAGAGAGGGCTAGTGAAAAAAACCAAATTAACTGCCTTCGTTTTTGTTGGGTTTGTTCCCAGAGATGGAAAGAAAAAGCTGAGATTTGCTCTTTCCATGTAATTGCAGGAGTTGGTGCCTTAAAATAAACAAGTACTATGACATTAATGATAAAATCATTGGATCTTGCAAGAGTAAAATATCTTGCAAACTGTGGCATTCTGGCATTCAGTTGTAGATTGAAGGATGGTGATTCACCTATGAGAATTCCCAAGAAAGTAACTAAATTAAGATGAAGGGCAATCTTATT
This sequence comes from Daphoenositta chrysoptera, assembly GCA_013397915.1. Classification (NCBI taxonomy): domain Eukaryota; kingdom Metazoa; phylum Chordata; class Aves; order Passeriformes; genus Daphoenositta; species Daphoenositta chrysoptera. The sequence goes on along the minus strand of VZRO01005535.1, from coordinate 393,722 downwards.
CCAAAGGTCTCCTGGTAAAGTGGCTGCTATTGAGCTGTTGCTGTGCAGTGATATGGCAGATGCTGACAGAGGTCAGAAACATCTTCTGTATCTGGCTGCTCAGTTTGAAGCTCAGCTCTGGCTGAATCTTAGAGCAGACTTTGTGTTTGTTGCAAACCCATTCTTTATGCATCATGCTGCAGCTCAGAAGAGCTCAGGAAATGTGATTGATCCACTTAATATCTGGACATTATTAAATATTATTGTCACCATTTCATTTGATTGGAAAACTGAAGTGGACCGGCATTGATGTCACCAGTGGTAGTAAGGGGATTAAAATGCAAAATAGAGCCAAGTTCTATGTCCAAGTTAATGTTTACAATTAAAGCTGAGTTTTGGCACAGTGCTGTTGAAAATTTAGGAGTCTGCTTTGTTTTTGTGCCGTCCACTCTCTATTTACGCAAACGAACACCTCCTCTTTGTTTTCAAACAGCCTAAATTTCTGATCTGTTCTTCCTTCAACAGCCGCTGCCACCAATCAGAGCTGAAAACATCTATGCAAGCAGCTGATTCTGCCCACCTCTTCTCAAGTATTTGCAAGTCCTTGTACAAGCAATAAATTAGAAGCTATTTTTCTATGTGAAATGCCTGTTACTCCAACATGAGGGAGAGCTGCTAAAATATGTTACATAACCCCTCCAAAAATAAAATAATCTCAAAACAAAACGGATGTAGAAACAAGTTTAGTTTATGTAAATTAAAATCAAGAAAAAGATTACAACAGACTTGTTGGTGACTAAACGACAAAGACTTAACAAAATTAAATTTAAAGGATAAGAGCGTATAGAAAGGACAGAGGCAAAGGTTAAATTTAAATTCAAGTTATGACCGGCTTGTGTTGCCTGTAATATTCTGATTCTTTATATAACTAAAAAAGCATAAATAAATAGTTTTATAGCTCAAACTTTATTTTAAAAATATGTAAAATCATCTAGAAAAATTATTTTACCAGAACAATAATAAAAAAAGTCTAATTATGATTTTTTTTTTATTTTGGAGAAATTGTATCAGCATTAAATGACCTAGTAAAAGAAAAAAGGACCTACAGCTTCATGTTTTAAAGATTTTTGAAGCAGAATTCAGAATCCACTTTGAGGTACTCACCTATGTCTTGAAGAATAAAAGAAAATGGACATCAATACACAGGTTGAATTTATGTGCAGCTTTTCAAAGCACAGCAAGCAGGGAATGCTGAGAACAAACACAATTTACATCCTTGAGCAGCTTCATTCCAGAAGCAGAGTGGCTGTATTCCAGATGCCTAAACCTCAAGGCTGAGGGAGTTCTAAGAATTTTAACTCAAGTGTCTTTAGCCTTTTTTTGAATAAGGCAGGAAAATACTTATGCTTCTATAATGTCCAACACTGTAGAGAGATGTGTTACACTAGTAAAAATTCTTACTTTAACACAGTTTTCTAATTCCATTAATTCATGCTTAAACGAAACACAAACCCACCCTTCTAATACAGAATATATATAGTTTCAAAAACTTCATGTGCAAATATTGTCCCTTAATCTCTTCATAGTAAAATCAGAGCCTTAAATGTAAAACCACACTTAGACAGACCAAAAATTGTTAAGCAACTGGCTGAAAGAAAAAGTTCTAGTGATAAAAACTCCATCCAGGGAATTCAAAGAAAAAAGCCATTTAAAAAGAATCTGAGAATGTTGGATGATCTTGATATAAAAGCACCTGTCTAGGAAAATTCCTATCACTGTGAGAAGCAAAGTGAATTCCTTGCACTGGTATTCATTACAGAAGAAACTGTACACACAAATTGTGCTTTACTGAAGAAGAGTCTGAAGAACTATCTCCAGCTGAAACATGAGTTGAAGAGGTCTGTTCTGTAGAGATAAATTAAGGAAGAAGAATTTTTCAGTACCTAAATGGTATTTCCAGGAGTGTCAAAGATAAGAAAATGCTATGCCGGTAATTGAGAAATATTAATTATTGCTTAAATTTCCTTCAAAACTGTTGTGGTTTAGGAATGGCACTCCCCAATTTAGTGCTGGCCCCTGTCCCTGAGATTCTCCCAAAACCAGATGCTGCTCACTGTCCCCACCCTTGCCCCTTTCCTGCTCTGGAGATGGAGTTGAGAATTGAGGGGACAAAAAGTCAAAAATTTTGGGTTGAGATAAGAATAATTTACTGGAAACAGGAGTGAGACAAGAAAATGAACAGTAACAGCAACAATATCAATAACAAAAGGTATAAGACAAAGAAATGATGTATAAGGAAAGCCCAGGACAAATACTGACCGGCTCTTTCCCACCACACCATGTTTTCTCCTGACTGGAAAACGGAACGCCTTTCTTACGTGAAGTGAGAGAGAGTCCCTTTCCCCCAGCCCCTGCCAAAGGCGTGAGATGGTAGCCGTGTTTTGGTCACACCCACTGGGCACAGCCACTGGAGCCCTGGGAGCAAGGGTCGTGGTGGGCTCAGCCTCTCTGGCCCCTGGGAATAGAGGTGTGTGCCACTGCACCCGGCCTCTGTCAAAAAATCACCCCTGTCCTGGCCGGAACTAGAACAGATACTAAGAGAATCCGACACAAATTGTTACTGAATTTTGTTTCCAGATGTCTTTATGTAGGTCTAGATAAATTGATAGAGAACATATAGGAATATGATACCAGGATATGATACTTTGGGGAAGAGTTGGTGAGTTTTGCAGATGTAAATATGATTGGCAAGAGCAATAAGGTTATTTGAAAGAATGATTTACCAGGTGAACGAGGGTAAGTCCAGCTTGTACAGTGTATCCTGGCTTTCACTCCAGCTGTGCCCTTACAGAGTAAAAGGGAAGGACTTGTTATATAGTGACAACCAAGTGGCAACTGCTTAAATGATAAGGAAAAACCGGTAGGAATAAGTGGTCATTTTTTTCCTGTGAGGAATGTTGGAAATATTCTCCCTCAGGGCTCTGTATTGATCCCTCCACTGCTAATATGGCCAGGAAGATGGCAAAGTGCAAGTGTGACAGTTTGCAGGTGACATGGAGTTATTTTGGAAGAACAGTAGACGTAGTGGGACTAGTAGGCATAGGGCTACCTTGTATTTGCCAGAGTTTAAGTAAATATACATATTTAATTTCTGTGATATGGTTCAGTTCTTTAAGGGGCAACAATTTGGTCATAGGTGTGAATCCTCTATTTCCAAGAGCTCTGAGAAAAAAGAATTACTGCAGGATAATCATTATTTCAGTAGTGCCCCTGAAATGTTAACATACAGTAGTATAAACCCAGGTATCTGGAGCAGTTTAAGCAGGAGTTACAGGAATTTTTTGTTTTTCTTAAAAAAGAACATGTGGTTTTTTCTCTCATAGGCTGTATTCAATGCAGAGGCTACAACAGGATACATAGGAGGGAAATATTGTATTATGAATCTAACAAAAGTGTTTAAGCAGAAAACTTCTTAAAATCATTAAGAAGTAAGGAATAAAGTGATCTGAAAGGCATCTTTTTTCTTGAAAATGTTGCTATGTGAACACAAGAAAAATTGAGTTAAATACCTTGAAAATTAACACAGAGCTTGTGAGTTTTCTGACAAATTTCCCTCATGCATGAAATCTTTACTTTCAAGGGATATTTGATTAAAAACATGTTTTCTAACATAAATTCAACTCCCTGGTAATTCTTGAAAATAAAATAATTATTTGTATGCCTCTATTTACTTCTCTGGAACAGCATAGAAGACTAGTGTGCTAATGATTAGTGTTCTTAAGGAGACAGATAACTAAATAACGAAATGGAAAATTGTGCTAATTTGTGAAGAACATGTTAAGAGAAAATATATTCACCAACTATTATTGAGACCAAATGTATACAATGATATATTAGGTCTTGGAGATGAGAGGCCAATAAAAATTCTGCACATGGATACAGAAAAGAATTCCATTTGAAAAGAAAGATCCAATAAAAAATGTCAAGCTGCCAGAGCTTTTCCACTGCCTGCCAATGGGTGCTCCACCCTGAGAGCTCTATTTCCAGTCCCTTTCTGACAGCCTCTCACCAAGTGCAATGCCACCGGTGGAAGTGAGAAACCACAACAGCCAGTTCTACAAACTTTCACTTTTAGCACCTGCAGTCCTACAAAATGTGGCAAAGAGAAGAATCTCCCATTAATGGTTGAAGTTGGGCTCTTGAAATTGTTTTAAGATTTTGCATTCAAACACAAGATTATGGTACATTCAAGGGCAATTTGCATTCCGTTAAGTATTCATTATTCAATACTTTGACTGGCTTTCATGTGGTTTATCACAGGGATAGGTGTATTTTACTGTCCCTGCACCAGTTTGAGCTGGGTATAATTTCCTTCTTATATTAGCGAATAATCCTTCCCCTCATGAAAGTTTATTAGTGATGTTCAGAGATGGTGGATGAGCCCATGGGCTCTGTGCCAATCCACACCTTCCTGCTGTCCCGGGTGTCGTGTCTGGGCAACCTGGTGTGCAAGCTGAGCCTACCTGTGTATACAGACCTGTCTGGAGTACTGCTAAATCTTAAACCCTTTTTTGGCTTATATCAGTTTAACATTGCTTTTGCAAAGTAGTTCTGTAGCCAAAAATGTGTGAAAAAAATTATTGTAGAGAGTAATGTGCTCATTTCTAACTGGATGTATGCAAACCCATGCAAAACCTATGTTATGTCTACTGACACTGTGGAAAAAAGACAAAAATACACTCCAGCTGTCTGATAAGTTCAGGGCCAAAGTCTCTCCTTCTTTTCTGACACAAATGTCATCCACTGAGGTTAATGGGACTGGGGTGCTTACACTACAGGGTCCCTAATTGTTTCTTGGCGGGCTAGTGCTTGCTATCAATACACATAAAGACAGCATTAAAATAGATGTGTCATATCAGTATGATCAGCTAAATGATAAACAATACTCTGGCATTAGCTCTGAATGGAGAAAGAGATCTTAGTGTGCCATCAGGGAAAGTAATTGTTAGAAATGTAAGGATTGCACGTAGCCCCTTGATGAATTACTGAGCATCAAGAACAAGCCTAGTATGATTTTATGGGCTGTAAGCCAGCAATTGGGTAGCAAGACTGAAAGTCCTTCTGAAAGTTTTAAGTGGCTTTAGACCTTCAGATGAGGACGAATTATTTATTATGCTGTTTTCATGTGTCTTTTTGGATAGCTGTTGCATTTTGGTTCTGAAATTAACAGTTCAGCTATTAGCGTCAATAAGCAGCTAATTAAAACTGACACATAGCTTATCAGAAAGGGTGCACCAGATTAGAGCCAACTGAGCCACTTTTATATGGTGACTTCTGTAACAGCTCTGAGATCATTGCACGAAAGCATGAGATAATGCCACTGCTGCAGCAAACTGAAAACTCTCTGGGCTAAATGTAGTGCAATCCATTAAAAAACCCAGCAAAATACTGCAAGTGACTGATAATGTAAATAATACACAAGTCATCTTAGGTCTTTGTTAGACATGAGGTTTCTTCAATTAATTATTAAGCATGTAAAGACTTCTGCAGTTTTGTATGAGCTCTAATTTTACCTTTACAATAAAAAGCATCAATGTGGGTAGTTCAATTTTGCTTATAACAAAAAAGAAAAATTTCGGGATATGTAACTGAGGCATCCATGAAAGAAAATAAACACTTGTCATATTTATTACAGTCATTTAATCACCTGAAAAACTCTAAGTCCCAGGTATTTTATGGGCTCCTTCACTCATAGCAAGATGGCCATCTAGGTAGATTAATTGCTCATTTTATTTTCTTATTTTATCTCTTCAACAATGTTTTTGGGCTTTCTTTGAAAGGGAGAAGCAGAATATATATGTCAAGCTATTGCAATATTCTTTTTACAGGTTAGACAAGTCTACTTTTCCCTCTGGAAATACTAGCTTTTAACCAGATTCACTTGGAATTATGATCAATCTGCAGTATAATTCCTTTTTTTTACACTTAGTTCCAGGCTATGACCTCATAAGAGTATATCATGTAATCAGAGAGATATAAATGTTGAGCAATAGCTCTGGCATTCAAATCTATGAAAATCATCTGCTAGTCTGATAGGCTCATGCTCAGCTCTCTCACAGATATCATTCTTTACGTCAGGATATACACATCAGTTTATATTTTGACTTTATTTAAAAGTCCAGATTTCTGAGGTCTCTCTTTACATCCTGTTTCAGTGAATGGAAATTGTTTGTCCGCTCAGCAGTCTCAGTTTCTTCCACTTCCTCACTCATCACTGAATGTGAGATGTTGAGCTGGCATAAAATCTCTAACTCATGACTGCTCTGCGGCTGCTTCCTTCCTATGGATCCGGGCTGCTGCTGCTCCGGTAGGCCAAGTGCCTGAATCCCTTCTCCTGCCCCCAGCAGAGCCTGAGGATGCGCTGCCACTGAGATGGATGGACAAAGTGGGGAGAAGAGTGTGGCTGGACTCATTAGATCCCATGGATGAGAATTTTAGGTTGGTTTTGCTGTCCTGGCAGCCATGGATTGCCAGGCCAACAAGGAGCCACGCTGGCTATAAACATTGCTGAATGCTGCCAGCTTGGTATGTATCACTCTGATTTAGAGCCAGAGGAGGAACCATTTCTAAAACAGAGGAGTTTTGTTTACTGTTTTATAAGTGTCAGGACTGCTCCTTCTTTTCAAAATAGGTTCTCATGTGTGAACACTTCTATACTGCAACAGAGCAAACAAATTTGTTGGGATTATTTCAGTGGGTCAGCAAGACAGAACCTTAAAACTGTAAGGCATGAACCATTTCCTCCAAAACTCTCTAAGAACTTCTGAGAAAGAGATATTCACCCTGTCATACACCACTAACAGCCACACGACTGCATGGGCCTGGTGCTTTCTTCAAAAAACAACATGGAAGGGCACTGATAAAAGTTATGCAGCAGAAGAAAACCTGCACCACAAATACAGTCTAATCTGGAAAGGAAACTACTGGGTCTAGTCCAGCAGGGCTCAGCAAACAAAACTTCCACTGAAGTTACAAGAGAAGAAACATTTTTTCCCAAGTGGGCATGATTCTTTACACCAGCAAAAACATCTCTGAACACGTAGATTATGTGTTCATCATGTTTATCCTACATCCTACTGGGCAGAATATACCTAAAAGAAATTTAAGTAAGGGGAATAAAATATTTGAACACATTTCTTTTTTATTGTTTTTTTTCTTTCATGATACAAAGCTGTGATTTCATGTGAAAAAAAAAAAAAAATCAGAAGATTAGTGGAAAATGGAATCATTCTGAAGAGGAGATATTAGTTAAGCTTAACCTGGGTGTCTGATGTTTGGCTTACAGAATACAAAAGGACAGAGAATTCCAGTTAAGATTTAAGTTGACTTTTTAAAGTGTTACAGAAGTCTAATGACTACTCTGCATAAATTACTTCCAGATGCTGACCTGCTTGAAAATAGTGGGATAGGAAAATCCCATGCTGTAATCAGCACTTGTAACAGGTGAGATAACGCCAAAATTTGTTTCAAGAAATGCAAATATATGATTTTTTTTAGCATGGAAGGGGAAATGCAATAAAATCTAAATTTTTCATGACCAATTTTATTGAAATATTTCTGTAGGGCTTTTTACATCCTAGAGAAATAGTTGGTCTAGTTTTTGTGGTCACAAAGTAGAGCAAACCTCCATCCCCCCACCCCCA
>VZRO01005535.1:226089-383484 GCA_013397915.1 Daphoenositta chrysoptera | reverse complement strand
AAAAAAAAAAGACGTAACACAGAAAAGTCCAGCAGTATAAAGCTGCTTTTTTAGTTATTTTAAATTGTACCACTATCAACAGGCCACCCACATGCTTAATCTAGAAGAACCACCTCTAGGCTATGAGAAAGTCTCTGTGGCCCCAGAAAACTTGGCTATTTCACTGACAAGGATGCCGTTTAAAGCCAATTATGGCAGAGAATTTTATGTTCCAAACAGCTGTCCAGTTGGAGTTGGGCTAAGACCACCAAGTTATTTCATGTGTCACAAACAGCCATCTGATTGGTTAAATAAAGCTGCATATATATTTTTATGAATAGAAGTGGAAGGTTTAATTTGCTTTTGTTTGTGGGGTCTTATTTACTGCTTGAAAGTGTTTGGATGCCTGCTGGGTATTTGTGAAAAAGGGTTGCAAAAGCTGCACATATTTCACCTGCAATTCAGGAACAGAGGTACAGTGTTGTGGTTAAGGCTAACCAAAGCAGAAAAACTGCACTGGAGCAAGATAAGAAAACTACTGCCAAGGTTGTGGACCAAAACTAAAAACCCACGTACCCGACTAAAAACCCCAACTAGTATTTATATATGTATTGTGTGTATGTATGTGTTTGTTTAATATTAAGGAACCATTTACTCTCAAAAATTTTGCCTCCAGTTTAGGTATGCTACTACTTAAAATTACAGCAGTTTAAATTACTTCCTTACCTGCTCTTTAATGCCTGTTTTCTCTTGTTTGATTAGTTCATGCACCTAGAGCACTTTCCTATGTGCAGTTTTTACTGTTTCCCCTGTTTAGCCAGTCTGTTTTCCCATCCTGTCTTTAACGTGAAAGCCCTATGCAGCAACTTAGGAGAGAAAAGCACTTTTAAATTTCAAAATTATTTCTTTTACAGAAAAAGACAGTTGCAATAGCAATACTGGAAATGCTAGCAGAAGAAGTCCAAGTTAGCCTGAGTGTCTGCAGCTCTAACTTCTAGAAAAAGAGCTTTGTCAGTCTAAAAGTCACAGCATCACTTTAAGATACTGACCCCAAAATTCCTAAATTAATGGATCACATTCATATTTCTCATTAGACTTATAACATTACTAAACATTTATAATCCAGACAATATTTATGAATTTTCTTTTAAACCATTCTAAAATTTCTAAAGTAAATTGCTTGTCCATGACATAGAATTAAAGCTCCACGAGGTTATATTTATCTACTTCCCAACTCCATTATACAAAATCAAAAAGATCTACTGCAAAATATTTGATTGTCTTTAGTATCAGTGCTTTCTTATGTTTGCTTTCTCTCACAAGACATCTATATTCAGCTTCTTCTCCTGCTGTCTCACTGAATCTTTTGCTTACTTCTTTTCCTTCAGACAGCTTACTTTTTTCTTCACCTTCTCCGTCCTTCCTTTTACCTTTAAATTACTCCTCTATTATCACCTGACTCATTCATGTCTTGTCAGTCTGCTGTTTTAACATCTGAAATTTGGTCATGATTTCAAAACAATATTATCTACTTCTTATTCCTCTTATGTCCTTCTTATAATTTTCCATGTTTTTCTGTTCTGCTCCTTTCCAGTCACCAATGTTCTGTTTTCCTGCTATTTATCTTCTCTTAAATACTTTTTTGGTTTTACTAGTAATTATGCCTGTTCTATTGTCAATAGGATTTTTCACACTGTTAGTCCTTTACCTGGCTTTTCTTCTCCTCATCCATCCAAAATCTTGATACAGTAATTTAGTTTATCTTATGCTTTCCCAGATTGCCCAGAAGTTCTGGTTTTGTCCTCAGTCAATCAGCTACTTTCTCAAGCCTTTTTCAAATGTCATCCCTTGTCCAAGGAATTTCCAAAATTTCATTTTACCTTTTAATTGACTTTTAAAATCAATGAACAATTCTCTAAAAACAGAGTTTTTAGCTAGGGTAGCACATTTAAGAACAAGTAACAGGACATTCTACATTGCTGCTTAGATAACAAAATCTTCCATAAACCCTGCATGGTTTTTTCTTCTTCGTAGTAAAGATGATCTTCTAGGTGAAGGCACTCCAACACATTAAGGGCTTTGAAAATAAAATAATTTTTTTCTGTCATAATTTCCTCAGCTGTATTTTTTATTTCTGAGTAGTCTAGCATGCTGGGTAGTATGGTTCTTTTTTGCAAATAAGCTATAGGCAATATCTAAATCAAAAGCAATGTATCTAATAAAAAATATCTTTATATATTTATAAGAAATTCCTTCCCTTTTTATTTCTTATTATTGCTAACAATTAACAGCCAAGAGCAAGATTTCTGTGATTTGAGGCACTTGTGTTATATGAAACCAATAATTACAATGGTGATTTATTACCTCATTCAAGAAAGTAGAGTTCTGATAAGAAGCACAGGAAAAGATTTTCTATGATTCTGTTTTTCTGTGTTAAATTTCTGCAATATGGAAGTGGTTGCATGGATCCTAGTGATAAATTTCATCTCCAGGATGCCACATGACTGGAAACAACTTTTATAACCTTCTAGCCTGTTCTTTAGGATAGCATGACAGAAAGAACTGACTTAATCATTAGGTTCCTTTCAAATCCATTAAATACATTTGAGACTTAATATCACCTTTAGAAGAGCACCTACGGTAAAGACCATAACTAATGGAAAAGCCACCACATCCCCAGTTAACCTGGACTTGAGCAAAATGTAAACCTGCTGTGGAGACAGCCTTAGCCAGATGAACAAAGTGCGTGAAACGTGTTGGTTTACAGTGAAGCTGCAAGAAGTTTCTCAAAACTAAGGAGGAAAAAGTTTTCCGCTCTAAAAATTTCACAAGAGTTTTAAAAAATTTTGTGGGCTTGAACATACACTGACACATGGTAGCTATCAACTGTGAGGCATGGGTCTGATTTGTCTTTGATAAGAAAAGAATAAAAGAGACCAGAAAAGAGAAGAGAAGGAAGAGTTCCAGGTTTTTCCTTGATTACAAACCTCTACTCTACTCACTCCAAAAAACTCCACAAGAACCCAAGGACATTTTTAGCTTAACAGCTTAAAACAACATACAAAAGCTCTGTCTAAACATTTCAGCTGAACACTGAAATAGTCTGGGTGTATAATTCACCTGCTACTTTAGGCTGTACTTTGAAGTATGATAATCAAACTTAGCAAATCACTATACCATGGACATCAATAAGGACACACGGGTTTTAAAACCCCCCCAGAACTGGAGTGGTTCTATATATGTGCCTGAATATCTGCCACTTGGCCTTAAGGTCATTTCAAGTCCTCAAGTAAGCTGATATTTAGCACCTCGTAAAAAAGCTGTGTACACCTGAGTTGAGGAAAAAAGTGACATTTGTTGGTGGTTTGTATGGAGGATCAGATTACCTTTCTTAAAAGAAGAAAGATCTTCCTCTAAGTGTTTAGAAGGAGAAGGAGGAAGGGTGGCATTGCAAAAATCTTTGTTTTGGAGAAGGTGTTAAAAAAAGAAAAGGGTTTGTACGTCTGCAAGCAAGCATACCATTTTATAAAACTGCACAGACTTGCACTGCTTCTTGGTGAATTAAAAGATTTACAGTACACACCTAAGAAAAGCTACAGCTACTCGGCACTTACCCTCTAGGTACCTGGTGGCTTTTTGACTGTCATGTGCTCAGGAAGATCTCTCTCTGAATATGCCCAGATACATGTAAAGGGTCTGCTTTCTTTAAGGCCTAACAAGAAGGCAATGAGTTGCACAGTCTGCTCTGCTTTCTTTTCCTCGAGTGAAATATGATTTTAAACCTAAATGCTGAAATGGCACGAAATATTTAAAATATTTTATAGTTGGTGAGGTTTTCCACAGTGCCAGTTTGTTTTCCATTCCCTCCATGACATCTCACAACTCTAAGTGCTCAATGACAGCCTGTAGAGGTTTCGCCATAATCCACCTTTATCCATTAACAGACACTCAATCACTAAAGCGCTTACTAGACTAAACATATTTATCCAACCAAATCACACTTTACAATGCAATGCTGCCAATCAGACCCCAGCTATTAACGAGGAACTGCTTTAAGGGGATTTTGGTGTTTGTGCTGTGAAGAGCATGCTTACCTCCAACAAACCACTAAACCAAATTAACATAGCTGTATCCTCATAAAAGAAACCAGATATCCTGTTGTGAAAATAGAAAGCTTGGTAGGACAGGGCTCCTTTGATGGCTAACAGTGTGGCAGATGAAGGCTTCAGACTACAAATCTGGTTACCACAGGCTCATTACAAAACTCTAGCATTAAGCTTTTGCTGACTTTAAAAACAAAATAAAAATTTATCATTTGGGTAACTCAGTAAGTCATCAACTTACTAAGTTACTATTATAATTGCAATAAGTGCTGTAATTGTTGGATAAGGCTCCTTAATTCTAATTGCTCCTTTGTCCAAGATCATGTTGTAAAAATGCTTGCATTAGCCAAAATAAAATCCAAGAGACACAAATGTGGTAGTAATAATAATTCTTTTTATTGGCCTGGAAAAGAGGAAGAGAACAAAGCTTTAAAAAGACTTCAAAGTTCTGACCAAGAGAAAAAAAAATCTAAAATCAGAGAAACATGCGTACACTCTGCCCTTTTATTAGACTCATAGAGACTAAGTGCCATCACCACAACTTAGAGCTTGACAGCATTTCTTTCCCAGGCAGCAGGAAAAGTTACACCATCCATGTTGCAGGGCTAATTTAAGTTCTCTGTCAAAACTTACATAAACCAGTCCTGTATATTCTCACTAGGAAGCCCTAATAGTTTTAGACTTATTGGTATTATACATCCTTTAAATCCCAATATTTTAAAGCTGGATTTGACATTTGCTGGAACTTGGTGTATTTTCCCTCCATTTAACCATAGCTAAAAGAAAGGTTTAAAGTTTTCAACTCTGAGGTAAGTGACTCATGAAAATTCATGTTTTTAAGAAACACTTATCAGTTTAAAAATGCATATATATCCTTCTTTACTCCCAAATAGCTTTAGCTGTGTTATTGAAATATGTATTTCCAATCCTTCACTGCTTATCAAAAATAATGAGCACTTTCTTTTTTATTAGCTTTTATAAACACTTCTGGGGAAAATTTTATGAGCAGCTAGAACAAGTTTTTCTTCTTGCAGAGAAGGCTTCATGCTGGAATCATATCCAAAATGAGCAAACCACAACATGAACAGATTTTCCAAAAAATCACTAGAGCAGACTTCTAAGTTAGAGTTGGAAACATGTAAAGTACAAATTAGGTTGTCATGTAACAGAGTAGTATAGTTTTGTATGGTAGAGCCACGCACCATGTTCCATCACAAAAATATCCATCTCCACTATTTCTGTAGTCTACATGTGTTCTGAACAGTTATAAACAATACAAAAATTTGCAAATTAAGGTTTTCTAAGTTTGTGCATAGGAATGCTAATATATGTTTTTATATGAAAGAAACCAATGCAGGTTTTCAATGCATAATTATACCACTTAGAAAGGGAAAAACCTCATAATACTAGGAGTAAAAGAAGAAAAGAACAAATTACAATGCAAATTAAGAACAGGAATTATTGTAGACCACAATGGATCTCAGCATTTAGAAAATACTTATTGTGGTTCATAAAAAGTACATGTTTTCACGCCTTTGCTTCATACCCAAGTTAATGCATTCTATATTCTGTATTGTATACATGTGTCAGAGAAAGCAATGAAAATACACACAGAAAGCTGCCAGAAGGAGTTTTCTCCTGATTAACTGGGAAAGCAATGTTAATAACTGTAATGCTGCCGATTTGGTTCTGTACCACCGATTTGAAACAATTTATTGTTCCATGGAACATGAATTTCTCAATGTTCCACTTAGTTATTTTTAATTGGTGTTTTGTTTTGAAAGGTACCACATGTAGCATATTGAAACTTTTCAGCTAGCAGAAAGTGAAGAATAGTGCAAACACTGGGACAACAAAATATTTCATTCTTTCATAACTTTGTTACTTAAATAAAAAACACAACCACATAATTAAAGCATTTTACTTGAATCCTCATGTTATACTTAGAGGCTAGAGATGTTAATGAAATATATACCAACTTCCTGAGCACACAGGGAAGGGAGGGAACAGCTAATCTGTTGAATTACATGATGCAATTCATACCTGTAATGTGCACAAGTAATAAGAGAATACTGCCCGTAGTTCCAAGTACCATGCCCCCAATTTCTATGTACAAGGGCAGTATTATGTCTTTTCACTTGTGATGCATGAAAGCGTCAAACTTCCCATATATTTTCCAGTTGTGTCTTTAAATAGACATAATACATCCAGCCAGATTGCCTATATTTTCCACCACATGGCCAGCACTGCTTGATTTGTCTTCTGGAAATTAGATGATTCATTTTTTAAAAACTTCTTCATTGAAAGGATTTTCTACATGTTACCCACTATTGATAATTTCCACAGAATTATATTTGTAGCAGGTACAGTAAATAAGAAAGTGCTAAATTTGTAGCTTTCTCTGAACATCTTTGATTAATAAATAATAAACATTTTCTGTAAAATACTTTGAAGTTAAATCAATTTCAGGACTTTTAAATAACTAAAAAAAAAAAAAAAATCTAAATTCATTAATATATGATGCATGTGTTTACCCAAAGATGGATAACATTATGTCATATATTGGAATTATTTTGTTCAGGCTGAAGATAGAATCCGAAAATATTAATTAAGAAATATATTACCAGTACCATGATAGGTCTTACCAATGCAAGTCTCTTTTATAGTTTCTGCTTTATTTATTTCCACAGTACAGGTGTCATCATGGCATGTTAGCCAATAAACCTGTAGCACAAGCGGAGACACTTCTGTTAAGCTTGTTTACTGGATGAAGCCTTTTTAGCTTATTTAATACAGCTTTACACTCTACTGAAAATCTTCAAAGTCATTGCACCTCTTCTGGGTGTCCTTAAAATGCTGTTACCATCAGGACATTTTTTTGTTGGTAATTGGCCTAATATGAGAGGATAATTGTAATATCAATTCTTCATAACCCAGGCCAATATAGGGAAAAAAAGCAGGCAGCAGAGGCAGTATTTGACATTATGGGGACTGCTATAACTGATCATGGGGAGTCAGGTCCTTTGGGGTTATCAGGTCCTACTTGGTACTCTTTGTGCTGGGCCACAGCTTTCTCTGGCAGAGACACCCATGCATATCTGTGGTTTGTTCCTTATCTCTCCAAATACAGAAGGGCTCCTTATCTGTAATGGAGCAGAGTATGCTTGTGATGAGAACTACGGACTGGATCAGGGCTGCATTCTCTACAGGCTAATAAGGTCTGTATATCCCTGCACATATGTGTCTGAATACCTGTAGAAAACCTGCTAGCCCAAACTGGCAGGCCAAGAGGAGAAAACACTTGATGGCTGGCTGAGTGGTCAGTCAAGACACCTTCTCTTGGCTACTGCAGACTTGTTTCTTTCTATTTTCATGCTCAAGCAAATTGGTCAGAAAATTTGGCATAATGTAACCCTAATTCAGGGTAGTTGAAGGATGAGGTTACTCTGCTTTCTGGGTAAACCTATGGGGACACCAGTAGGTGTTCTCTACCTGTTTGATAAAAATGTTTTAAAAAGAAAGTGTTTTCTTAACAAACCATAAATACTGTCTCTCTTGTATTATGTTAAAAAGCATTAAAAATGTCTGGTAAATAAGTTGATATTTTTAGTCAAATGTTTTGTTAATTATTTAGCCAAGGTACTGCTGTTGTCTGAAAAGAGGCTCCAGAAAGCAATATTATCATAACAGAGAGATAGCATTTAATCTGCAATTTGGTAGCAACATTTCACATAAGAAACCTTCAAACACTATTTTTCCTTTTGCTAAAAATTAAAGAAGGATGATAAACAGTTTATTATCACCTGCCCTCCTCAGTCTACAACGGAGTCTAGAAATGTATTGCATTCCCTCCACAGTTCAATGGCAAATGGATCCTAAAATAAACAGTGCTTTGCCTCAAGTGGCTGTTACAGGCACATATTGATGGAACATACTGTTCCTCTATGCTTTAGTTAAGCTTTATAGGAAAGTACTTCAGAAGGAAAATTCACAGCAGTAGTGAAATACATCTTCCAAACAGAACGCACATCAACAGTGCCTTTAAAAATTTCATCAGTCTGACTTGTCAAATTTTGACATAATATAATGTAGTCAGGATTCTATAAGCCAAATAAGTCAGTGTGATACCAAAAAGGGAAGACATTTGGAAGCCAAAACTGTACCTTGTTGAGCATTTTGATATTCATTGCTTTTTTTTTTCTTTACATATACAAAAATATGTAGTTTCAGTTTAGACATATTCTAATTCAATGATGTTAAAAAAATGATTGAAAGAAATGTTTATTCCATTTACATTGACACAGGAAGGGAAGAAATGGTTGTTTGGCCGTACGGTATGTGTTTCAAACACGTTTGTTGTACTATCTAGTGCCCAAGGGAAGGGCTGCTTCGTTCTCACTGTTGTGACAAACTTGAGTTTCAACATTTTACTCAGAAATATGCTCTGTTTTAATAGTCTGGAGCATTTCTTCCCCCGTCTCTTCCTCCCTTCCTCCTGAGTCTAAATATCCACAATATCCTGTTTGCTGGACAATTCTGAGTCAAAATAATTTTATCTCAAAAAGGTCAAGTTTGGGAAAAAGAATCATATATTTCCAGAATGTTGAACAGAAAGGGTGCCTGCTGCTTTCTCACAGTGAAGGTCTCTCATGCTGCAGGAAGAATTTTCCTAGTGCAGAGATGGGCTAACTACACATACACATCTGTATTTAAAATATATAGATAGATTGACCTGATTCTCACAGTACTTCAATTTGAGTTCATGGGAAGGTCCAGAGAGATCTGGCTAGTCAAGCCAGGCTTCGTTGGGCTCAAAGATTTTGCTAATATCTCTGTGGGAAAACACAATGCACCTATTAATTTAAAAACCCAAAACATTTGACAAGTCATTGCTGTTATAACACTGTTCCTTGGCTGTTTCACACCATTGTTGCATAGCCACATGCAGGCTTCATAACATTATGTGATGTTGACCAGGATGATGTCCATTTGTCTCACAAGCAGTTTGCATTTAGTAGCTATTGTGTTTTTATGTAGTGATGCACTTTTCTTTGTTCCCCAGATCATATCCCACAACATTCAACTTCAGGTACTGACTACATCTTTCTTCCTCCATATTTATTTTAGAAGTTGACAGTATTGAAAAAAAGTCATTCCTCTTCTAGATACTAAATCACTGATAAACTTCCATGAAATTTTAAGTCCCATTTATTTTCTGCTGTGAAACTAAATGAACCTATAATTTACATAGGTTTAAGTATGAAGATTTCTTTATTGATGGAAGATCAAACAATTTTTTTTTGTTCAGTTTGTTTGTTCCAAAATAATATTTATCTGGTTGCCTGTTTCACAATCCTCTACTGAAAGGTCAAAGATTAAAACTAAGCACGCTTGTCCTGTGCCCTCAAACCAAGCATTGCAGACAGCCTCCGTTGTCTTGGTTTCCTGCTACTCAGTGTTTGGCAGACACTGATTACGAATAACACCCTGAGCAGTTATCTCTACATGGTATGTTTCTAACTCAAATGTCATAACCAATGAGTCACCATGAGTAAGAGAAATAAGATTACCTTTTAAAATAAGTTCACAGTAATCCTTTTCTTAAATGTCATAGCTAACAACTCATTATTTTGCATGACATACAACTTTGAAGTAAAACCCACTTGTGAATGTACAGTGACTTGGTATTTCCATGATGAAGAAAGGAGTGGATTGCTTTTTCCATAGGCCTTTATTCTGCACATTATGGAGCTCAAATCTCTTTGCCATGCAGACCTAAATTCAAAAGTATCAGTATAAATACCCTAATATTTTTTTCATACATTTATCTTTTTTTTTTTTTTGCTTTCATAGCACTTGGTAGATGGAGAGGAAATAAGTCAGAGTATTTAAAATTTGAAAGCTTTCAAATAAAATAACAAGCAAAAAATTTTCCAGTAGGTGGGGCAATAAAAATGAAAGGCGGGTCCCCCAAGAGTCACAAACATGGAAGATTATACCAGAGGAAATGGCCAAGATTGGATAAGTTGGCTGAACAGAGAGAAAAAATACCAGAGACACAGGCTAAATGGTTCCACAAAGGAGAATGGAAATGGAATTTTGAATTGGTGATAAAGAACGCATTATCTAAGTTTTTTAAATGACTGATGTTATGCTGAATATAAAATAAAAAATATAAGGAATCCAATGGAACCACTCGCATTCAAAATAAGTGTTTTGAGAGGAAGGCTTAGAGACATAGAGATTTACTTAGAGTGGTGAATTTTGAGCAAGATCCGAATCTGTTTATGGGAATGGTGGCATTATTATAGAGACTAACAACTTTTCATGTGCTCATGAAAATCTCATAGACTTATTACTCCATTTAGCCAATTTGTTATGTACAATAATTTGTGTTCCTTCTGTATCTGCTACAGTTTTGCAGACGTCAGTGACAGATGGATGCTGGCATCCAAGCCCAGGACCAACTGCAAGCTCAGAGGTGCTGTTAGCTTCCATGTTTCATATTCAGGGTGGGCTAAGCATCCATCCAGCACCAGAGCAGCTTTGGGGCACAGCCGTGCTCCCTGGTAGGATCCTGCTCTGCTCCAACATTGAGGGCCCCTGCCTGTAAAGTCTTACGCAACTTGGGAACCCTATGTTCCTTATCTTGGAAACACGCATATTTAAAAATTAAAAGGGATTGAAATCCTTGTCTGCTATTTTCACCACACTGGTGAATATGCTGGAAGGGCAAACAGTTCTTCGTTCCCTGTAGTACTAAGTGGTACACATAGATTTGTGAAACGGATGTGGGTCTAGGACTGGGAAAGTCCTTCAGTCTAACCCCACCTACAGACAAGGTTTATCATTTTTTTTGCTTAGATAGCTGCCTGAAAAAGATTACTTCAAATGGACAAACATTCTTCCATTTTCTTCAGGCAGTCTCAGGAAGTTTTCTGTGAAAACCTAAACATTCAAGCTGAAATCTGTCCAGGAAATGCAGATCTTCTGACCTACTTTAGGCTTCCTCCACCATCACAAAGTGATCACAAAGTGGACTTTCGGTTTTTATGTTTGTTTGTTGTCAGTTTTATTTTGGTTTTGTTTTTTGTTGAGTTTTTAGTGTTTTTAAACCCTTGGGATGCAAAGTGCTTGAACACGTTATGAAGATGCATATCCAAAAATTTTACAAAACTTTATAAGTAACAAATTTAGTGCACAGTTCATGAAGGATCATCGAGTCCAACTCTTGGCCCTTTCCAGATACCCCAAGAATCACACCATGACTATGGGGCAAGCAGTTCCAGAAACAGTTAATTGTTGGGAGCAATGATTTTCCCATTATTTATGAAACTGAACTACTTTTCCCTTTCAGTTTAGTTTTAAAACACTTGTCACACCTCTTGTTCTCTTTCAGTCATGCCCAAAGACGATTGAGTGCTCTACTGGGTTAGGCTAGTGGTCCACCCAGCATTGTATCCTGCCTCAAAATGTAGCAATATGGGGTATTTAAGAAGAGATTGCAAGGCTGACTACTTCATGCAATTATTTTAACTTGTTCTTCTCCAGCATTTATGGTTGATGCATTTGGGATATTAAAGGGAACATCCTTTCCCAGTCATTTTGGAATCCGTTTATGGACCTGTTTTTTTCTGATAAATTTGTTGAACATTTTCTACTGCTTTCCTCCACAACATCCTTGGACAATAGGCTCTAAAATTTCCTGACCTGCTGAGAAAATAATCACTTTTTAACCTGTTTTAAAACAACTTTATGCTAGTTTCATGGATGTTGCTGATTCTTATCCAGAATGACCAGCTGGATAAAAATTCTCCGCTTAGCTCACAATAAATAAATGCCTTTGTGAACCCAAATCGTATCACCCTTCAGGCTTTTTTCCTCAACATTGTAAATTGCTAGCTATGGATAGTCTTGCATCCAAGGGTCCCATCATCTTAGCCCTTCTTTTGTTGCTGTTCTGCCTAACATTTCTAATTACAGTGCACTTTTTCTCAAGTTATAAATATCAGAAACAAACATAGAACTGGCACTAATGCATGTCTTTCTCATGACTTTGTGAAAGGTTTGGATTTGAGCTGTAGATATCAGTGATTTCAGAAGTCCTGCTCTTTCCCCATTTGGCACTCAGCAGTGGGACAACAGGTTGGTGCACAGCAAATATGAATCCTTGGCACTTCATTCAAAAAAGCTTTTCCAGAACAATCATAAAGTTTCCATGAACAAGTTTTTCTCCTTATTTATAAGAAAGTAATTTGATTAATTCTCTTTCCCTTTGTATGTTTAAAGAATATACAGTAACTCAATCAGACAATTAAGTTTCTTTAAAAGTATTTTAAGGTGGTAAAACAACTCTGCAACTCATTGCACTGGCACAATTGAGACCAGGCCCAATTATTTCAAACCTTAAACAAATGCAAAACACATTTAGAGTTGGGAAGCCTGTACTATCAATGGTCTCTGCAAAAATTATAGCTAAATGTTTCTGATTATATTAGTTTAGCATTTTAGTGAAGTCATTCAATGGCCAAGTCTACACACAGTATTTCCTTTTAGGAAGCTAACAGATTCTGTTTCCAATTCAAATGAGAAGCTTTCCAGCCTATTCAGCTCTGACTCCAACCACCTCCGTGGAGACTGTGTGTGCTTTATCTTTGTGTGATTTATTGTATGACACCAAACGACAGCGGACATTGAGACCCCAGTACCTCAAACCATTCCTCAGGGTCACATCTTTACATTCATGCAGAGATTCAGAGAGTAAAACTGTCCCTTCAAAAGGAAGTTTTTGTAGATGTGAGTTCAAGTCAACCCAAAAGTCAGATGTGACCTTGTAATCCAGTATTAAGAGATGTTCAGGGAGGAAGGAATTAGAGATAAATTACTCATAACCTGTATGTTTCACTTTTTCTCAAAATCTTGGACTTCAGTTCGTCACCAGTTTGTACCCCCTCAAAGTAGTAAGGGTTCAATTTTTTCCTCTAATATGTATTATCCCTTTTAGTCAAGCACTAACGCTCATCTATTGTCTCTCTATTGAAAGACTATTAAAGTTCTTCTGTTTCAGCAGCCTTATTCCTGATCTAAGCATCTCTCAATTTCTTTTCTCAGTCAGAAACTTGCAAACTGCATCTTCTAAAGAGGAAGAAAATATTATCTTAATCCAGATTTACAGAACCTCTGCTGATTAAGCCACGATGAAGTCCTACTGAAGAGAAGATTGTTGCAGGCTCAGTCATGTCAGCTAGTCAAGAAAAAAGCTAAGATTTTGATCCCTAAATCTAATAATATGAAACTAAATGATGTTTGTTGAGGTGCCTTAAATAACGTAGGCTTTCTGAAGAAAGTAAAGTTTTAACTTGTCCGTTAAAGAGACCTGTTGAAAAAGTCAGTCAAATAAATGTCAGATGATTCTGTTTCTTAGACTATTAAAATGTCTTTTGTTCATGGTTCTGCACTGTAGAGAAATTAATTTTGTAAGAAAAAAATTGAATTTTGCATATCCTTGTTTTATTGATATAAGAACTAGGAATGCATTTTCCACAAGCAATGAAGACTTATGTATACTTAGGCTTTATATAGGCTTATACTTATACTTTATACTTATACTTTAGATATTTTTAAATTTTTTTTTTGTTTCCATACTCTTTCATTTTGACAGTAGAAGTCTTCCAATGTACTGTAATAAACAGGAAACAGAACTCAGGAAATTCGCAAATCAGTAAAGCCGATGCTAAACTGTACTTTCAACAAGAATTTTCTTATTGATTGAAAGAGAAATATTTTGCTACAGTATATTTGAGGTGAAAGCATTCCCATTAATCCCTGCTGACTTTTGAAAGTTACTCGATTTCCTTGCTGCTGCTCTGCCTGAGTGCTGCCCTGTCTGAGGTGGTGAGAGCAGCCGGGAAGCTCAGCTGCCTGTCACTGAGCGTGGCCACTGCCTGTCTTTCTGATGTCCTGCCCTCCACTAGCCAGCAGGCTGTTAAAGCTGAAGGTGCCAGATCCACCTGTACTTCATACCAGAGCAGCTGTTAGGAAAAGTGAAAAAAAGCGGCTTAATTTATGTTTATAAATGCAGCAAAGCCCAGAGTGAGGAGATCAGACTGTTATGGAATTAAATTTCCCTACAGAACACGACAATGAAAAGATGGTTGTCCTGGATGAGAATCTTTATTTACTTGATGCATCCAGACAATGTGAATCCTCTTT
This sequence comes from Daphoenositta chrysoptera, assembly GCA_013397915.1. Lineage (NCBI taxonomy): Eukaryota > Metazoa > Chordata > Aves > Passeriformes > Daphoenositta > Daphoenositta chrysoptera. Next base: position 369,190 of record VZRO01005535.1, on the reverse strand, counting down.
CCACTACCCGGCCAATTGGCTGACAGAAGTAGTGCTTAGAATAGCTCTCGGGGAACATTAGAGAACAGGGTCTTTCTTTTATGTTTTTTATTATTGGCTGATCTTCAGTATTTTCATCATCTTCACAGTGATTGTGTTTCCTTCCAGTGTCTCTCACCATCCTTGGGGACTCTTAAACATTTATGTCTGCACTCAACAGGAGAAACTGAAGATTTTGTACGTGACTTCAAGCTAAATTCTAGGGTAATGTATTATTAGGGAAATCATGACATTCTGGCAGATCTGCCAATTGTATTTGCAAAGAGAACTGTGGAAAATTTTACTTGCTGAAGTCAAAAGGCAGATGTGTACAGTAACAAAATAAAGTGTATGGCAAGTATTTAACAAATCATATAATTGTTTGCACTTCTGGCTACTGTAGATTGCTATTGGCATATCAGCACTTATACCCTTGAATTAAAGAGGAGACTGGTAGTCTTATCTCAAAGATACCACACTTATTTTCCCTCTAGCAATCTAAAATTTCAAAAGACAAATGGTAAGGCTAAACCAGAATTATCAGAGAAACCTGATTTTTAGTACGTGGGTACTCAAAATTTTTTTGAGACTATCAGACTGTTTTGAGGGCAAGGATTTGGATTATCCATTAGTCATGTTTCTAAAAATATTTGGTATCACCTATTATCTTACCCCTGAGCAACTCTGAGGAGGCAAATCAGCCTTTATGGGATTTTTTTTAAGAAATGGCTTTAAGAATAGGTGGTTAATTTGGAGCTGTTACCAGCCTATTAAGAAATATAATATGGGATTTGTCACCAGTGAAATATGATTATTACCCAACTATGATATATTTTTCACCATGATTATTCAGTTATGAGACACACTTTACTCATCACAGTTGCACTCCAGCTTGTAGTTTCTTGTGTTACATCATGGAATTTAGTGCTCCATTAAAATACAAAGTGACAAAAATTGCCATTGTCTTTCAATCAAACTTTTTACAACCAACCCAATAGGGTTACTAATTTCCTTAGATCATTTAATGACACTAGTTATTACAAAGAGTTTGAAAATACAGTTTATTTATAACTGATAACAAGCATCTAAAAGCTCCACAGTAATTATCAAATTAATTCATAAAATTTCATTTTACTGCAAATTAATCTCAAACAACTAAAAAATATTAAGTATTTGTGCATTGGCTGGCCTCTATGGTCTAGTGAGAGTTCTACAGACAGATTGCTCTGATTTCAGACAAGTCCAGAATGGTTTGAGAGCTGTGGGGTCATAGCCACCTACCTTAATTTTTCTGCCATTGAGAATCATAAACACCCTCAATCATTTTAGCCCTGTTGCAGTGCATTCAGTGGGAATCATCCTATTAACTTTAGTGGGGTCACAATATGACTTGGAAGTTAAAGAAAAAGTTCCACTTTTCCTTTGACAAATCATAATACAAGTAAAAAAATAGTTTAAATTCTAGTGCTGTATGAAACAGGAAATACAGGAGATTGACCAGAATTTGACTTTTTTTCTATTTTTTTGCACACATTTTTGTCACAGAAAAGATACAATTTTCCCCAATAATCTATCAGAAACTTAGCAAAGATGTTATGCTCCAGACTTCTCTGGAGTCTAAATAACATTTTAAAAGGAGTTTAAGTGTTTCAAGAGTACAAGAGTCCTGAGAAGTTAAATCTGTGAAAAAACTCATTAGTGTTTATACAATGTATTTAATGGAGAAAAAAAATAATACTATGTGCTAAAAAAAATAATGTGCCCTGATGTGATCATTGTAAAGGGGAAAAATTAATATTTCAGGATCAGATAGCTTTAAAATCTTTTAAATCTAAATATGTGGCTGTATATTATGAAAGAAAATGGTTTCAAGCAGGCTAGATTTTCACATAACCAATTTGCATCTCACAGAAAGCACTTTCTCAGGGTCCTCTCAAGTGTCTTCTACTTTTGACTTTAACACCTTTGCATTGCAAAGCTTATTTAAAGGCAGTCATGAAGAAGTACAATGACCATTCAACGAATATTTTTATTACTTTTGCCTTTACCAGAAGTTCTTTAAAATTGATTTTCTCAGATTTTGTATTTTTTTCCTCTCTACCACTTCTTCATCTTCACTGTCAGAAGGCTGCATCACTTGAATATTTTCCAAAAACTTTCAGTTCATATTTTTCACTACCTCAGAAAGAGAGTGCTTTTAGGACTTTATATTTTTTTTATTATTTCATTATTTTAATTTAAATTATGGCCTCTGATTAACAGTCATAGGTTTAGAAGGCTTATTATGCAAGTTTTTCTTTCTATTACCTGTCAACAAAATTTAGTTAATTTGTTGTGTGGTGATTGTCCTCCACTACCATCTCTTGAGAATATTTCTGCGAATTACGTTGGTAGTTTTTAAATCTTAATTATTCTACTTACATAGCTCATCTTTGTCATTAGGTACTGAGTAAATATTTACTTAGAATTTATGCCATGTACAGAAAATAATTTAAAAATGGTTGTCTCAAAATAGTATTTAGAGGAGAAAAAAATCTCAAGTAAGCTGCTATATCTCTTGTCTATTCCATCTTTACACTGGGTTCACATTGTAGAAGCAAGGTTCTGGTTTTCCACAGACTTGTCTTTCTACAGATACAAAACAAATTAGAACAATAAACTGTTTGTGTTTTATGACAAGATAAAGACCTTTTCCTGAGGTTTTGTTTTGGGGTAAAAATATTTTGCAGTATTGATAACTCGGGGTGAGCCATTTCTTTATTCTCCTTCATCTGGATCCAGCTGTAGCAAACTATTTACACTTACTCAAGAACCTAGTTAACTCTCAGCTTCCTTGAAATAAGAAACTTGTGCTTGCACTTGTATCGGTTTCACCAGCCAACTGTACGAAACTAGGAGCTTTCCTGCTTTTACCCTATGAAGCACCTTTTTACAAGCCAACAGACATTTCACATGGAGAATAGGGAGAGAGCTGGTAAGATTATTTTCAGACCTGCTAATCCTGTGTGCACGTTGTGATCTATGCCGGTGCTGTGCTCAGCACAGAAGATCAAGAGCACAATGTTAATGTACTATTTTCCTTGTGCATAAAATACATTTCTTCTCCTCTAATGTCCATTAACCTAGACTATAAAGTGCAAACATTTTTCTGTATAGTGGAAATGCTTCCCTGGGTAGGCATGCTTTCTAAAATGACTTGAGTACTGTTATTGAATACCAACGCACAAAGTCCGGAAACTCTAACTTTGTCATGGTTAAAAGTAATTTCCATGAAGAAATACTGCTGTAGACACTTAACTTCCAAAACAAAAACAAAACCAAAACCTCAGAGAAAGCTTTCTGTTCTTTTAAAAACTGAAGAATCTAAATGTATATGGTCCAAGTTTTTCTTTTTTTTTGCCATTCAGCTGTAATATTGTATAAACTTAAACATGTTTTTGTAGTGTGACATATTAGAAAAAATGTCTAACTCATTATTTTCTATGCAGGCTGTAAATTGCTCAAATAGGATTTGCTCTGATTTCTCTCCAATTAAAATAGAATGCAAATAGCTGAAAGTTCTTAAACAATGTAAACAACAACAGTAAGGGTATTATTAAAAATATCTGGCTGTAATTTTAGCTTTTAAAACTCTGTTTTTAATTTTTCCCTTCATGCCACTGGCAAAAATGAAAGTTTCTCTCTTTATAGGGACAAATGAACAAGAATATAATGAAAATATGAAAAGATATCTCTTCACAAATTTTGACTCTTATTTTTTAGCCTAATTTCCTTCTTCAAGACAACTGCTACCTAATAATTCACCATCTCAGTCCTTGCTTTACTTGTTTCATGTAATTACTTTCTTACTTTAAAACCTAACAAGGAATTAAGCTTTTTAAAACAGCATAACAGTAAAAATATCCTCATTATGCTTTCCAGATCTCCCTTGGAGAAGGAGGCAAACCCACTCTGCCCCTGGTGACAGCAGCTAGGACAGTGAAATCTGTGTCACATCTTTAGGAAGCCAGTGACACATTATGAAGTCTATTATGATTATTTGCCATCTTTTCAGTTCCTACCACCACACTAACTATTTTCTGAAAAAGGTGATCAAAAATTTCACTTTATAAGCCTTCAGTTTCTCAACTGAGCTAGGTAAGAAAGAGATTTTGTGGACGGAGTATTAGAAGGTAAGCACGCATGTTTATGCAGTGACTTATCATAAATAAGCTTGTTCTTTCCATTCTTGAGTTTATACAAGGGGTTGTCCTGGTGTTTAGAACTTAATGTAGAGTGGAAAGGTTCTTCCTGAATTTTAAGCTTTCACACTCCTTAATTCTTCTTTTAAAATAACCAAAATTCCCTAGTCCTAAATGATTACAGCTTTGTTAGAAGTTCTATTAACTTTCTGCAGTCTCAAACCTGCAAAAATGAAAGCTGTTCAGGTCAGTTTTGAGGAAGAAGGAAAGCTAAGATGGCTCGAAGGACAAAACAATCAATTACAAGCAGTTTAACCTTTTATAGACACGTGCAAAAATACTACAAATTATGAGATAACAAGAGAGTCTCTTACTTTGAAAGCCTCAGGTTTCCTCAGAGTAATTTCTGTAACTAAAGGAACAGGAAGCTTCAAAAATTTTAAAATTTATTTTGCAATTAGAAATTTAGATCATAAAGACATGCTGAAATAGCATAGTTTATCTGTTTACCAACAAAACCACAGTTATTAAGAAATTTTTATTGTGGAACTCATATTTTTTTCTGTCTAGAGTAATAGTGTTAGTGATGATTTAAAATTTGTGTAACGGGAAAGAATTAATTCCCTTATCATGGTTGAAAATAGTGTTAGTGATGATTTAAAATTTGTGTAACGGAAAAGAATTAATTCCTTTATCATGGTTGAAAATACTGCTTCCAACATCAACCTGTCTGCCTGAGTTCTTCTGGGAAAAGATATCAATATTTATTGCTGGAGCAATTTGTTAAATATAATAGGCAAAAATTTTGTGTTTAAGTTTTGTGGAGATCTGATTGGTGCCAGAGAGACCCAGGTTCTGCAAAAGAGGGAATTCAGATCTTAACTGCTAAATATTTCAAGGCTGTGTCTTTTCAGTCACCTGCTGTGTACCGACATAGCAAAAGGAGAGATAAAACAGTTTGTGGAAGAAGTCTTTTCAGTCCTTTTATATTACTTTTAAGTTGTATGTATTGTGTACCACGAAGGAAATCTTCAGAATTCAAATATATGTGAATATGGTTGATACCATTACTTTTAATTTATAGTTTTTAAAATGTTACTCTGGTTACTGACATTTTGAGCAATAATATGCCATTATTTTTAAGTCTTTTCCCATAAGAATCTGTGAAAAGGAAGAAGTTTTCAAGTTCAGTAAGACCAGAGGAATAAAAGTTATAAAATAAAGTGGCATTTCTGGTATTTTGTACTCTGTATTTTGGATGCACATCGTATAGTTGAACACTATTGTGCTGACAATGTTCAAAGAAAGTTTAGACTTTTTTTCTATAGATAAGTTTAGATAGATAATATTCCAGTTTAGTCAATCTGTGGCAAGAGAATAGGAAATGAATTATTAAAAAGCTCCAAAGATGTTATTTTCACATCATCCAGACTGATGGGCTCATCAGTAAGTTCAGTAATGCATGCCACTTGAGTGGCACATGATTGTAAATAAAAGCATTCAATGTTTGAAGAGATTTTGAATAATGGTTAAAATCAAGGGTTTCTTTCAGTGGTCATTTGACTGTGATAATTTTTTTAGCCTTCTGGGTTATCTGGTCTAGAAAATAAATTCCCTGCAGCTGAGCTGCAGGGAACTTATTTTGCTCCACAAGACACTCAGGATGTGGGTCAAACTACTAATGCCATGTTACATTCTTCTTTCCATGTTCTGGACTGTAATCCCACTCATTGGTCATGTGCACCAATTTTGTAAATTCAGTATTATGTTTAAATCCCAGTGAGATTACTCAAGTTATTCAAACATAAATCTTTCTAAGACTGGGGCCTAAGGCTGTGCAGTCCCAGGGCAGGAAAAGTTTTTAGCTTTTCTTCTAAAGGGCCAAGCTCACTGTCAGACATAACAAATAAATAATACAGTGGAAATATCATTATCTGAATTGCAAGCCTATTTTTACAAAAGTATCATGTTTCCTAGTGGTTGAAAGATTATTCTAGGCTAGACCAATCTTGAGTTTGCAGTTCAACATTACATATCATAGCATAGACAAATAGTATGTAATTCATCCAGGAATCAGGAATCCATGAATTCCTATTTACCATTAAAACCAGCATAGGTTTTTTTTTTTTTTTCAAGTAAAGAATTAAGATGATATAATTTTCTTCCCATGAACATAGTGACTATATCATTAAAACAGAAAAGCTCCACTTAACGTCAAATGCCTTTCATTTTTATAAGGGCTGTGATATTCTCTGGCCTCATTTTACATTGGTAATTCCTACTCCACTGTATTCAGTTGCTCATAGTACCTGAAGTTAATTACCGTGCATGTTCTAATGCTTATGTGCACAAGTTATCTCTGCAGTAACACTTGAGATCAGCCCAGCCCACACCCTTTCCAGGTAAGTGACAACTGCAAAACCTTGTAGATTTCAAAGTCTCCTTTAAGTGTTTTACTTCCTGGACTGTAAGAAATTCTATCAGAGGATTGAAAGAGTATCATATGTTGTTGAAGAAGATCATTCCTCTCCTGTAAGACAGGATCTGCCATAACCCTGTCACCAACAGGTTTTTGTCAAACTTATTCTGAGAAAACTCATTTAGTGGAGACTCTGCTCCAACCCTGTGGAATATGCTTCACAGTCTTCACGACTAGAGTCTTCTTTCATGTCTAATCAGACTTTTTCCTTTGTTTTTAAATGTTAGTAATTATATTCTATTTTCACACTCTATTTTGTTCCCTTCTCCAGTCATGTCAAACCTTTGACATTTTTTACCCAAGAACAAGGCTTCAGCAATAAATCAGTTAAATGCCAGGTGATTCAACTCTCTGGAAAACTGCATATCAAAAGAGTTTTATCTTTCATCCTTTGATATACTTTGTTGGACAGCACTGAAAATATGGATATGAGAGTTCAAAGCACTCAATTTCTTCATCACAATAACCACTAATATTTCTTGTTTGTACTTAATTTCTAAACCTCTTATTTACTAATCAAAATATTACCTCAAATTATTCCTATACAAAATTATTCTGAATTACCTTAACTTTTTTGTCCTACTTTGTCTACAGGTACCAGCTGGACATTCCTCTCAAGTACCCTGTTTGTGTTCCTGCTCCCAGCCTACCTGCCAATGAACTCCTTCATTTAGTCAAGAAGAATAGGAACAGGGAAAGAAAATGGATTTTGTGTTGTGATTCTGGAGCCACAAACCCAAGTCTTCAGAGATGTGATGTAAAAACCAGAACTAAAAAAACCCCCTCCAATATTACAAATTTTGTCAACCCGTTCCTCTTTCTGGGCAGTGTTATCCAAAGAAGCCCCATGTGTTGTTCTTTTCCTGCCCTGAGAGCAATGCTGCAGGTACTCCCATAGATCACCTTTCTCTCCTCTTCATCACCAGAACTGAGAGCTGGCTGTCCATCATCTTTTCGTCACACAGCATACAATTTTTCAGCTGAAAGTCACCATCCCAGTCCAGTTGAGGTAGAGGCCCGAGTTGTCATGAAAGAAAACACTGGTTCAACATTTGGGTATTGTTCAGGTACATACTGTGAATCTCTTTCACGTCTGGTCTACTCCAGCTTATATTTCTGTTCTGGTTACGTTTCTGATGCAACTATTCCTGTCAGTCCTTACCCCTTTTCATGCATCACATACTTCTCTCTCTTCATTTTCCATGGCATTGATTCTAGACAGGGACTACTGTTTAATTACTCCTTCTGGGACTTGGTTGCTGTTGATTTTTACCTTGTTTCCTCTTGGTTCAGATTGGTGGTCAGACCTAAAGGGTAGCACAGAATGTGTTGTATTGACCACTTGGATGGAAGCTACTGCTCAGTGAGCAGAACGCTGGTGAACTGAGTCCACCAGCCCTTTCCTCTCTCAGGTGTGTCCTGCTTCCGTCTTGGAGAAGTTACCCCCCATTCCTTGTGAACTAGTGAAATTAATGGATTCTCTTTCTAAATAAGTTTGTTACTGGAAACATGGTTATTGTCAAAACAGTAAAACAAATTCAAAATTCAGCTCTATGAAACATGCAATGAAAACCAGAGAAGGGGACAGTACAAGACGTACTGAAGCCTTCAGGACAGCGACTTGCTTAGTCAAGAGGTGGGAGGCAGCATTACCTAAGACAGCTCTGCTATTAGCAGTTTGAAAGTCTCTGCACCCTTTGAACCAGTTTGGATGGAAAAGTTATTCCAACTCTCATTTCATAATAGTGTTTGCTGTGAATATGCAATCAACAACAAAAAAATCTAGTTTAAGGATCTAGTGAGACTTAGCAAGCAGAAGGTCTCTTAGCAACAAAACCCCATAACTAATGTGAAGCAGCTGCGGTAATTTTAGAAAATGGCCCAAACTGTTGAAAAGCCATTAGGAAGCTGATATATAGAGAATAAAAGGAACCACTCAACTTTAAAAAGATTTCCCAATATGGAGTGTTATGTTATTTTATAACCAAATCTTAGTCATCCGAAGTTTACACGCCACAAAATTCCACTTAGGATGATGTGGCCGGACTTTTTACAAGTAGCTGGAATTCCATCACGTAGCTGAAATTCCCCATGAAAAATGAAATGACCAATGGCTCAGCACATATTCTTCAGTGGTAAAGGTGTGATTGCTATAGTTTAGTAAGACTGATGCCACTTACGGTTTGATTTATTGTATGTGCCTGCAATGGGATCCTAAATAATTGGAATCAATTTCTTTAATCCTGTAACTTTCAGTCTCTACTGGAAATAATGAAAGCCACTTGCTTTTGGTAAGGCTTTGCATATGGCTGATTGTCAGACATTAGCTAACAAGCTTTTTAGCTTATTTGACTGCCTCTTTAATTGGAAATATCCAATAGCTTGACTAATGACATATTTTAAAAACTGTAACTGGAGCAAAAAATTAGAGGTGTCAGCAATAACAGATTTTATTGGTTTACTCTTCAGGCTGCTACTGATTGATGAAATAATAATGATATTTTATTATTTATATTTCTTATTATACTGTGGTCTCAATGTAGCCTAAAACTTCAGGCAGGGAAAAACTGTTCTCAGTCCATATGTCAGCTGGCTCCTACTAGATTCAAGTAGGCTTAAATACTATTTTGAATAAAGGCCAAAGGTTATAAAGGTAAAGAATATTTATTAGGCAATCTTCATTAGACAGAAAAAACTATACAAGCTGAGTTGGATGGGCTTTCAGGTCTTCAAGAGTCCTCCAAACGTGGAGGGAGCTGCATAATTCTGGGTGTGCAAGGTGAAAAGCTGCTGTGTGCAACCTGGGCACCTCAGGCTTATGGTTTTTGAGTCAACCCTTGCCAGCGGGTCTGGTTGCACAACAGGAGACCCGAATTCATTCCAATCAGCTCCCATTTGCTTGCATTTAAAATACCTGTACTTGGGGATTTGATCACAGATAAACCTACTCAAAGGGTTGTGGGCAACCTCTGTTTGCCAAGCCGTATCTTCTTCCTAGCAGAGGAAGAGAGATTTTTGGAAAAGCTGCCTTAACGGACACAGAGGTAAGATATATGCTAGATGTGCTATGGCATTAAATGATATTTATTAGAAAAGCACATCCCTAATCAACTTTATTAAAATTAAGTTTTGAGGGAAATCACTGGAAAAACAGAAACAAAATTTAGTATGATCAGATGAAAAAAGGGCATAAACAGAGTTTCCAGCTCTGATATCTACCAAGCAAGGAGCCCAAAGATTAGCATTACTTATAAAAAAATTGCAGAAGTATACAGGTTTCAAAAATATGTGAATTCCAGAAAACTCAGTAAGCTGGTTTTAGTATTCTCCAGCAAACAGCAGGGAAAGCTCCACTTTTTTAGTATCATATTCACGTATGCCTTTTTAGATTTTCAGTTTTATAGCCACTGATGTCAAATTGAGGGTGAACTGTTGCAAAACAAGTGATAAAACTCGGAAGAGACCATACAAAGTCTTCAAAATCTCATGGTTTAAGCCACTTCTTACTGGACTGACTCATACAGTCTCTTTTATCTGTTATATGATAATAAGTTTATTAAAGTTAAAAAAAAAAATCAAGATTACCAGAAAAATAAACTAAATCTAGCAAAAGTTATGGGATTATACAGAAACTGTGTATTTAGTGGCTTTGACTCAAAGTTGGAAGGAAATTGATAACACTGGCAAAGCTTCACTTTTGGCTCTAAGCCAGTTTAGAAACCAAAAAAGTCAAGTAATCGAAAAAGAAAATATTTTCCAGGAATGTCCATAAAACTCGAGCTATCAGGATTCACATACCTGATATAAGAGATTTTTTCAACTCCATTTATTTGAGTTAATAGCTTTTTAAAAAAAATGTAATAGAATACTTTATAACCTGCATATTGTAAAATATGCAGTGAACAATTATCATACCTAAATCACTTTAATAAAAAATAATTTATTATACAGTGGACAAATTTTGGATTAAATATTATGAAAATGTAAATTGCATAATTACATAAATGAAATACTGGGAGCATCACCCGTGGTAATGTAATAACCTCAGGGAAGAGGTGTAACTGATGTTTAGTAACTTATGTTACTTTTTGTTTAAAAGTTAGTTCCAATTTCCAAACTTACTGGCAAGAAATACTTGATGATTGTTCTTAAACTCAATCAAAACTCAATGTAGCTATTTGATGTAGTTGATAGGTCTTTATTCAAAGTAAAATCTGTTGGTTTGTTTAAAGTGACCTGCTATATCTGGCAGTGATTCATGTAAAAATATAATTTTTTGTTTACATTTTAAACTATGTGCAAAACCTACTGCTCGCTGTCAAATGACTGCAGTCATCTTTACAACAAAGCCAGGTAGGCAAAAGCAATCTGTAGTACCATTTAGAAGCTTCCTGACATATTTACTTTCTCTTACCACTGTCTTTCCTAGGCTGTATTTCTTGCCAGCTAATTTCCATTTCTCTTGTACAGCTACTACTTTCTTTAAAATAGTTTAATCTAATTTTTCTGTATGTTTCTTTAAGATCTTCTTTCAGTCTACCATCTTTTACTCTTTCTCCTTCAGTACCATACAGATGGAATTCCCGGGCCAAAAAAGCAGACTACCTTGGATTTTGCTTGTGTTTTGTGCTTGTGTCAGTTTTATTTTACACTGAAGTTAGTAATCCATCTTTTCTCTTACTGATATAAATAATATCATCAAGCTACAAAAACTACTGCATGTGTCAAGGCCAAGTGTGTTAAGTGTTCACATTTTTTGAAAAGTCAGGCTCTTTGGAACATATTCAGCAAAACACTTAGAGTTCTCAAGAAGACAATCTGCAAGTGCCTTGAAGCCCACTTCTGTGATATACAATACTAAATCTTAGCAACCAGTACTTAAACTGATATCCTTTCAGAGACAGGAAACCATCACAGGATGAAACTGTCATACTTGGCTGCTAATTAGCTAACTTTTGGAGTAGTGTAATTTGAGAGTAATAATAGAATAAGAGGTCTCTTTCAGTACTCCTGAGTGATGTATTGACTTGAAATTGTGCCACTGGCCTAACTGCATACTTTGGAAATGTATTCAGAACAGTCTTGTTGAGAACCAGTACTGTGTTTACAACATACTAATGAATTATTTATTGATAACAAAGCTACAAGATGCTCAGCTGAGAAACCAGACTCCTCATTCATCCATGAATTCAAACTTCATAGGAGTTTTGCACCATTTTTCAGTGATCTTATTCTCTATATGTTCCTTCTCTATGTGGTATTTCACATAACAGATATTCTGTCTTTAGAGGTCTGATTTAAGAGTCCAACCTCCCTTATACTCAGTGGACGAAGTTAGCCTCTTTCCAAATTTAACTGTGGATCAATAACTTAGGGTTCTGCTTTGAATGACTGTCTGAAAAAATACTATGCCCATCTGTAATAAAACAGAGGCTTATTAGCCATTTTTACTTACTGGTTAAAATATCAACCTTAATCTTTACTCTGGTCCTGTTATCTGTTATGTATGGTATATAAAATATTCAGAAGATTTAAATGGTATTTACTTTTCAGTAATGGGCCTGCAAGACCATGTTAGAAGCCTCTAGGGACAGGGAGGTTGAGTGTTTGTTCCTAATACCAGCAAGGGAATACCTGGATGAAGGATGGACCTAACCTCCTTAATGCCATCTTAACATTTAAACTGATTTCTCAGTTCTAACTGCTCAGAGTGAGAACTTCAAGATGGCTTTTCATTAACTAAAATTACAAAATACATCATGACAAAGAGTACTTTAAAGAATTTATCCAGCTGACTTTTAACTCTGCTTTACTATGCTACTGATATGTCTTAATTTGTGAATGAAGAAAATTATGAGATCTATAAATCAAATGGGAGAGTGGATAAGCAGTCCAAACTGACAATTTGATTAATATGAAATAGTACAAGCCTAGTTTAGTACTTCATTAGTTCATGTCAGCAATGATAAAAAACATTAATGATGATACTGGAACGCTGAACTTTTAAAGTTCTCACTCAAGTATTGCACAGGCTACAAAATAGCCTTGTTGACCCTCAAACCCTAGCAGTAGTGGATGTTTATTTGGTATGGAGATCTATAAGTCAAGTAATACTTTCAGAAACCTTCATGATATTATCATTCTTAGTTTTTATTGGAAAAGATAATCAGTTTTGTTAAGCTGATAAATGTGTTATAAATAACATTTACATTTACACACAGGTAAATGTGTTATAATCCTGTCTCTGGGTCTTTGAAAGAGGATGGACTGCCTCAGTGACTGCTGTGGGAATAACCCAAAAGGACTTACAAAGTCCTTTACCCCAAAGGACTTATAGAAAAAGTTCAGCATGTGAAAGTCTTGGTCCCAAGTTCATAGCTCTTATGAATAGAAAATTCCTATTACCAGATCCTGATAGAATCACATTTAGGGAGAAACATAAGGAGCAATCAATCAAATAATTACATTTTAGATTATGAAGTGGTCTATATGTCAAGACTAATACTCCAAAATGGATCTGTTGGCACAGTGGCAACAATTACAGAATAGTGTGTAGGAGGTAAGAAGCTTCTTTATTCCTTTCACATAATAAAATACATAGGGTGACAGTTTGAGAATCCAAGACTATTTGTAAAGAAATTCAGCTCTATGCTACTAGTCCAGTAGGATGATAAGAGTGTAGAAGACAATGGCAAACTTTGTACATGAGAGAAATACTTGTGAGGTTACTATGGCAGGAGTTGGATTTCCATGCTGACAGTGTCACTATTCATCTTTTCACCATGGCTGTGCTGGGTCTGAATGTGGGAGAGACATTCAAATGTAGTCATCGGCCAAAGAGACAGCTCAAGGATTAAATGAGATGAAAAAGAAACGTGCATCATAAAATTGCATTGGAAAGAAGCCACATTCTTTGCGGGAAGAGATATCCCCATACTGTGGAATTGTTATAATCTCTTAATTTCCATCTTCTAGACCCCTTGTGAGGACACCTTGTCAATCTTCGCACAGTCCCACCACTGACACTCGTGCTCGCTGATAAGAATAACCAGTGAGACTTTGTTTCCTAAGGAGATATAATAATGACAATTTGTCCTTTTTGCCCCAGGACTCAGTTCCTGTAACTGGCACTTCACAGAGTGACTCCTTGCATCTGTGCAGGGTTCTGCTTGAGCCACAAGTTCTCTGCAGGGTCACAGTGGTGTCAGCTGTAGGGCTGTCTGGTAAAGGCTGAAGCAGTACTCCACAAAAGATATGAGTGCGTACACATACACTTGTACCTTTAAATTCGTCTAATATGGAAGCTGAAATCAACACGTTTGTGCAGGTTTATCTCCAAGTTCTCAAGTCATTGCTCTTCAGCAAATGTTAAAATGCTGTGAATAACGTGAATGTGAACAGCAGTATAAATGAAGTATAAAAAAATCTAATCTTGTTGGCATCAAAGATATAATCCCCTGATTTCAGTGGGCTGATCCATAATTCTGATCTAATTATAAGGTAATAATCCCATGTTCATGGAGAGGACTTCAACTCAAAATCTGAAGAGCTAAACCTTAGAGTTTATTGCTTATTTTTCTGCTTGCAGGTTTATTTTATGAGTGAGTTATTTTCATTTTTTGCAAAATCCTTTTTCTTATGTGCTACTGTACTAACTAAAGTAAATCCATCTTGTATATGGAGTCACTTCAGAGTGGTTTTTTTTTGTTAGTGATTTGATTGGATTATTTTTTACATCAGTGCGGTATTACATTATTTGATATAACAAAAATAAACCAAAGACTTTTCTTCCAGAAACCAACTTCAGTATGCTTAGAGATATATAAAGACTTAGCCTTAGGCTTTTATGATGTAGAAGTAAAAATTAATAGCTAAGTGGTATGTTATACTTTGTCTAAAAAGCTCATTTAATTTTATGGCATGGGGTTTGCATCTGTTTTCTTTTTTCCAATGATATTTTACAAAGTTTTGTACCACAGCTTTCAAAGTCACTTCTATAGCACAAAAAGCACTTTAAAAACACGTAAAGGGCTATTGTGGCAAAAGAATAAAGAATTTCCTCATGTTCTCTAGTAAGTATCCTGTTAAGTATCCTGTATGTTATTGAGAGTTCCTTCATCATAGAGGGTGGTCCACTGGTAATGTACAAAAAAAGGATAGTGTACAAAAATTAAATTATTATTTGACCCCACATCATTATATGCCACATAACTAATTAAAGCACACTTTAACAATGTACTCTTAATGTGCCGGCTGTTACTTGCATGACTCACTCATCTTTCACAAAGAATAAGTGATTTGTATTAGATGAGAGTTGCTAAGGATGTTTTTGGGGCTAGCAATTGCTGTCATTGCTATGTTAAATCACAGGCCCTAGCCTGGGATAGAAACAGAAAGGCTTATCTAGAGCCAGGAAAACAGCACCACAGGACTGATAGCTCTGACTTAGGGCCTTGTTTAAAAAGTTATGACTCAGTGCAAGCAGCCAAGGATCCTTAGCCTTCCTCAGTTCACTCCAAAGCAGCCATTAAGGGCCCTAATGTTCAGGTTGCGTGCCTCACTCTGATTATTTTTGGGAAGTTGATCACAGCAAGCCCTTTTTTTCCTAATAAGCATTCATCTTCATTTACTGGATGAAGGGAGCTCTTAGTGAAAGCTTTATACATGGCGCGGGATAGTGGTAATTTCTGCCAAGCTCTGTAACTGCATGTGTGCATGGACTGTGAGCTTCTCTTTTCTTTCTTTGGGTTGTCAAGTGAAAAGCACATATCATAATAGCTCTCCCAGATACAAGTACGAGCAAATTATAGATATAGATAATAATTTGTGAGGGGATGAAGCTCTTTCATCTAAATCGGCAATTAGTGATGTTAAAACTATATCATACAAGTGCATAAAATATAAAAGAGAATCGTAAGCAACAATACCAAACTTTCAGAAACTGCAGAAGATTAATTCCTTTTTTAAAAATAAGAACTCTATTCCATACTGCCTCATTCTTACAGTCAGACTTGTTCAGCAGCATGCATGAGGATAATGCAGGGACACATTGCAAAAATGACCTTAGATAACTTGTTTATGCTTAAGAACAGAATTATTTAAAACTCTGGGAGAGCTAGTGATCCTTGGGAATTGGGAGAATGAGGTTTATTTTCCTCACAAAGTCTTGGTTCCCAATTCAATAGTATTGTGAGATATCTGAATTGAATAGCTTTCTAGTCTGGGACTGAATGTTGGCTACTTGAGACTTAAGACAGCATAATTTTGAGAGAAGAAAATCATAGATAAGGAGATAAAATTCAAATTTTCATGTGGGTATGAAAGTTTTTCTGGATTTATTCAATCACTTTAGCCTCAAAGTGATATTTTAATAGACAAGATGGCAAATATAGCAGAGATAGAAGATAAATGAGGTGAGTGCACCATTTTGCACATAGAATATACAAGCTGATACCTACTTATTTACATGTAAGAATATGTAGCTATTCTAAAGCAAAAGCAAATGGATTTTCAGGGTGATTATACTGTTTAACACACAGAAGTTTATGAATTCAACACTAAAATTGTTTAACTCTGCCCCTTGAAAGTATAAGTCACCAAATGGTTCCCACACTTTTAAACAGTGGGACATGATATGTCAGAGAAGATGGTACTGTCTAAAGGGCAAAAATCTGAGGCATTAGGCATAGTAATATATGCAAGCCTGATTGTGAAAATATTAAAAAAAAAAAAATTTACACAAAAAATGAAAATACCCAATGCTACTGAAGTAATGCTGAAGCTATAACTGAAATTAATCAATGTTTCCAGCATGTCATTTACTAATGCAAAATATTTAATAGAAAGTAAACTCTCTGTTTAATAGAAAGTAAGCTTTCTGAGTACTTTCTTATGGGCATTAAAAAATATATTAACATGCGTTAAGAATGAGAATAAAATATAATCTCCCCCTCTCTCACGACCCACCTGCAAGCAAACACACTCAGTCTAAAAACTTGCTTGAGGTGTCCAAACTGGTAAAAACATGAAAACAGTTTTTTCAACTTAAGGACAGTAGCTAACATTTTTAAAGGGAAAAATCTTTGATTCATTCTGCAGAAATTTGTTTTTCTCACATTTTTCCCCAACCCAAAACAAATCTGTGTCTTTATTTTTCTGCCTTCTATTTTTTTGTTCCTCGTTCCCATTTTCCCCAAAACAATAGGCTCACAAGAAAAAATATAGAAAGATTCTAATGAAAGGGGAAATTACCACTGTTAGAAATGGTTTTTCACTTCCATGTCTATTGCATAGTTTATGTATTCTCTCATAAAAATAGAAGAAGGAGATAAGAAGCTTTCACAAGACATCTAATTATTTGAAGGATGTAACTTCCTCTAAAAAAAGAATAACAAATGAATCAAAGACCCTTGTGAATCTGTACTATCTGAAATGCCTAAATTCCTAGCCTCATGGTCAATCTAGTCCTCCTTTTGCCCATCTTTAAAGTCTTTATATTTTGCTCTTCTCTTTTGATTTCTAACATGCGTTTTTAGCTTTCACTTTTCCCTGGAGGTATCCATACTGATGTAATTAAGTGGATTAAGGGGGCTTTTCAGCATAATTTTCCAGTGGCTCTGCAAGGTGGTTTCAGACCAGCATGAGCTAAGTTCCTCTCAGGTAAAGAAAATTCTGGAAGATGCACTATCTTCAAGTGAGTAGGCAGAGAAGGACGTCATCTCTGAGCCTCACAAAGTAATAGAAAATCCTGTTATCACTTGCATGAAACCCTCAGTAACAGCTCTTGTGCTCTACAGATTTGCTCCAACAGTGCTGTGTTACTTGCTAAGTTACCCAAATGAAATCTCTTAAAAGGGGACAATAACTCCAGTGTAGGTGGTATGTCCTAAACTCAACTCTTCTCTCTCTGCTCAGCACTATAATCTAAAGTTGTCCTCTGAAGCAGAGAACAGAACTGGTGTTTAATGCAGTCTTGTAGTTTTCACAGCCTTACCTCCCACCAGCATATTTTCCTTGACATAAAAAATTGTGGGATGGTCTGCAGGTGTGCACTTTGAAGACATGACATGCTTCCTGCTATATGATGACTATCGTAGTATCTTTTATTGTCTATCACATAAGTCCATGTTGGCTCACTGCAAAACCAGAGAAAAAAACCTCAACCCAATCCTGGTGCTAAGAGAAGTTTGGGCCTGTACCTTGTGCTGTGGTGTGCTCAACTGATGTTGGTGTTTTATCTTTTAGCCAGATAGATAGATTCTTCTCTACTACACTTCTACTTATGAAAATGCAGGTGATGGCAGAAGTTATGTTAATAGGAAATAACCATAAGCAAGGAATTAAAAAAGAAATTTGTAGCATTTTTACTTGCATATTTATACATGTGTTTTGTGTCATTCAGTGTTTTTTCCACTACATCTTTCAGAATGCTACAAGATCAAAAGACCGAACTGATATGAACTTTTTGGAAATGAACATATGATTTCTGGCCACAAGCCAGAAAATCAACTTCAGTAAAAACTGAGAAGAGGGGAAGAGAGAGAACAAAGAAAATAGGACTAGAAGACATTTTCATTAATTTTAGAAAGACTCCTTTAGGAGGAGCGCATGATGGATAACAGGAAAAAGCATACAGCAATAACACTCAGGAAACAGTAACATCTATAGAAGTTATGTGTACTGTATGGCAAATAGTGACAGGAATTAAACAAAAGCTTCAGTTCAGTGTTTAGTATGAAATGGGAAGGCAATCACGATCACTTTTCAACATGTTCTTGAACTGGATATTAAGACGTTTAGATGAATTGGAAGACATGACTTTGGATGATAGAGAGCTAAACTCCTTAGCCTAACTGATAACAACTTGCAAGTGTCAGACTTGCTTGACCCATGCTTGGTACTCTTTATTACATTGGACATCAGTCAAGTCAGACTCATAAATGCCAAGATGACAAAGCAGACGAAATTCAGTAAAGTAATAAATTGTTACAGTGTTGAAATGCAGCTGGGGTGAGTCTGTAAGCAAATTCTTACATACATTTAGCAACATCAAGTGCCAACGACTCCTCATGAACTGTGAGCAGCTAAATTGGAGACAGTTGGAGGAAGAAGGAAGGCAGTTTTCAGGAAAATGAAAGATGTAAAATGGAATTATTTGGGATTGTACAATGGAAACAGGATTTAAAAGTCAATGTTTAGTACTGGTCACACCTGAGAAGAATGGCATGGGCAGTATCTACTGCTAAAAACAGAGAGGATAAAATGCAAAACAAAGGCACATATAAGTACAGCCAAGATCAGTTTGAAGCAAGAATCAAGCACTAGTTATCTTGGGGTTTATTTCATAGTATCAAACTTGGGCTTAATGGAAGAAATTGTCCTCAATGAGAATGACCAGGAAAACTACAAAGATATAGCAAAGATTAAGATATAACTAATTTAGTAGATAAGTTGATGTATATTTGAAACTCTGTAAGAAGATAACTCTGACTCTTGCTGGTTTTTACTATTTTGGGGAAACTTCGGGTACAGAGCATTACAAATAAGCAGATTCCAGCATTTTGGAGATGCAAGCAGTTGTTAGGCTACACAGAGACTTATTTTTTGCAACATTATTCAGTAAGACACTGACCAGCAGATTCTTCCCGGCCCTTTGGTTCTTAGTTATTATGGAAAAGTGTTCTAATGTGCATGTTTTAGACTTCAGCTTGCTACCCTTCCCTCTTCTGTTCCTGAATTTTCTTCATGCCTGGTTTCTTTGCCTGCCTTCCTGGCAGAAGTGTCATTGTTTACATCAACCACATTATGAACTGCTTGAACAATCTTCAAGATGTGGCAGAACTGGTGTCTTCTGGAGCACAGATCACAGAATAAGCAGGTTCTAGCATCAGATGTTGAAAGATCTTACTGCTGAAGTTCTCAGATATAAGGTTGTTTAGCAAAATGAGGTTGGCTTTCACCCCATCAAAAGAGACATGGGTGGATATATGCAAGTTTTAGGGAACTCCCTGTGGGGTTCTGTTTTAACCTATTCTGATAGCAATGCAGGAAAGAAATGAGCTACATAGTGTATATAACAGATGTTTAATTGCATCTGGGGAAACATTCATTATGAATATCATTCACACCATAGTTTACCTGTTCCTCTGGTGAACACCTGTCTGTTAGTAGTGCATGTGGTGGTAATGTGAGAAACTCTCACTACCAGCCTTTTAAATTTTACTATTCCCTCTTCTTTAAAATGTGCTAAATTAGATACAGAAACAAAGAAACACACCTAAATAAACAAAGGAACATGAGGAACGTGAGCAATACCACACTGCCAGAAAGAGCAGGTGGAAATGTAACTTTAAGGGCCATTAAAGCACTGTGAAATTTTTCAGTGTGTCACAATTACAGGAACACCTGGGTCAAATAAATTAGGACTAATCCATTGGGGGTGTTCTTTACAGTCTACTCTGGTCTCAGAATGGCTTGACCCTAACCTGTAATTCCGAACCAAAAAAGAACAAATTACAAGAAAAACCTTGCCAGTTCAGGTGGCTGCTGTCAAGGTAATCCCTTCATGTCTAATAGACTACAAAGACGGCAGGGAAAGAGTACAGATAAGGAAAAGTCTCCACGGGCCTTGAAGAGGAAATTCGTTATGCATATGTTTGATTAGAGTGTGAAGCTTGATAAACACCCTACCTCTGATTTCTATTTAATTTCAATAATAATGAATGCAAAACTGATGTAAATCTAAAGAAAATTTGTATATGAGAGATACATCATGAAAATTATTTAAAAACTAGATTAAGCTTCTTGATTTCCAAAGGCTGCGAAAACATTCTGGTCAAAGAATGTATTGGTATCCTATATTCCATAGGAACATCTGCTCACCTTTGCTCCTTGGAAAGGAAGCAGAATGAGTAGATACAAACTATCCCAGGAGACAGGGAAAGTTGAAGACTTTCTATGCTACATGTATATGTACTACATATACCTCATACACTAGTCCCACCATCAGAAACATTCTAACATCCAATTTTCTTGCCAAGAACTAGTGGACTATTTTGGGTTCCTTTACCTTCATTTTATCCACAATGGCAGAGGAGCAGACTTCCCTTGGACCTAAAAGAGAGTCAGAGAAAGGTCAGAAACTGTTTTCCACTCCTTAAAATTCTGCTGAAGATACAGTTTTCATCTTTAGAAAAGTGATGATTAGTTAAGAGAACAGACAATCACCTTTGTACATTTTTTTTCCATGTCAAGACTTTTTGCCAAGAAATCTGTTACACGGTAATTTTTCAAGGACACAAAGCTTGATTTAATTAAAGGCTTAACAATAGTTGAAAAGCAATCCCAAATCTCACAGTGGCTGTATGTGTATTAAATATACTCTAATATTCTACTGTATTAGGTAATAAGAACTTCAAGAACTGTAGAATTAATACAATAACTATCATTTTAGCATGCACACATGTTAATCTTACCTAAAATGATAACAAAAAAAGTAAAAGAAAGCCAGTTTCAAATCTGTGAATTCTGAAAGCAGAAGCATATTAACAGCTAAGCAAGAAATAGTGTTTTCTTTGCTGAATGGTATAAAACAGTCTCAACAAACAAATAGAAGAGTGCCTGGAAACATGTTGAACTTAATTTATAAAATTTTAATATATCTAAGGAAATTTGAAGAACATCAATTTAACCTTTTTAATAACTATGCCAGCACCTAAAACAAAGGACCTTTTAAAACAAGAGTTTCTCCTCTTTTACAAGGGTTCTCCTCCCTGTTAGATTTAGGCAGCAATACGTCTGCTTCTGAAAACAGATCATCTAAAATTTATTATCCTAATCTACAGGGAAGGAGTCCTAATAACACAAATAAACTGAATTGTAGTACTTTGACACATTGACAAATGGCAGTTGAAATGAAAGAAGGAGAAGACTGTACCGAGTGAAACAGTATTATCATGTTCTTTACTTAAAGCTAAAAAATTGAGCTGTTCTTAGCAGAATGCGATTATTATCTCTTTAGAAAGACCAGAAAATTAGTTTCAGTAAAATGTGGGCAAGGTCGAAGGATGACTCCTCACTTGAACAGAAGCAGAACCCAAATTCAAATAATCCTTATTTCAAAACACGGTCCTTTGAAGACTGGTGTTTATGAAGGGACGGACAGTTGAAGACGAGCTTCAAAAACAAACTGAATCCACAAAGGATCTAAATGGTACATCAAGAATTTAAACCCTGCATTTATCTCATGAGCAGAGTTCTGTATCTATTTATGCTGGCCAGACGAGATGAGATACCAAATGAAGCAGTCCTCTGTTGGATTGCTTGGCTACAAAAGTTCCAAAGTGTGGAAACACAAGTAAATGAAGGAGTTCCATATGAAATGCTGCTGCAAGTCCCACCAAATTGAAAATCTCAAGAAATATGGAATGAAAGTTTAATATCTGAGTCTAAACAATTTGATCTCTTAATATGTTTTCAGTTATTTCAGCAAAAAAGCCTATAATGAAATTGTTGGACATAAATGTCAAGAACTGTGTGCCCCCCATGCACTACTGTAACACTTGTGATGGATAGGATAAAGGATGAAAATGCAGAAGATGGAAGTTCAGTTAAAGGCCAAAGGACCAACATTATCACGGAGATAGAAACTGAGGAGAGCATGTCAGGTAAGGTGGTGTTTAGTGAGAGGGACAGGGAGAGGAATTAGGGACTGAAAAACAGTTTCTAAAAGAATTGAAGAAAGGAAGGTAAGAGAAGTTTGAAGCCAAGACGTGTTAATAAAGGAAATTCACATAGGACCTGAAAAAAACCCAGTAGTAGGAAGGAAGCTATGTTAATTTAAAATGGAAAGCCACAATGAGAAAATTGTTATGTTTTGTCACAATCACCAAAAACCAGAGCAAACCAACATGACAGCACTGGACAGTGGTACAGGAGTTGGTATAGATTTTGGCTGCCTTGAAAAACAATTTTTCTTACCTAAGCTACTGTGGTTTTTAATAAAGCCTTTCTAGGACTATTTTACAGCAAAGCACAGAGTATTTTCTTTTACTATAATGGCAAAGATAGTGATTGAGAATTTGCCACAGTTTAGTGATTATGAGTTTAAATAATTTGCATTGAAATGCAGACATTTGTATTTCCTGGTTGTCAAATCAGGTGGCTGCTGGTAAGTGCTGTGAAGACTGCTCTGAATTCTGTCAAGTTACAACTGTTATACTATAAATGCACTGATGGTATATGATTGTTTACCCATTTTTTAATGGATAATAAAAATTCTGGTACTCCCAGAAACTATTGAAATGATGAAAATTAATGGAGATTTGCAGATACTTAAAGAGTGTGTAGGAAAAGCAAAATGCTAATTAAACCAGCTTCATGCTATTTATGCATACATCTGTGAATTTATTTGTTATTTTGTCTGTTTAGTGTAATATTTGCAAAGGCTGTGGTTTTAGTTTAAATGAGAGTTAAGTGTTCCTGCAGCTCTTTTAGCCAGATCTTTAGGTATGAAGTTATCTACAAGAATAAGTCATTGAAGACATTGTTAACTTTTAACTTCAAAGGGATAGAATGAGCAGGATGAGAGAACTAAATGTTCAGTCATAAAGGAGATTTTATCTCCTCTCCTGCTCCTCTTCCATTCCACCATGGCTATCCCTAATCTGTTTCCTAAAGTGTGCAGTAGCAGGAAGCTGCAGGCACAAAGGAGCAGGGGTGGAAGGATCCATGTTTCCCCAAAGGAGTTACACTGTCACTGCTTCTGAATGAAGAGCTGCAAAAAAGAGAGTAATCATCTGTGTCCATGCTGGCTGTGGCAAGAGGGAGCAGACCTGAAATTCAGACAGAAAGAATCATTCTCAACCACTAGGTAGTGAGTTTGGAGGAGTTAATCACAAAAAGAGATGGTACAGGGAAATTTTGGGCATCCCAGCTCTGGAGGGTCTTTAGATACAAGACAAACAAACATTTTCAGGAACAACACAGATATAGCTGATCATGTCCTGGGGCAAGAGACAGACCAGATGACTTTTCAAGTCCCCTTCCCAGTCTATTTTTCTGTGATGGTAGCTGCTCTGACTTACCTCTTGTGCAGACAGTATCTGTTGTAGTACTGGTTATTAAACAGCAATACCCAATTTTCCATCACTGAAGAGGCTGCTCATTCCTTATTCTAGTAAATGGAACAAGACCAGAAGCTATTTTTCTGTTTGACATTCACAAGAATGTCACTAACAGCAGTAACTTCCAGCAGAATATCGTGTCTGCCAAGGTACAAGTGTGAGTCTCTACCTATTTCTTATACTGATGTATTTTCACACAGTCTTTTCCCTCCAAATTGAGACAGTAAAAACCCCAATAGCTACAAATAATAATGTTTGTTCTGAAAGGCAGGCAATAAACCCTTAACAAACAATGTCACTGTAACCCTTAAATAGTAATTGTACTGCCTAAGGCATCTGATAAAGGATCCTAGTGTTCTTGCTATATTGTGTCAGGCAGATACATCAATCAAACTCCCTAATGGACTAAATTGGAAAATAGGGTAGTGGGAATAAACAGTTCTAAAAAGAGGTGAAACTTTGTGACAAGCAGCCTTAACAGACCAATCTTGATTCTAAACATAGAAGCAATTTTAGGACTTCTCTGGAGGCAGAGGACAATTATTGCCTAAACAAATAAACTAGTGTCTCAGTACCTCAGGCATTCTCTAAAGTTAGTTTGAAACAGTTTTGAGTTCTGAATAGTAAAGTTTCAGGGACATTGTGGCTTGATTCGTTAACTTTCATTGAACTGTATATGGACATCCTTTTAGACAATACATATATTAAAGTGGAACAGAATGAGAAAACTGGAATGTGCTATGATTTTAGCACTAATTATTCTGCCAACAGAAATAACTAGATCTGAACTAAGATTAAATATATATGTCAGGCGGTGAATTTGACTCCAGATGAAGACTGCACATTTAAGGTTCTTAAATTCAATAAAAGACTTCAATTTCAGATTCTATTGAGAATGTTTATTTTAATCTGTATGGCAAAAATTATCTGCCCATTTATATTCTACTGTGCTGAGGGCCTCTTTGCCTTGTAGGTGAGCATGGAATCCAGAGCCTACAGACTCGTGCTTGCATTCATACTTGCACCATGTACTGAATGGCATCATACGATGACAGAGGGAAAAAGGAGTTTCCCAAGAGTTTTTCTTCCATGAGAAGTGGTTATTCAGCCTCTGAAAACAATTTTAAATGTCACAAGGATTTAGGTTTCTCTGAAATAGCTTAGCCTCTGTTATAACTTGAAGTTGAATTTTACTCATACCCTCTTCCAAGACTAACTGGTGATTTTCTGTACGGATTAACCAAGATACAAAATTCAAATAAACTGCTCATGTGAATATAATCTGTGTGGCCCTCATGGCAATATGATTTTAATAAAGTCTTTAAGCTAAAGCATAATCTCATATATATTGCTTCACCATTCTGTAACATTCCATCTAATATGATTTTACTTCAAATGCAAAGCTACATCAGCATGTACTTTTGGAGCAATTGCAGTATTTTTTTATGCAGGATCGCATTATTGCAGTGGTATGATTTGGTAATTTGCATCTGAGAACAACCTGGCTGATAAGCAGCTGTTCAGTTTTAGTGTTGTTCTTTATCAGAAAAATTTAAAGAAGCTCCCCAACTCACACTTTAACACCCTGCTTAAACATTTACATCTGCCTGAAGAGGTGTTGCCCAGTCACATTGTAACACCATTTTACACACATATGGCATTATGCTTTTTGTGCAGATATATACAATACAGCTTGAAAAACAGGATGTTATTTTCCTTCTCTACCAAATGAAGTTTGGGGAGGTTGAATTTTATTATTATTTAAATTTTTCTGATTTATTGTTTGCGTTTGAATTGTGTTTTCTTGGAAGCTTTCTTCTTCCTTCTTTATGTTCCTTCTGGTATCAGTACCCTGAACTCTTTTAGTTTTTTTAGCAATTTCCATTGTTTTTTCTGTTGTTCAGTAGGGATGTTTTCATGTCTTACTGTCATCGTGTCATTGTAATATTTTGTATAATTCAAGGGATGCAAGCTGCCTTTTAATCGATTGTTCTTTTTTTTCTTTCTGGTTTAATTGGTTTTCCTTTCTTACTGGCATTGTTTTAACATTTCAGATCTACATTTCCACTTTCTCTGTCATTATTTTAACAGCATAAAATATATGAACAAGACTAGACTGAGGGGACATGACTTATAGGAATGAGTACCCTTTTCAGGCACATTCCTGTTGGATTTCTATTGAGTGAGCATATCTGTTAAAAAAAAAAAGTGAAAAAAAGAAAAATTAAATTGTATTGTTTCTATTTTTCAACTCTAAGAAATATCCATCTACATTAAAACTGAAAAAAACCACGCTGTATTAGAATTACCAAGCAGTGCAATATCTAAGACTGTAAAACCCAGCCATACTAGATCAAAACAAGAGCCATGTAACCAGACTCTGGAAAGAGTATGAAAATCGCAGGTCTAGATGATATTTGTAGCTCACCAAACAGCTCAGCTAAAAATATTTAAAATTTGAAATAAATGTGAAATCCAAGATTTTTCACTCAAAAATTATCCTGTATTCCATGCAATTTTTTTCCATATTTTTATAAAAAGTGACTTTTAGTGCACTTTTCATGCAATCACCTATATTTAATTTTGCTATAAACATGAACAGATAATAGTCAGCAATGCTATTGGTTTTGCAGCCATGCAAAAAGGTTAATTTATCTGTAGACTAAAATACTGTTTATTTTAATAATCTATACATAGGATGTCTTCTAAACTCCATTACTTATGTTTGAGAAAAGTTTTTTTTAGACGAAACTTGGTTAGATCAAAAAGTGGATTTCAACATTTTGGAGATAGTTCAAAATTCAGTTTTCAAATGTTTTGACATTTCTTTTAACAGAGTTTGAAAGTACAAAGGCACATAGCCTGGAAAAGGCATAAAAGTTTGCCTCATGTAACCTCATGAGTTTTTAAAGTATTTTTAAGGGAAGTGAGTCTAGGTCTAATTTTATTCCTAGAGGTTTGTTCATCCCTAACATTAATTACCTGGTTGCAATATAGAGAACTAGTAAAGTTATATATGAATAAGTAGCAGTCTCGAATTCCTCTCCTCCATATAGACTGTCTTTCCTTCTATGAGAACAATATTTAGTACTGTGCTATCATCTTGTGAAATGTTATTACAGTAGGGCAAAAAGCTTCCTGTTTCTTGAAAATGGTAGGGCTAAGGCACACATCATGAATTTAGAAACTGGTTTTGGTGTGGATTTTGCTAAAACTTTCATACATGTGATGCATGCTGATTTTCTGATCAGTTGTGTAATTGATCTGGGATGAAGGTGGTTAACATTCCCACCTGGTCGTGATCCCTTAAACCTTTCACACGGCTGTGCAGAGCAAGCAGTCTGGGACACCCTGTGGCAAACCCGTCCTCAGTTCCAGACGGATAAAGCATTTAGCACTTGTCAGTTACTGGAGAAAAAATGGGTAATAGTATACAAGTCAAGCACAATATTTTGGCCTAAAGACACTCAAAGGGATTAAGTTTCATTATCTTTTTTCTTTTTGAAAAATAACACTATCAGAGGGATTTTGACAAAGATTAAAAAGAAGAACGGTAACTTTATCTCCAGCATTGTAATGCATATTTATGCTTTAGTACAGATATATTAAGACTATGTAATCTACATGGTTTTTTACGGTTGAATCCTGTAATTTCTCTTATACCCTCCAGTTTTTGAAAATTTTACGGTGTCTTCTAAAAGAAGTGACAAATTACACACATGCATTAATTGTATTACTCTGAATTTTCTTCCATTTTTCTTTAAATCTCTATCATAATTTCTGAAACATGTCCAAACAACTGATGAGTCCTGATTATATCTGATTGATATTCTGGTTTTTACTTATGTTTTAAACTATTTTTCTGATGATTGGTCTCACACATTTGGTATGGATCTGTCCATTGTAAGCAATTAATTGTGGATTATTCACTCAGCTTAGCAGAGGACCCCCATTTCACAAAGGAACTAGCTCATGGTGAGCTGTGGACTTACATATTATACACAAAACTCTTTTTTTAGGACATTTGCCTATACCCCCCATCAGCTGGTTTACTTGCAGATGTATAAAGGCATGCCTCTCACAGATTTCACATGCAGTGACTTTAGGGAGATATCCTTCTGTTGCAAGCATTGCTATTTTAATCTGTTTGCCAAAGACAAGGCTGTTTAGGGAACACCTGCTACCCCCTCTTCCCTCCATAGCTTCATTCTTACCACAGTTACATAATGAGCAGCCAGGGAACCCCCCACAAAGGATAAAAAAAGAAAGAACTGCCAAAAGGTAAAGGTTTGCTTCATCTTGCCTACAAAACATTTTTTCCCCTTGCCATCTACACAGTCTCTCCCACCTCCACTTTCTCCAGCAAATGAAGCTGCAGTCATCATGTCCCTTTCTTTCATTTTCTTCCACCTCAGTTCCCCATAAGTGATGCCAGAGAAACAAACCCTGCACTCCCAGATTTGGGAAATCTTTGGTAATCTTGCTTTGGTGGCCTTCAGCGGTTTTTGTTCCCCTAAAGATTTTCCATCAGTCCTACAGACAGACCTGGCTAACAGTTTTAATGTCTTTGTCAAACAGATGGTTTTTCTCAATTCACTCATCTCTTACAAATTACTCAAGGCATAGTCATTCTTCTATCAAATTTTGTAGGAATGCTTGGTCCTCTCAGACTATGTTCATGTTAGCAAGTAGAAGGATCAAACAGGAACAGAGCTGAGGGTTGGGATACTTAACACGTACATTGTTGGTGCATGTTTACTTCAGGCTAGGTCTAATTTAGGAAGCGAGGAGAACCCTGGAAGAGTTGGGAACATGTCCTTTGAGGAAGCACAGACACTTCTCTTCATCCACTATAATGGCTTTTGCCAGGTTCAAACCCTCTGTCTTCACTGAAAGGGCAAAAAAAAAAAGCTTGAAACATTAACAGTACTTCAACAGAAGAGAGCATCCCATTCCCGTGTTCTCTCATTCATCTCTGTGCTAAGTAGCCTGAAATTTTTCTTGAACCTCGATTTAAAAAGGGAGCACAAAATGCTCCTTTCAGTCCTTAAGAGACAGAAGTTTGGGGATGGAGGTGTTAATTGAAGACAGGCAGCATGGGAGGCAGTTCAATCACTGAAGAAAGCTCTGAAGGGCTGTGCTCTGTTGGTGAGAAAGTGGTTCCTTTCTCTGCCTCATCCCAGCTCTTACATTCCAGACACCTGACTTGAGTCTCTGAGGTTGTCTTCGCTGAAGTGGTAAGTGCCCACAGGTTTCTGAAGCTGATGGGAGTTTGCCTTTGAAGGTATAAGCTTCAGGAAATGTTGTTTTTCCTATGTTAGGAAAAGAGGAGATGTCAGCTAGTCTGGTCTTATGTGCAGCAGCTGTTTATATATTTCCTAAAATCAAATACATGAGAACCAAAATATTTCAGTTTAGATAGCCATCCACAATATCTTTAAGGAAAATTTTATTATTTTTAGGTTTTCCTCTCCTTTTCCCTCTTTGAATTCTTTCCCCCTTTTCTTTCTACTTTCATGGGGTGAAGTGTCCAAGAAGACTATGTGTTCTTGAACACTGCAATCAGGGACTGTATAATAAAACAACATCTTACTTCTCTTGTTTTGCTCAGAA
This sequence comes from Daphoenositta chrysoptera, assembly GCA_013397915.1. Classification (NCBI taxonomy): domain Eukaryota; kingdom Metazoa; phylum Chordata; class Aves; order Passeriformes; genus Daphoenositta; species Daphoenositta chrysoptera. The sequence goes on along the minus strand of VZRO01005535.1, from coordinate 339,776 downwards.
AGCCTGTGCTGCAGAGGAAGATGGGAATAGTAAGATTACGGAATACAGCTGCCTGAGGTATTATGGTAGTATTTCATTACTGAAGTATTTTAATTGCGAGCCAAAATATTTCAGATTTTGTTTACTTTTGAAGTTGAAATTTTCCACTGTTTAATTTCCCTAAATAGCTTTAATGCTGTGCAGTCGGAAAATGGCCCTAGTTGTCTCACACTGGACATCCAAAATTGATTTAGGTATTTTTCCTAGTTTTGCCACTTTACTGGTCTTAACTATAGACAATGATAATAGAACACCACCATTAAGAAGACTTGCAAAACTTAAGTAATGTTAAAGCATGTGGTACTACAGTAAAAATTGTTTGAAAATCTGTTGTAGAAGCAGAAATGTGTTCAAATAAGATTGCTGAAGAGTCATAATTCTGGTACTAAAGAAGGTTTTGGTTGGAATTTATGTAGGTATTCAATTCAGGAAGGTTTTAATTTCTTGCTACAGACATTATGATTTTGTAATGCTGCAGTAAGAGCATCACAAATAGAATACAACTACTACTGCTAAAAATATTATGCAGCATCTTTATTCAGGAGCTGTCTTTCCAGTAAGCATAAACAAAGTTTTCTACATGCTTGTTCCAGAATACAATTGTTCTTCACGTATACAATGCTACAGTATTTGCTAACTAGTGTGACCTTTAGCAAGTTTATACCTGGATTTCACTCTTTCCAAGGTAGTGGTGGGGAGGAATAATTAATCAGCTAAACTTTTCAACTTTTTTTAGTGCTGTCAGGTCAAACGTATTAACACACTCATCTTCCTTGGGATACTGATCTGCCCATGTTGATGTACTCTCAGGTTTGGATTGCAGTGACAATGAGGTGTTAGGCAATGTCCTACCTGCTCATGTGCACAAGTGACATAACCCAATCAAGATACCCCTGGTGACTCAGGAACTTTACAGTCTGATGATGAAATAACTCAGTTTTGTAAACATCACTGTTTCCCACATGTGGCATGTGCTTGTCTGTTACTGTGGGGTATTAATGATATGTATTCTTTTGTCAGAATTCCCTTAAATGTGTCTGTAAGAGAACTTTACTGTATTTACTTTACTGTGTTTACAGTGCTTGCTCCTTGTCGATTAGAGGAGACACTGCAGCTTAGTAGGCTCACACACAGATTTTTATAGGATGTCAGAACAAAATGATTTTTTATTGACTAAGGGTCAAACAAGTTGTGCTTTTTGTTATGTCACACTAAATAATATGAGGATCATGTTAAAAAAGCTCACTAGAAGGCAAAGACTAGGAGAAATGATTTAAAGCTACATTATCCTGTTTCTAATTCCTTTTCTTTCTTCCTGCGGAAATGTAATTGCAAGAGGCTGGGAGAAAGGATTGGAGCGTTGGCTTCTATGTCAGCCTTGAAGAGAGTCATAAAGTCTCTTTTATGGGTTTCTCTCTAACCTATGTCTACTTTTCCAAATTAGAGGAGACAATATGACAATCTTAGCTAGCTCTGATCTTACATCTTAATTTGAAAACTCAGCAGCAATATCAGTGCCCAACTTTAGGGGATATGAGGAAATATTTTTGAATTTAAACAATTTCCCATTGACCTGCAGTAAAGGCCCTTTTTACAATTGTCTGCACATTGCTTTAAAGACTTTCTCTCCCCCAGTTTTATAGGTTCTGATAATAAATATTCTAGATATCTTATGTTTGTCTCAGTTAAGATGTCTGGTAGATCCTAGATATAGAAATCAAATATGCATTTGGAAGATTCAAAATGTAAGCTGTGCTGAAATTTTTCTGAATTGAGCACAGTAAACATAAAGCACTAGAAATTATAAATCTGTAAAGCAGTTGAAGATTTTTTTTATCATAATTTGCTGAGGACTAGCTCTGACTGTTTTATGTATTTTGAATAATTTTTAACTACTATCTCTATGTTTTAAACCCCAGAAACCTTACAGTACTGTGTATCACCTATTCCTTAGCATTTCCTGGCATCACTTAATAAAATCCCCGTAGCTGCAGCATGCTGCTGGTGCTGGTGTACCTTGGTCATGACCTGGAAGGACCACCCACTCCTGTAAAAGAGAGGGTAAGTCTGTCTCTATGCTAATTCGATTTTAGACCTCCTTTGAAGAAAAAGTATGTGTGTCAGTCAGCTTCACTCTGGTCTGAGCTACTTCTGTGGTGCAAGTTTAGGTTTTCAGGAGCATTTATAGTTGTGTACACAAGGCAGAGGGTATTTTTTGTGTGTAGGTGAGAAGGAGAAGGGAAAGATTTTTTTGGTACTTTTGTTTTCTTTTTGACTTGAAGAAACACCAGACATTTTGCCACTTGTATTTGAAAAAGAATTAAAGAAAAATAAAAGCATTAATATTAGCAAAATGAATTTTTAGTTAATGAGATGTGATTGATCACTATGAATGCAAAAAAGTAATATCCTATTTCGTATAAATCCATGTGTATTTTTTAAAGGTCTAAATCATTTTATTTGCCACAAAAAAACCCACTTGCAATTAGGAATGAAAAATGCAGTAAGTCAAAGAAAAAAAAAATAAATTTATTGAAGAGAGTTTGCAAATCACAGTTAATTGAGCCACAAACAAAACAGCAAATAAAGGAAATAATGTGGTAATTGGAACCCTTATCCCTTATTGGCATAGATTATGCCTTGCTATCTTTTAGCAGTATTAAATCATTGCATGTGAATGTTGCCAAAAAAACTCTTCATTTCCTTTTAGTGACTTCTTACTGCCCTCAGTTGAAGTTTAATAGAAAAGGAAGGACATGATGTCGTTTTAATGACAGGAAACCCATGGCTTCCAAATGAATAAATTCCATCACTGGCTGCCACAAAGTGTGCTAATTATTTCCTTTGATAAATTAAAAGCCGTAAAAGTCCAAAGTATATAGCATGTGGTTTACAGTTATAGTCTGCCTGTCTGCATTATTGAAAGTTCATATAAACCTCATTATTTTAATTTAATAAACATTATAATTATTTTTTTACACCAGTAGGCTATATAGAAAGCACATGTTGAAGACAAACTTGTCTGACAGAAGGGTAAATAGCCCACAAACAGAATAAACAAGGAACATGATGTGTCATTTGTCATGATAGCTTGGGTTTCTTATGACGATTCCAATGAGCACATACTTATTTTTTTAGCTTTATAAACAAGAGACTAGTGACTAGCTTTATCCTGTAAATGAGTATCTCATTCTGAAAAGTATGCTTTGATGACTGATACAGTCCCTTGCATTTTACAAGAGAGTCTGAGAAAACTTGGGAAAAATCTAGGGAAATGTGGAGAGGGAAATTGAGGTTTTAGAATAAACATTGCAGAGCAAAAGAAAAAAAATCATTTTATCTAAAAGAATTAAAGCTGTACAACAGTGATATAAAATAACCAGGGATGGTTTGGTGCTGTTTGGTTTGTTTAAATATATATATATATATATTTTTTTTTTTTTTGGTCCAGAAAAGACCCTATCCAATGACAGAATGAGAACCTGAATATTTTTAATGACTGTTGTAGTAATGACATTCAGGCCTGTTCAGTACCTCACGGGATTAGACCTTTACCTTAATGCAAAAAAAAAAAAAACCCAAAAAAACAAAGACTGAAGAATCTGAAGAATGAGAAACAAAGACAGTTTATATAGGTTATGAAAGTTCATTTTGACTTAGTGTTCTAAAACATCTTAAATGGCAAATACTTTACTTTCAGGCTAGTCAGACAACAGTAAAAGAAACATGCTACAGTGCCAAATCTTTTGCTGTGTCCTGATCTAATACACCTAACTACAACTGTAAACTGACTCCAAAGCACTTTTAAAATAAAAAAAAGTAGTCAGCTGGGCTAAGTGACTAATTTTGCTAAGTGTATTCATTTGGTAATGAGACTAGGAGTTTCTGGAGACACGAGACAGAAACGGCGTGCCAGAACAGAGGGCATAGGTTCACACAGCAGATATCTGGAACCAGCAGGAGGATGAACAGAACTAGGTCTGACAGGACCAGGAAAAGGCAAAAGACAAGCAAACTATTCAGCCCTCTCAAATTTAAAATGCATGTTAAAGAAAACAATCACAGATACTGACTAAATTACAGTAACAGGAGCATGTATTTTTTTCCACTGTACCTGTACAATGCAGAGGTGGGTGTGCACAGATACCTGAGTCTTGCTGTGCAAAAAAAGCAGCTCCCAAATGGCTCCCAAATGCAGCTCCCTGTGTCTTATCAAATGGGTGATGCTACAGCTCATACTGGAGAGCTTATTTGTGCTGCTTATTGAACTATGTTGTCCCTAGATCAAATCAAACCCTATTGACCAGTATAAATGTACAACTGGCCTGGCTTCTTGTGCTGGAAGTAGCTTTTCTGCAAATAGGTAGAGGTCTCTTGCTATGTATGTCTATGAGCAATTCAGTAGTTCAGTGCAAAACCAAGAACGTATCTCCCTGGTTCATCAAAGTGTATGCCTAAACTTTCTGAAGAAAATTCAGACTTGCATGTGCTACAGGGATGAAGTCGGTGGAATTGTATCAAATTGTAATGGTGCTGACTTGGTGATGTAAGGATTTGATATTTCAGCTAGAACCTAAGAGTTTTAGAATGATTGACACTTCATCATGTTATGGTGAAATCTGTAAATCTCTGGGAGAAAAAAGAAAAAAGTAAACAAAAAGTACCTGACTTTATGAGAAAGTACTTGAGTCAGCTTCTGAGTAATGTTATTTTGCTTTTTGGTGAACTGACATAGAAACATGTTTAATTTTTTGTTTGATAGGCCAGCACTTTTCTGGTGTTGCATTGTTACATGGTAACATGAAAAACGATTTCAAGGAAATAGATAGGGTAAGAAGTTTTATGAATACTTAGTTTTTATCTGAAAGGGAGGTTGAGAAATAACTGGGGGAGGTATTTTAATATTCTTGCAGAAGTAATTGGTGTTGCAAGGAAGTGTAGGAGGGTGAGTTCTTCCACATTGCAATATAATACATCCTCAGGAGTACTCAAATGTACCATTCATTATACTTGAGGTATACTTAATTGCAAAGAGTTAAATAAAGTATACTGAAAATACCAAATTTATAGTAGCACTTGCAAGAATATCACCTTGAAGAAGGGCACTCCCTTTACCTCTGGATGGCACTCCCTTTACCTCTGGTTGTCACAGCTGTAATGTTCTGTAATAATAAACCTATTAAAAACAAAGGACTATTAACAGCATAGAAACATCAAATCAAATGCAAAATAAAAATATCATAGTAAACTGTGACAAGATTCTAGTATAAAAATGACTGCTGGCTAGCAATTAAAGGACCTGTCACAGACTTGTTATGTTTGTGGTATGAAATCTGGGGGACACATAGTAGTACTTTTTTGATTTTGATAATAAAGACATATTTGTGTCTACTTAGAAAATACAAACACACGTTGATCAGGCAAAGGAATTCTGTTCCTTTCTTCTTATTTTTTTTCCCCCCCGCAATTAGTGGCAAGAAGATAAGATTACTGCTTCTGTAGAGATTATTTGCTTCATTGATTTTTCCTTCTGTACTCATAATATATTTGCTTATAACTGAAAATGACTCTCAGACAGCTACCCATATTTTCATAGTATCTTGCTGCAAGAATAATTAACTTTTTTAGAAATGCCACTGTGAAACTGACTGTAGAGACCACAATACCTTGTAAAATTTTTCTTTAAAATATGAATGGGAATTAAACATTTGATTAATATTAGCAATACGGAGTAGAAATATTTTGTTTTAAATATTTTTGTTGTCTTGTAGCTGTTCTTCACTTAATGGTGTGTATTTGTGTCCTAAATGTTATATGATTTTTGTCTTTGATAACACATTTGTACATTTAGAACTTTGTGAACTGGAATTGTACCATGTGCAGAAAAACTGTTGTCTGTAAGTTATGTTGAAATATAAGAAAAATAAAGGCTTCTGTATAGTCTTGGAATTCAAATGCAACAGTGATGGACATAATATTGAAGGAGCAGATAGATGGGAAAAGGCAAGGTTGCTGTGAAAATTCTTCTGTCTTACAGTTTATCAGAGGTTAAAGGGCCTAAGAGAGCTGGAGAGGACTATGATCAAATGAATATATATCCTGTCCCTTGCTGGCTTCTCAGTCAAAAGCAAATTGGAGTTACCTCTGTGAAAACTTACTGCATTTGGCTATGAGAAACAGGAGGAGGAGGGGCTGTGGTTTCTCTATATACCTGCAGGAGGTCAATGTAAGTTACAGTGATGAAATTCTCTCCTTGAATTTTCAGGGCTGTTTAGAGCTCATGTGGTACAACAGCACAGCATGTGTGGCTGAGGATATGACAGAAGACCTCTCTGATGTTCAGGGGTAATATAAATGCATGTTCATACGTTTTATTTTGCTTAGGCACTAGAAGAGTTCCTGATTTAAAGACTACAAATCAAATGCACTTCCACACTCTAAGCATGTCATTGGCATTCCCTGGGGAGCCAGTTGTGGCTTCTTGGTTTCAGGTTAGGAAGAAGCAGCAATTTTTGGTGGGGCAGTGTGACTACTTCTGGCCTATCCGAAGGGCACAGAGCAGGGAGGTGGCAAGACTCTGGTGTGTTTCGTGACAGAGGTCCCCTGTCAAAAGGAGACATGATTATTTTAAAGTTGGTCTTGATGCGTTATTGCTGCTTGGCAGAACAGGGTAGCACACTATTTTCTCATTCCTAGGTGCCATGGTCAACACAGGCCAGTGTAAAGATGTAGATGTAATTACCACTAGATTTGTTGAAATCGGGTGTTTCTTATTGTCACAAATGTTTTATCTGCTTTTATTGGATATCTATTTCTATCGAGTGAGTGAGGGAGCTAAATAATGTTATGATATACAATGTTTCCATTGCCATGAGGTGGGAAAGCAGGAGGGTTGAATATCAAATGAGTTGCTTGAAGCTCTAATTTGAAATCCCATCAGGGTCACTTGTTTACTAGCACTAATAGTTAACTAGTGCACAGCCCTTAAATTACTGCTTATTACAGAGGTGCTGTTCACACCACTGTGCTTAAGGACCTGTCAGCATTTCCAGTGGAAAACTCTGTTAACAAAGGCTTATGACTTTGTCATGAATATTTGCTCTGAAACTTGCCAAATGTCGTCTCAGGTTAGAAACAGATTATTTCCTTTATTGGAGACCACTTGACTGGAGGGGGGAATAAATTAGTTTTCAAATTATTTTGAATGTTAGAAGAGCTGTCTGAAGTGTTTCCCCACTACCACACTCTACTGTTTTTAAAATAATGTAAGTGAGGAGGATTCTGGGACTTTGGGGTAAGGAAGGGGTAATAGAGTGAAAAAAATGAACATAAAGTTGTTTTGTTGTAGCTTTGCAGTGAATTCTGTGGTGGTAACAATATACATTGACGTATTTCTCCAGCTTTTGCAAAATACTGTTGAAGCTTTGGCTGTTAGAATTTTGGTGTTTTGATACTTCAATTTACTTCTTTATATTGACCTTTTAAATTTCATTTATTTAATCTAGCGACTGAGGTGATGTGGGTTTGATTCTTAGCTGTCCATCGATATTTTTGTAGCCTCAGACCTGTAATATAGACAACTGTCCCATCAGAAGTGGTTTTCCTCAGCTGCCTACCAGTCCCTATGGTCTGGGCAGGTGATGAGGATGTGAGAGCTGTTCCAAGATGTCAGCTTCAGTGCTGTAAATGACATCCAGAATTCTCAGATGAAAGCACTGTTATTTTAGGGGAATTTCCTCTTGCTTTTCGGAAAAGAGTTGCTTTCTTATGCTTTTCTTTGCTCCTGAACAATTTATTTCTCCAGAACACAACTCAGAGATTTTAATGGTGGACTGTATTATGAAGGAATGACTTTTATTTTACTGTTGATACACTGGAGGATGTTTCTTTCCTTTAGTTTTGGTTTTCTTTTTTAATTTTCTTTGAACAATAAATGTAACTAGACTCCAATGTTTTAAACTTCGTTAAATTTTTTGACTTTTTTCAGTTTTTTACCTGAATGCTTCATGAATCAAATCAGTGTCTTCATTGATGCCATGTGTTATATTGTACTAAAACTGGGCAGATGACAGCTTCAAACTTTCAAATTTAATTTGTTCTTTCTTTGTCTGTCTTTCTTTCTTTCTTTCTGTACTGCTTTTATATTTTCAGAACTCACATTGTGCTCAAGCACCCATAAAAAGATTACTGTTTTGGAGATTTCTATGCACATTTTTGAGAAATCTGAAAATCTGCATTTTGAGAAATAGTTGAGTGTGCAGCAGTTCCATATGGTTATCTTCAGCTCCATAGTTTGTGATGCTTTTTTTTTTTTGCTGGAAAGTATTCAGATTTTGAGGTACAATATTTCCACGGCACTATTATTCATGCTTTCTTGTTCACAGCTAGAGTGTGTCTTATTCAGCATGCTTATGTCTCTTGCTGTCTGCTTGTAGGTGTTAGCCAATAAAAAAGACGCACATGCTAATAGACTTTTTTTCCTCAAGGAAAATATACAAGCATAAATTTCACCAAAGTGTATTTTATTTATGGAGGGAAAGCATCCATTGCAAGTAAATATAATTTTATCTCTGTATTTTGCAAAGGATTGAAAGAACTGAATGGAATAAATATGTATGCAAAATCACCTAACAATCACTCAGAAATTTGAGTGAAACATCAGTGTGAAAACAAAGTCTAAAGGAAAGTAAATATGACAGCTTTAAAATTAGTTTTGACATCTGATAGGAATTGGTATGTAAGCTGGGGAAAGGCAAGGTCAGATTCAAAATTAGGGTGTAAGAAAAGACTGAACTAACAGGGCCATAGCCCTGAATATGTTGGGGGTTTTTGACATTAGAATCATTGCAGGGCAGGAAGATCAGACAGAAGATTTCAAGAGTTATTTATTATTTTTTATGTAATAAGATATGCAGGAAATAGAAAGTAAGTTGGAAATGCACAGTTCTTTCTCCATGTTATGCATTCTTTAAGCTGAACAGGAATGCTCCATGCTTATAGTACACCAAGTTGACTGTGGATCAAATGTAGATTATTAAAGCTGAAAAGCAGAATAAAAATGAGCTCTAGGATGTTGCAATGGAGGCTTAAAAGGAGGTGGAAGACCATTTTTAGGTAAAGATGCTATGAAGTGTCAGGGCTATTGGTGAAGAACCCCATTGTTCATCAATATTATAATCTACGATTATGGGAATATTATTTTAACCCCTTGCCTTCACCATGAACATCTGTGTAGATTTCCTCCACTGGGCTTCTGAACACATCATGCACACTCATGTTGCCCCTGATGTGAGTGCAAAGCTAACAATATTGATTCATTGTTGTGGTGATTGTGCTCAATTCAGAAAAAAAAAATTAACCTTGAAAAACAGTAGATTTATTTTCCTTCGATATCTTTGTACCGCATGCAGATGTTAATTATTTCCTATACGATTTCTGTCATTTAGGTGAAGAATCCATGTGTGCCTTCCATGACCCCAAATAGGTTGTTAGCAGCAACAGAGAAACAGGACTTCAGAGGGAGTCGCTAACCTTCCCTGCCTGGCCTGTCAGCCAGAGAATGATACAGAGCACCTTCAAAAGGTCCCCTAAGTAATGAGCTCTAAGGAGGGTTATAATGGGCCCATCATTAGCTCCAGCTAATATTTTGACCTAATGCCCACAAATACTACAGGTGTCATGCAGGGCCACCACAGGATTAATCTGCAGGATATTTTGTGGCTATATGATGACAACACATTTCTTCAGCATGTTTCCTGACTTGTAAACCTTTATATATGTATTTTATAAAATGCAAGTAAATTATGACCTCTTTCATGTATTTTTTAATTCTTTCCTCAACCTCAGTCACCTACAGTGACCAATGAAACCAAGTAGGTAGGCATATAAAGGAAAAAATAAATGCCAAGGTATTAAAAGCTTACCCTCTATCAAGGATGTAACAAAATGTAAATACACCTATTAGAAAAACTCGTCCTTTCTCCTATTTTGTGTTCTTTCTTTAAACTGGTTTTTGTTTGTTTCGTTTTGACTTTATTGTGTGTGTTTTGGTTTTTTTCCCCACCAAATCCTGTTACTACTTACATTTTTGAAGAGGATGAAGACTTGTGCGCTCCACTTCTGCAAGTATTTTTGTGGGTCTCCTGTAAACTTATTCCCTGCCTTCTATGGAGAGTTTACTTTCACGATAAATAGCTTTTTTTACACCGTTCTCTAATGTACTTTTTTATTTAACTAAACTTATCCACTTGGTCCTTCAAAATGTCGGACATTCTTGCGTTCTTACTTGCAGTTAAGGATCCTAGTCATTGTGTTTTTAAGGATCTACCTTCTCAGATGTTACAGCTCTGCTTCCTTTTGTTTTGGTAGTTTCTTTATAACATTTCATAAGAAATAGCAGTCACTTTGTAAGATGAACTGAGTGACTGTTTATATCATTTATATTCTCACCCAGATTTAGGCACAAATTCTTCTGATTCCATTTCCCTGTACTCCTCTCAGCATGGCATAGACAGTTAAATTTTATTAACCTGTGCAAACTGCTGACTGAATTTCATGTGACGGTAATTTGAAAGTCATGTTGTAGAATACATCAAATACAAAAAGACAATTCATACAGTATTTGCCCAATACTACCAAAGAGACAATGAAACTTTATGATCAGCTCATTTAGTAATAGGATATTTAATATAAGAAAGAACAATATTTGACTGATAAATACTTACTTTTAAATTCTTTGCACAAACAGCTTCCCCCCTTCTTCCCCCTCACCCCATCCCCTGCTCCATGGTTTTGTATTCTCATATCACTTATATCAAAAACACTTGAATCCAAAATGCTGGGTGTTATTTTAACTTGATGAAGGAACAAGGATCTTTCACTCATGCTCAAACATCAGTTAATTAAAGCAGAAATGTCTAATAAGATGGTAAAAACATAAGTTCTTTTTAAATGACACAAATTGAGCTAAAATTTCAACTTAGCTTAATAAGTGGAAAGCTTATTTTCAGATTCATTGAAATACAAAGTGCAGGCTATATATTTGTGTGTGTGCTCATATAGATTGCTTTTTCTTTAAATTATGTAACTGTAAATGAACACAAGTTGCTTTTTTCTCTGGGCAGGAACTTGTTAAGAGACAACACAGACTTCACAAAGAAATGTTAGATGTTGGTTTAAAATCAAAGTACTAAAGCTTACTGTATTTATGAATACCTTGATAATAATTTAAAGTAACTCTGCACATTTGATGCTGAAATGTTGCTAGAAATGGATTCTACATCACTCTGCCAATTTAGATAACTTATTAAAGGCCCTATTATTTTGGAGAGTTGGATAATGTTAAACTCTAAAAGGCCATTGCAAATAATTTCATTCATTGAGAAACAGCACTTAGAAGAGAGAAGAGAAGAGAAAGTATTTTGGATGACATTTAACTTGACTTCATTTGGGCACAAGACCTTGAAATTCTCATATGGGCTTACTGAATACAAATCAATGTTTTGTTAGGGTTTTATTTATTTTTTTCTTCCTTTCTCAATGGGTTATTTTCAGGGACATTCAAGCAATCTCAGAGCAGTTTTTTTTTTTTTTTTTTTTTTAAAAGAAAAAGAATGAAAACTTTTCTTGAGACAAAGATATTCAGTCCTTAAAATGATAAAGTCTGGTCAATCCATGTTTGTTGTTTCTTTCTCTATTGCCACTAAAAATAAATCCTTCAGGAGAACATTTCTTTAGCTCACATTTTCATTATTTCCAGAGGCAAAAGCTGGCAAGGCAATTTATAATTCAATTTTTGCTAAATCCGCAACACCTAATATATATGTCAGGCATTTCAACGGCAGGGTACTTTGGGGATAGGTGATAAATTGTACTGATTATAAGTGCAAGCTGTTCTTCTAAAATATCATATCCAAAAGAAGGCAAGTATTATTAGGAGAATGTAATGTATCTTTAGAATGTCCAGAAACATAAGAGATAATCACTTCATGTGAATATATTTTCCCTTGAGTTTTACAGCTCTGTATTAAGGATTTACCATGGTTTTGATAGCACTCATCTGAATGGAGGGACTATCATAGGTTGGTAGTCTTTCAGCAGCCACATGCCTCTTAGGCCTGCAGTAACTCATTTCTCCCAAAAAAGAGCTTTACTATGAAACCTGAAACATGGTCATAATAATTTTCTGATTATGTTGGGGTATGTGAAAAGTCTAAATATTATTCTATAGTATAATCTCTCCTGATCTTTTGAACAACTTTTCAGTGTTTCCATGTATTTTCCTGTGGGGTACACATGGCTAATTGTTTATCAATACTGCTGAGCAAAACCAAAAACATTCTTCATAATAATCTTTGTTGTCAAGATTATCTGAAAATGGGGAAAAATATACTGTGTCTTGGCAACTTTCAGTTTCTGCTTTTTAAAACCAAAAATCTGTTAGTATTACAAAGATGAGATCAACATATCAGCTACAAACACTTAGAACCAAAAAAAAAGGCAAATGTACATGGGTGTTTGAGATTTGGGGAGTGATGGAAACCTTTTCAATTTTATGTTGTTAGTCTGAATTCATCTTGGCTAATTTTGACTTAGCTGCTCAGCAGATGCTCCTTGTTTGTCTTGCCAACCATAATTTATATCCTGATCAGACTCTCTGAGGAACAGACTGATTTTGTGACTTTTTAAAAAATCAATTTAGTACTCATCCTATGCTATCATCCTGTTTTAGGCATACTTCCCTCTCTTTAAATTTTCAGGAAGTTATTTTCCTGCTTTAAAGGCAGACACTCATTATTTCCTCTAAAGCAGAAAAAAATCACCTTAAAGGAAAGAAAATAAAATTACAAATTTTATGTGCATCTAAGATTAAATAAAGTGTCAGTAAGAAAACCAATAAGGGTTAGAGTAGAAAAAGACAGTTCCAAAAGCTCCCATTCTTTCTAGTTTCTATTTGTTTGCTACTTTTATTTCTCAGTTTCTTTCAAATTGTGTCCTAATTCTTCTCCAGAAGATCTCCTTATTTTTTATAGCATCAGCAACCTTTTGTAGACTCAAGTGCTTCAATCCTCCTTGCCCTCAAACTCTTAGTTTTTGTGTCATCTAAACTCATTTAATGAAGAAGATGAACAAAAGTGGAAAACAAATGATCACTCATGAACCAGACCAGCTTAGTGTGCACACTTGTCTGAAAGACTGATGAGATAATACCTGCAAAAGAATGGTCTGCTCTGACAGGAAAAGGAGAACCAATGTATCCAGAACACCCAATAGCTCATCTGGCAGTTAACGAGAGGTCAAAATGTCACTCTTCTAGTCCTGCCCCTTGCAGTGTTAGAAATCTATGAAAGAAGTCCTAATATCTACTCAATAGTATTAGAGGCATTCTCATAGCATAGATGGGAAATTAAAAGTTGGTGGAAATATGGATAGCAAAGATATATTCTCAAAGGAAAAATGAAACAATGTTGGACAAAGATTGAAAAATACACTGCAAGGAAGTCAGTGAGAAATAGATACTCTTTAGCGAGAGGCAGGGAGCGATGCTTCAAGATATTTGAAGAAATAACAAAGAAAAAATGAGGAAGAATCATGAATGTGTTTGCCCTTTTATTTTAGTCTTTTCCTTTGAGATCAAAAAATAATTCCTTAAAAAGGGGAATAAGTGTTGTTGAGAATTGCTTGCTCATGATTGATGGTTTAAGGCAGTTTCAGTTTCTGTTTGGCTACTTTTCTTGGGCAGAGAAGGACACTGTGTTATAATTCCCTTCTAGATAAAGACATGCTGAAATTTGTAAGGCTGTTAGTTGAACCTAATCTCACACTGGTAAAAGCTGTTACTACAGCAAGTCAGATTGAATCAGCTATTAATAATGCAAAGATGTCATTACTTCCCAAAAGAGATTCTTAACACAGCTTGTAGGAGAGATTAATATTTTTCATGTTATTAGAAGCAGACGTAGAAGGGGACATTGTCTACTGTATGAGTAGCAAGGTTTTGGTTTTTTTTCTGAAGAGGGTTTGAAAGGGCAAAGAAAAGATTCAGACTAGAAGAGTTAAATCATCTGGTATTTCTCATAATTTTCCATCAGATAAATTAAAATTTGGGTTTCCATTAATACAAAATTCCTATTATGGATACATTCTTGGCCTTGAAGAGCATGGTGAAGAAGAAGGTAATTTTTTCAGAGGCAATGTTTATTTTTGAACATATTTGCCTATGTCCGGATGACACATTAATGGACTTGTTAGAGTCCTTATGACTTTAATGGGACAGAATTGAGGCTGGCATGTAAATATCCTCAAGCCAGTGTAAAAAGCATAGTTCTCAACCTTCTGGAATAAGAGAAGACCTTTGGTGCAGATGCAGATGTTAGTGTTTTTCTCATTCTTGAGCTTTTTTTGGTTTTTGGGGTTTTTTCCCTTTTGTTTTTGATGGGGAGGGACTTATTAATTAGTGGGTGGATTTGGGGGACTAAATCTTATATCTTCTGCTCTTGTGTATGAATTTATACACAAAAATTTAGAATTTGAACCACTGATGTAGTATTTCTAAAACTTCTCTCGCTGACAGGGTTGAAGAAGACTGAAGGTTGTATGCTTCAGGGACCTTGAAGACAGGCAAAGAATAAACTTGATATTGAAATATAGACAACTATTTTCAAAATACATACAAATATAGCTCCTACTGAATATTATACCTGTGAAGTGGACTGTTAAAAATGTTACTAACCCGTTATATGTGAGATTAGGAAAGACAATTTCAGACTTCACTCGTGGGCCAGCCTTCAGCCAGTCCACTAGTTATGAGAGTCTGTTTCTATACACTCCCTAAAATAAGAATAATTGAATAGAGATCCAGTTCTTTCCTCTCTTTTTCATAGCAATCAAGAGAGTTTAGCATTGACTTTCAAGAGATTTTGCAGAAACATCCTGTTGGGTTCATGTGCTCTTAAAGAGGTGGTGATACCGTATGGGAAGCAGTGGGTGAATAAGACAAGACCACCATCTGAGCAGTGTGATGTAAATGCCAAGGTGCCACTAAAGCAGTCCTTTGGTCTTTACATACTTTTCTGGCAGAAAAGAATGGACATGGAGTCTGGATGAGCCTTGTGTTCTCTGTATCTGGGAAGATGTAAATCTCATCTCAAAAAATGTGATGAGATTTTCAATGAAAGAAAGTTCTTTGGGTGATGTCATAGGCCTGAAAACATATGGTAGGATCAAAAAAGTACAATTAAGTTTTTTTAAAATTACTTCAAAGTAAATGTGATTTGTTTTTTAATTAGTTCAAAGGCTTCTGTGAGAGATATTCCTCCTATTACTACTGAAAGTTGAGGAATAAACAGGAATTTTATCCATTTGAACACGGAAAATCAGGAACTTCCATATAGGATGGTCCCACTGTTTTGTTGCAAAAAAAAGGTATTTAGGGTTGAGACTTTTGCAAGAAACATTTCAGAGTCTGCTGTCACTGAGAGGGTGCAAAGAGGGAAAGATAGCAAGGCTGTGATTAATTTTATAACATTGAGGAAATTTTAGCAAAGTTAAAATAAATAGAGACCTTGGGCAAATGGAAATCAAACTTTCAATTACTCTAAAATAGATTCTGGCTCATTCAATCTAGCTGGCACTTTGATGTGTTTAAATCCTTGCAGACGCTATGTAAGAACTGAATCCAGGCCAACTACACCCAACTACACCCCCTCTGTTCTTGCAAATGCAGAAGCAGTGGTATCTCGACAGTAAGAGGACCAGCTCTTTCAAGAAGGAAATTTGTAGATATAACATGAACAGTGGCTGTCATTAAAAGTCAAATGACTACTTTTAGGTGTTGGTGAAGGTTATCAGAAGTCAAATATAGCACATTAGATTATGCAACCTAATTCAGGATTTTGCTGTGTTTTCCTGTTTAAAACAAAATCCATGTTGTAAAACAAGAAAGAAGGCAGTAAACATATTATTTATTTTACTGACTTCAACAGTAATTTCATAATCAGAGGTCTCTATAAAAGTATAAACATTTCCCATTCCTACAATTAATATCCTAAAACTGCACATTCATCACAGTACTCTTACAATGAGCAACAAAACAAAAAGTTTGTGTATCAAGGTATTTACAAGATACCATTAACAATAAAGTTTGTGCTTTCAACAAATTTTTCTGCTGTCAACTGGACACAGGAAAGTCAGGAAACATGAGGAAACCTGAAGACAGTATAATTCTAGCACTTGGTTTTAATTAAAAATTTTTTCTAGACCTTAAGCCACATGTTACTTGTATATATTATCAGGATACAGGAAAGAAGAGAAATTGCACTGAGGCTTGTTAACCCAATATTCAAGGCAGTTCAGCTAAGAGAAGGAGACCAAACAATAAATGGGGAAGGCTTTGTAATGCAGGTGAAATTCTTTCAGTGAAATCAGAATGATGGCACTTTGTAGCGTGAGATTCCAAAAAGCGACCAGAGGCTCTGTAAGGAGAAATGAATCCTTTTTTTGCTTCCATAATATATTCTCTTGAATGTGTAAAACATCAGAAACAGCCACTTATTAGATCTAAAAAGCCATCAAACAATTTAAAACTCATTTTTTCCTGAAGAAAAAAAGGTAACTCTTTCCCAAATGAAGCTCCTGTGTAACATGAGGTTTTTTAGCTTTTCATTTCTACACAGTCAGTGAAGTTCAGTGTTAGTATCCCAAGCTGAATTTTCTGATTGGAAAGAAAGTAAAAAAAGATCTAAAAATTCTGTCATTCATTCAGAATGTCATGGCACTGTAACTTATTCTATAAATATTCCACTATACAATGTAGGACTGTAGCCAAATAAAGCACTCTCCAACGGATTTGGAAGTAGATAGGAAGGTGGATCAACTGAAAAAAAATTGTTATCTGAAAAAGGATTGACTTCCAAGGCTGCCTGTGAAATAGCTTTAGCAATGAAATATGTGCTAGAACAAGAAAGGAAAACCACCAGATGACAAAATGGGATGGATAAAATGCATGACACAACAAAACAGAAAGCTTTCCTTAAAACTCCATTGTCATAACATATTCCTCCGCTGGGTCCATGAACAAAACACTTCCCAGGAAGTGCAGTGCAAGAGCAGGAGGTCGATGAAAGTTATAGATGGGGAAACAAATGCAGCTGAGGGGTTCAGAATGGGGTATAGAGCACAGAGCTGTGAGTCAGAGCAGCTCTGAACACTGTGCTGAGTGCAGGACGGGAAAGTGCACAGGAACAAGCATATTCTGGGACTGAGCCGAGCTGAGTACAGCTGAAGTGTTCTTACAGACAAGCTACTTTAAGAAAAAAAATTATGTCACTCTTTTTACATTGCAAAAATGTAGTCTAGCATACCCTCCTGATGGGGAGTGCAGATACAGTGATAGGGCCGGGAGAGCTGTGCTTGAGGTTAACTGAATGCCTAACATGTGTGTCCAAGTGGGAGGAAACTGTGGTGAGACAAGAAATGAGAGAAATAATTTGTTTAGTGTCTGGCATGATGACTGTGAATTTCTTTAAAGACAATTTCTTCATATTGTGTAGGTTTGAGGGCTTTTGTGTCTGTCTTTATTGCCTCTGGAAAGAAGTACATCTCTTTGCTAGGACTAAATTATGATCACTTCAGTTTTGTGAGTATTAATCAAGAGAAGGCATTTGCAAGCCTTTCCCAGCCACATATCCTTTGAGGGTTTTGAAAGCTATAGAATGCAGTTTGTTATCTGTCACTGCGAGGCTGTGCCAAGTTCCATGATGCAGTGAAAGCAAAGTCATACGCTGCAGCTGACACTTTCCCACTGACCTCAGCTCATTGCACTGCATAAACAGAAGCTATTACAAGTCAATATGGTTCTTGGAGTGGGGCTATGCTGAAAGGAGTGCAAGAAAGCTTTCCACTTTTCCGCAACGTTCAAAGGGAGCAATGTGCTTTTTCTGTCACATCAGCAGACGAGGCTGTCATATCCTCAGTTCACCTCATAAATAATAGCCATAGAGGACAGTTGTATAAGGCTGCAGTTCAAAAGGGTTGTAATCTGACAGCAGACATGCTCACCTTTAGCCATGCTTAATGGTTGGTGTGTTTCAATTTAATACTGCATACTTGGTGAATCAACACCCAGGCTTGTAGGCAAGGACTTGCCAGGGGAAGTCACTGGGCAAAGGACGAAGAAATAATTTTTGGGCAAGGCTTGGCAGCTTCTGAGAGAAGACACAAATCTGGGAGCAGGTCGCCAGGCTTGGGGACCTGCCACAAACCTTTTGTGGGTTGGTGGCAGCTGTCAGGGAAGGGGATTGAAAGGAATTCGCTGTGGTCTCCTGGGAGCCACCACCAATCTGGAGGTGGTGGTGGGCAGAGGGGTTGTTTTGTTTCCTGCCCCAACCCCTAGAGGTAAATGTGAAGGATTAGAGAAATAAAGCAGGGATTTATTGGGAGGGAGCAGATTTACTAGGAACTGGTGGGCAGGGGAGCATTAACCTTCTGCTCCCTCTCCGAGCTGATCTGATGGTGGTGGGGCGCACAGCTCCTGTCCCCGCCTGTCTTTCTCTCAGGGTCCTCAGAACAGGCCGTGGGGCCGTGGCACCCTGTATGGGGGCATTTCATTTCCTCCCTTTCCCCCCCAACCTGCCAACGTAAACAACTGCCTACTTTCACCTAAACTGAAAACCAGATCTGCCTCTAATCACATTGGGTGACTGTTGACATGTGTAGAGTTCGATATTTTGATAATATTATATGTCTGTGATAATACTTCATTACAGTTATGTCCTTAGCTATAATTCTTTCAACACAGTCACTTTTGTACTGCCCTTTGAGTTACAGGAAAGCAGTGTAAGGCCACATTTTGGTCTGATGGTCACATTACAATTCAGAAGATTTAGAATTAATCAGTATTTGATATACCTTTGAGAAAGAGCAAGCAGTGCATTTATTTCTCTTGTTTTTCTTCTAAAGGAAATTGTGCATGTGTTTGGGAGAAAGGGGAGAAGACCTTTTTTCCCTTTCCCAGATTTTCTTGTAATTTGAAACCATTACTGGTGTGTTGTCATATAATATTATACTCCTCCATTTTACAGACTCTTTACAGTTATTTCCCTGATTGCTTGCCTGCACAGAGGAGATCATTAAACTATGACTTGAAAATTAGCATGCCAATCAGCAGTTTATACAATGAATCTGTGGGGGTTTATTCTTTGCATATAGAAAGATGTGTATGTTAGATTGTGCTTTTAGTTTAATCTCTACTAAGTAATACATCTTGTGATTTGAACAGCAGAAACTTGTTCTTATATTTTGAGTGATCAAAAACCTTAGCTTACCATGTCTTTCACAGATGACAAATTCTCTGCGAATGTTTTCTCAATAGTTTGAAATATCATAAATGCTCTAGTGAAGATAATACAATATTTCATCATCTGCCAAAATGAAAGTTTAAATGTCGTTTGAAAATGAATTTCATGACTTGTAAAACCTTTAAGAATATTTCTGAGACTTCTTTGAAGTAAAATTTTCCTTTGGATCAATAAATGAAAACATTTCATTTAGATAAACATGAAATGTATTGTGTTGGTATTAGCCAGTTTTTATTAATCATATAATGTATGTTTAAATTGTCTCTAGAAGTAGAGCAATCCGTCACTTGAAAACAGCTACACTTTTTTTGAGACTAAATAATCGTATCTGCAAACTTGCTCAGTGTTTTCTAGAAATTGGTTCTGAAGATCATTGGGACAAACTGCTAACTGCCTTTGTTTTGTTTCTTAAAGACAGAAAATTAGACCAATGAAAATATATTCCTGCAAGGAAGGTAGGAATCGTGTGCTTCTAATGTAGATTCTATGCCCAGACTAAAATGGCATTTTTTGTAGTTGAATATAATTTCTATAAAGTTTTCAGGAAGAAGCGCCTGACATATCTCTAGCATCCAGAATGTTGAAGAGATTAATATTTTGAGTCTGCCAAAGCACACACCTGGTGCATCTTCCTGCCCGTAATCCTTAGCCCACAGGATTGTAGAAAATACGAATGAGCCTCTTTTCCTGTTGCTGATAATGGAAGATGGAGGCGAACAAATCTATGCAGGAGCAACTGGGAATGTGCCGGCTTAATCCTTAATGAGAATTGTAAGAATGTTTTTCTTGTGCAATCTTATCATTAGACTGTCACCAGTAGTCAAGACAACAACATAATCCTGTTAGAGGTAGTCAAGATTATGGCCTTTCTTGGTTCATTTAGATTCACTTCGCTGGTGATGTTTGGCCTGAAGGCAGGGTTATTTCCACGTCTCCAGATGGCACAATGTCTGCCAGCCTGCAGAACACGCAAGCTCAAGTATCTCCTTGTACATGGACTTCAGCTTACCTCTTCATCATGCAAAGAGGTTGCCTCTATGTTATAGTTTCATGATTCTCTTTTCCAGCAGAAATGAGGGAGCTGTTCCCTGACCACGTGTAAATGTGTCTCTGGTGAAGGTCTGTGTCTGGAGTCCCACTGTGGCGGATATGAAGGTATTAATCTCAGATCTAAAGAAGGTCTGAAGATGCATGCCCAAACATTGCCCACAACTCCACAATATCTCTACAAGATCTCTCTAAACCCCTAAATTCAGATGAGATGAGTGTCTCCTCTCTTACAGCATTTACAATTTGCTCTCTAAGAAAGTACCTGCAGGTTTGCGATAAGGTTGAAGGCCTCTTATTTTTTATATTAACCTGATCTGTTTCATCTTCTTACTTAAATTTCTAGTTGTTTTGTGCGGAGTAGGAAAGAGTTATAAAGGCAGGCACTGACTCTGCAGATGTAGGAGCAAGAATGAATCTCTTGGAAATGAAGGACTTGAGGACTGAGAGTGAAACTTGAGAAAAATTTCTTTTATTCTTCTTGTTGGTCTAGTTATGTTTAACCAAAGCGGAAAAGAATTGATATAAGAAGCAGGCAGGAACTAGCCCCAGCTGCTGTCTGTCTTTCCCATGAGTAACCAAAACTCCTGAGCTTTTTGTGAAAGTCTCCCTCACATTTTTATTTTGTCCAGCCTGAATTTTTTTCCCAGCAGATGTTAAAACCAACCTTTGGCTTGCAAGAAGTTTTGCTTTGATGATTCATTATAGTCTGAAAAAAAGTTTCAAATCAGCTGTTAGATAAGCAAAGAGTAAAGCAGTGTTTGGAGTAAAGCAATGTTGAGAGAATATACTGGCAGAATAGTAACCTGGCTGATTACAAGGTTAGGTGCTGGTGTTTCACTTACTAAGCTAAATATTCACAATCTCTTTCGCACTTAGGTGTCCAAACTATATATGTATCTTTTCTTTCTCAATGAACTTTTCATCCTTTTACTGACATTCGTTCTTTTTATTCAATTAACCCAGAAAGAAAGCTTCTGGCAAGGCGAGTCAGCTGTTGTCTGCTGAAAAGAGACATACAAATCTTGTCACATAGCTTTTATTTCTATGGTCAGGAACCCTCAGGCCTATTATTAAGGCAACTTAGGCTTATGTGGAACTTTGCTGTCTCCTGCACACTCTGAAATAAGATTACATGATGGAGAAGATCAATTTACTGAGAACATTTAAGCTCAGAATATTAAGCTTTTTGTGGAATCACATCTCCTCTCTAGCTGTGTGGCAGAAAAGCTAGCCATAAGATCCTTGACAAATTAGATATTACCACATCTAACTGTGTATATTTAAGCTTATCAAACTGAATCGTTGCATTGTGACTGTGCTCTTACACAGACAAGGAATCCATTTAATAAATGCAGTGCCATTTAATAGTAATTAATCACCCAACTAAAATGTCACATTAAGGTCAAAGAGACCAGAAGACAAAAAGAAGAGAACATTAAATTCAGCTGACAAACATAGGAAAAGAGAATATTGAGCCAAAGAAAGTTCTGGGACATTGGCACTGGTAAAACATTTAATCCAAACTTCTTTACTTTCCGTTCAGTTCAGAAATAATCAAATTCACTTGGTTCAAAGCGAGGTCATTTTTGTAACTTTTAAATGAAATTTCCTCATTGCGTGTGCAGTGACAGTCTATTGCAAGCTTGGAATTGCTGGTGTATTTTACAGATGTTATGTTCTCAGTATTTGCTGTTTCCTTCCTCCCTGTTTCTCTCCTTTTTTCTTTGCTATATGACATTCCTCGTTTGTGTGGAATTTTCCTCAAAGTATCCTGAATGCAAACACCCTAGAAAGTCTCAAGTTTTTGGAGTTTACAATGCAGAATTTGATTTCACATTACTACTGTGTAATGCTTTAGCTTTTGTAGCGGTTTAATCATTCAACAGCAACAAAACCAAAAAAAGTTATTCAGTTAAATAAGAGGATTATTTGCATTCAATGTTTCTATAAACAGAAGCTCTACACAGAAAGCTCTGTTTCAGAGGAAGCATATTTACCATCCGCAGAAACAAATATATATGGAGTTCCTTATACTAAAAGTGGGATACAGCAGAAAAGGAAAAACTCCAATGTTAAATCCATTTCTTCAAAATTGTGTTAATAAATTTCAATGTAAGTGTATGAACAAGTTTGTAT
Source organism: Daphoenositta chrysoptera (assembly GCA_013397915.1). Lineage (NCBI taxonomy): Eukaryota > Metazoa > Chordata > Aves > Passeriformes > Daphoenositta > Daphoenositta chrysoptera. The sequence goes on along the minus strand of VZRO01005535.1, from coordinate 317,196 downwards.
GTGTGCCCCTATGTGCATATGTTTGCATTATTTCTCAGAGTGTCCTTTTTCTTTTCCTTTTTTTAATAAAATATAGAAGTAAGTAATCACTATCCACTTTTAAAACACATATTTTGAGAGGCTAAATATACTGGTTTCTCTGCATGAAGAAATGAGCTAGTAAAACACAGTCAAGGATGAAAATAGGTTATTATCAGCGGATGTTTCAAAATTCAGACAAATGGCTTCTAAATAGACTTGTTTTTTAAAGCATCTATCACTTCTCCTTCCTGTTTCAGAATACTCAGTTTCATGTCCAAGGATTTTTGTATTAGCATTGTGAAAAAGAGTAATTCTTCAAAAATTACTCCACTTTTGGCAAGATCTGTCTTTATAACTTTTGCGTCAGTCCAAAGAATTTTGGCCTTTCCAAAGGTTAAATATTATCTTTCAAAATTGTGTAATTCTGACTTTGTCAGGAAATGTCTGCATATTCTATAACAACATTTTCTTTCCTTACCTTTAATGTCAAAAAGTTCACATATGAATGCTCAAACTCATGATATTGAATTATTTGGCACTGGTTTCTCATACTTAGATGCATGATAAATATTAACTTGGTATGGTCATGGCTGTGACATATCCAGAGAGACATTTTCATGTGTGAAGTGAAATAAAACTCTGCAGTGCTGGTTATCATACACTTATGTACTTTTTAGTTTTTAATGAAGGTTTTGATGATGTGAAGCTCAGGAGTTCTGGTGGTAACATCTGAATTACCTTTGCAGGCTTTGTAGATGAAAAATTACCATTCTCTCTCAGTTGTCTGTGTGCTGATTTCTGGAAGAACAGTTTTTCCACTGAGTTTCTGGGACAATCCTATAGACATGACCTTATTTCTTGTGCAGCCCTGACAGCCCTCCAAGAAAAGCATGTTTGACAGTATAGGTTAAAATATCATCTTGTTTATTTCATAACCCAGTGGTTTCCAAACTGTGGTCTGCATTCCAACCCAGAGGGCCGTCTTTAGTAGTGCTTGGCTGGTCCGTGGTCTGCAGCAGATCCTGTGGTCAGCTGGGCCTCCATTAGGAAGAACATTTTCTGGCCAGTACCATGGCCTCTTCCAAACCGTGTGATCCATAGCCCCTGGAACACAACAGGGTCCTACGTTAGACTTTTTGCATGTATGAATAAGCTGCAGAGGAAAAAATAAAAGGGCCATGTTCTCATGAAACACGTAAGTGAGAGGAATTCAAGTCACCTGGACAACCTGGACACTAGAGATTTATGACTTTGTGTGGTCACATCTAAAATGTATTTTCACTTCTTGTGCCTTTTTTAAAAATTGAAAACAACTAGAAAGCCCTGTCTTAGAGTTAGCTCTGTCATGTGGAATGGTGTAAGACACCAACAGATATCATAGGCAGATTTTTTTCCAAACCTAGAGTGTGCTGTGTTTAAACAAACAAACAGTTGGCCACATAGCAGTTGGTAGCTGTAGCAGTAGGTGATTTGCGTTTTTTAGGCTATTTTCAGCAGCTAGAGGAAAGCCAGTCGTTTTTATAAGTACAATTCACAGCCTATAGCAGAGGTAGTTTGGAAACTTTTAACTAAAGTAGAACATTCACCAACATTTCCAACTTTCTCTTCTGGTTCTGTTCTGTTTTCTTTTCTTTCCTTGGCATCCCTACAATAGCACTCTTCCTCTACTTCCACTTGTGTCTTGCATTCATCCTTTCATACACTCTGGCTTTGGCCCTTTTCTTTTGGACTGCAACTTTGGTTTCTGCCCTCGGTTCCCTTCTCACCCTTTTTCCTGCCCCCTCTCATCTTTATAACTCCTATAAACTTTCTGCATTTCCAAATAAGCCTTCTACTTGTCCTGGCTGTGCAGGCCACTTCTTCTACTCCATTGCCTCTCTGCCTGGAGTGCACTGAGAGTGGAAGGGCTTTGCTCTCATCTCTGTCCTTTCCAGAGACCACTCTCTTGCTATCTCTTCTTTCAAAACAGGAACTCAAAACTCCTTGTTCAGCTCCTTGTAGCTCTAGATTGAAACATGCTCTTCTGACAGACTTCTTGGGGACTAACTAATTCTTGTATGTACACCCTGAGCATGTACAATATGAGGTTTTGTGGAGGCTTTTGGTTAAATATAGGTGCAAGTATGTTGCTGTTGCTTTGGTAACCTTGTCAAAGTACACTGCTAAACAAACAAGTAGACGAAGAAGAGAATAACTTTCTTTATATCCCAGGTATTTGAAACACATTTAGAAAATGTTTCTTTGTGAAAAAGAGTTGGTAAGCAAAACTTTGATTATAAAATGTACATTCTTTTGCCAGAAGGTTTGGCTCCATTGTATGTAACACTGTTCAGTGTGTACATTTGCATTTTTTTTGCATAACTGTATGGGTGCAACATTGTGTCTTCACTTTCCACCTGTGATTTGCTTGTGTTGAGCACATCATTTTCAATGGAGTTGTTGCCAGAAGATGCGTCCTTCAAAACCCAAAGAAACATGGAGTAGTTTGCTGTCTAAATGAAATTCTGTAGCTTGACCATTACAGCCAAAGGACAGGAAAAAATGAACACTTTTAAAACAAATCCAAGTTTAGTTACAAAAACCCCCACAAGTCTTGTGCTAGTGTCTGTCAAACCTACCTGCTTTTGACACTCCTTTTGATAGTGATATAAACCCACCATTACAGTTGCCTCACTTTAAACTCCTAAGAAATTATTTGCTGTGGTAGATCTCAAGGGAGAAATAAATCACTGATCTAAATGTTAATTTCATCCTCAGCAAGTGTTTGCATGAGGCTGATTATGTCAGTGTAGTCCCATAACTAGCAAAAACTGGGGGCTCCCCTGTCCAAACTCATACCCTCCACATGAGCAAGGCCCAGTTTAAATGGGTTTCTTTTAATGAGCTGAACTTAATGCAAATATAACTGTGACACAATGAATTGGAACAAATACTTTTAAAATCCCCACACATATAACAACCTAGATGTAACATGGAAAAAAGTCTGCTGGCTTGCAAGGGTGGATGAATATGCCCTCAATACAGTCCTCTCCTGAGCCTTGGGTAATACTGGTGCCTTTGAAAGCCTTGCTCCCATGATGAGGCTCATAGGAAGTCAAAGCAAACACTGTACATTATGTATACATACATACGTATATGTATAAAGGCTGTACATTCTGGTCACCAAATGGAGGAAGCAGGCAGTGCTGATGAAGTCCCTTTTTTTCCAAAATACTTGCCTGCCTCCTGAGCAATGCCATAAGGAGCTTACCTTGTAGAGGATCCCTCACCCCCTCAAGGGGACAGCATTCCCTAGCCTGTGCCTGTGCTGCAACATGCTGGGTGTCTTTTATTTGTTTTCTTTCCTGGTGATACTACGCCTCTCGGGGCAGACACTTTAGTGAGATGGATCGCAGTCAGGTAACTGGCAGTTCAAGGAAGTCCTTCCCCGGGTTGTTTACACCAAGGCGTTTTAGAGCAGCCATTTAGCTTCCACCCTGTCCCACCCCGCTGACCAGCTGTAAGTGTAAAGGCCGCCAGTGGGCCTGCAGGTCGCTGATAAACTAAACCCCCATTTGGCAGGCAAGGAAGCCAGAACGATAAGGATGTTGATTTATGTTTTATCTGTCACTACATTTTCAGTAAAGTTGGGCAGCGAGCCTTAACGAAGCGAAGGCTGTTATCACCTCTCCTTAGCCCTGTAAGTGCAGCAGGCCCTTTGGTGTCTCCCGCTGAATGCCGCTTTGTTAATTGCGACGGTAAACAGGACACAGTGCTGACCATCACCGCGTTTTGCTCAGGCGGCACTTACCACAAACCCACTGGATTTAGGGAAGCAGTCTGAGTCCAGGGGGAGTCATACACGAAAGAGGGTTCGTAGAAGCACTCAGCATTTCCTGGACTTGTTTCTATCATTTAAAATGTATTGCATACCTTGAAGTGAATGTAATGGCTGGCTTAATTTGAGATAACTTCACTGAAGTGGCCATAGTTACCATTTATGTCAGCAGTGAATGTGCCCTTTAATGCTGTGCCCCTCAGGTATGGCTGTTCAACATAGGAAAAACCTGACAACATTCATTACCGGTGAAATAAATGTTGTGAATAATATGTATGATTAGGTACCATTTTCCCCTCATTTCGGACATGTGAGCGTTGTTTTTCTGAAAGCATTGTAAGATTTTACACATTATATTTAATGGCAAACACATTTTTAGATTTGTGAAACACCACATGGTTTTTGGGGCCAGAAGAAGTGCCCATGGAGAAGAGGGTGGAAAGAACTGGGAGAGAAATACAAGCAATAAAATATTAAAGTATTCTGGCAAAACCAGAACACAGAAAATCTGAAAAAATGCACCCTAAGCAATTCTTGTTACATCCTATGCAGAAGGTTAAAAATATAGATTTTTCTTTTCCCTTGTCCCCTTTTGATTTCTTTTCCTTTTTTTCTTCTTTCTCTCCCTCTCCCCAAATATTTCACCTTACCTTTCAAGTCTGTCATTATAGCTCTTTCTAAACAAATCTAGAAAGAGAAAAAGGAGCTAGTTCCTGCTTGAGGTCAGTGGGAACTTTGCCATTGACTTTAAATAGGTCCAGAAGCGGGCCCAACAGAGCATTTTATAGCTTCCTTTATTTATCTTAGGTTTTATTTTGAGCAATGTGTCTTTTGTATGACTGCATTATTTCCACAGCGAACACCATAATGATGGCCTCATATACATTATTATATACACACGTACTGAGCAAAGCATTATTGATAGTTACCCTCTTTTAAACAAGAGTAAAAGACAGTTATGAAAGTACAGCAGAAGGATGTTTTTATGGTGCAGATTCAGTACAGCAGTAGTGTTCTGCATAAGTCTGTGCTTGGTGTTGCTCCATACCAATTTTCAAGAAATCTGTTGATTACTGAGAAACAGGTGATTAAAAAGAAGTAATTAACGCTTTAGTCTAAGAAGCCAGGCCTGCAGTTTATTAGCTTTTGTAAATGATGCCCGTAGCTGATCTGTTCTTCCTGAGAGAAATGGTAGAAGGAATCACTGTTCTCCAACTGGAATACAGCAGGAACTGTACTGAAATGTTTGAGCTTAGTATCGCTAAGCCAATGGGTCAAGGATAACAATACAAGGTTTGGCAAAAATCTGACTGATAACCTGCTGAGATATCAACTATGGAGTGTGCTGGCCATTTGTTACACAGGATTCAAAAGAGCAAATGATGGAAGGGAGTGTTTCTGGTTTTTGTTGATGACAGTTATGAATCTTGGGTTCTTTGCAAAGCTGTCTCCAAGGAATCCCCAAAGGGCCATCTCATGCATAAAGATAATTTATCACAACTACAAATGTAGTGTATTAAAACCATACCAACAACGTAAATATGAGAAAGCAATGAAGATGGTTTTGCTGTAAAAGTGGCTGCTACTGTGAATTAGAACCACCAGCCTCTCTCTCTCATCAAAAAATAAGGTAGATTCCCAGCTGGATAAAAGTTTCAGCTCACTGAGATCAGGCAATGAGGATGGATCAAAGGCATATTTTTCTGTCACAGTCACTACAAGAGATCTGCTGGATCAGCTGTACTTAGGACAGACTAGCCTGAGAGTGCAGCACCTCTTTCACCCAAGCCAAAATGGCCAGCTGAGCTGTGTGGGTGTGTTGCAGGAACCAGAAAAAGTCATTGTTGTGTCCACTCCCTTCAGCTAGCTGAAGTTAAAAACCAGTTTTCCTACCAGTTAGTATAGTTACACTATTTGTAGGGCAGCTTTGATGTTGCTGGGTTTGTATTCCACAATAAGTTACAGCAGCTGTCTGGAGAACATATAACCTATTTACTTCTGGTTGTCACGGAAAGAAATCTACTGCTAGGCAAAACAGAAGCATTTATGGAAACCCATGGGTGAGGAGAGGCTGCAGAGCCTGTGGCTTGCAGCAACTGAAGTCCTGTCCTCTAAACAGAGGCACACAGACACTGCCTTGCACACAGGGTGAAATACCAGCTCATGGCAACATACACAGTGGGATTTGTGCTTGCACCCAAAAACATTTCTGGGGATGAAAAAATACTGTAGTCATTAGTTACCACAAAAATATACTGTTGGCAACCAGTTGTCACTCTAGCAACCTCAAGAGAAGAAACAACTGCTTGCTGAATGAGCAGCCCTGGCTGCAGCATAACAGTCTAATATACTTGTTAGACTGGAGCTGAGTAAGAAATTTTATAAATATAATCCATTTTTTTTAATTGATAAATTTCCCACAAGCCATCATGGTTGATCTACAGCTTTCTCAGGTATTTGCTGAAAGCTTTCTGCAAACATATCTTCAGTACTCATAATAAATTTGTCTGCATGCATAGTTTTCTAGTGTTTTTATTATTTATTTGTGGCAGAACAAATAAATCTTTAATGATTTGGATCTTATAAAAATATTGAACCTGGAAATGTCATATATTTTGCACCGACTCTAGTGTCTGTTTTTCCAAGCTCTCCTCCATTAAACTGAATATTTGTGGAAAATAGATTGAGAAAGGGTGTCAATAACACGGAAATAAATCCAGTGTTTTATTCCAGTGATTATCCAGGAACAGTTTTGGGCCACTTCCCAATTCTTATTAAAAATAATGAAAAAAAAGAGAGAAAGAAGTCCTCTCATCCATTTATGAGTTATGCCACTTTAAAAGTTGCTATATTCCATTACACAGTCCCCCACCCACTTGTTTGCTCAAATACAGTTTGCTACTAGATGGATCCAGAGCAGCTGCCTTGCCCCAGAACAGCTGCTGGTGCTCTATATTTGCAGCTTCCTCTTGCTCTCTGATACTCCATAAAACTGTTTATATTCCCTGTAAAAGTATTTTCCCTCTGTTTGCTTAGTGACCATGCACCACAAATATTCCCTTTACCGCTAACAATCATGAAATGAAAATGTTTACAAAACTTTATTTAGTGCCAGTACCTAATAAACTATAGAAATGCTCTGAAGTGAATGTGTGTATGCAATGTGTGTATGCATGTATGAATGAAGTATTTACCTAATTTTTCTGTGCAGCAGAGAGGTGATGATGTATTTTTACTAGCACTACTCCAAGATTGCATGCATTTGGTGTCCACTGCCTGGTTTTATAACTCTTTGAAGCTTATTTATGGTCTGTGGAAGAACTGACATGTGAACTAGGCTAACTATTTTTGCAGCTTTTTTTGGAGTCTTGGCCATATCTATTCAAGATCATGTGTTTATCCCACATCAATGCAAACTTGTTGTTTTTCCTACCTCAGATCAGGTATCTGAGCTAGTTTGTCCTGCACTGCTTTGATGCTACCCATCATAAACCATTTGCATATTTCTCCCTGCATTGTTGTAACCTGATGTGTTCTGAAAGAGGAATTATCCCACAGCTTTTATTAAGGTGACGTATCTGAAAACATTTGATTCAAGATTAGGCGGGCATTTGTTTGTCTTTGAAGGAATTCTGCTTCATAAGACGGAATCAGCGCATTTTAGTTCCTTGAGTTAATTGCTACTACCCGAGGAGTCTGAGGTAGCCTTGTTTGCTTTTCTGTTTGCAGCTGACTTGTCTTTCTCAGATGACACACAGGGTGGCTGAGCAACACTTGGTAGCTTTCACCCATTCCTTTGCTACTTTCATTTGGTATCTCACACATAGTATGTATCTCCAATGCCAAATCCTCTTTATCATGCTCACAGAAACAGGCTGTGATGTGTTGCCAGCAGGAACAAAGTGCAATGGGCTAAAGTCTTGGAAGGGAAAGCTTTGGTTCTGCACAAAAATTGTTCATACCCAGCAGCAGCAGGATTTGCTCTCTGCTGATCTGCCTTTAAGGCAGGGTACGATTTAGGCAGAACTGCCACAGTACTCTGTCTCTCTGAACTTAAGGGACAGAGAAACGGATACTTTACCTATTGTTTTTGGGTATTTTTAAAGCATGTAGTTTGGCTTAGAATGTTTATTGTTTCTCTTGTGACCCTGAAATCCATGACTACCATCAGCATGGTAGCTGTATTTCTTTTATGCCTAAACCTTGTTCCCATGGTTTGTGTGTGTTACAGAGATTCTTTGGTTTGGTGCTTTTTGCCCATATATAAGTGAATAATAATATCTAGATGGATTCTGTATTCGTACACATTCTGATAATCTTGTAAAAGGGATTTTTTCTATTATTATGATTTTTTTTTCTGTTTAGTAATTTATCTACCACTGCAAACCAGGGGCATAACTCAGAAGCCTTCAGTTGGGTGTAGTGTTTCGGGTCCTTTTCCTGCACTCATCAAGTGCAGGAACCAGCATTACACAGAGACAGACTGGGAAAATTTTATTCCAAAAATACATCTCTGTTGCCTCCTGCATTACCAGAGTCTGACACCCAAAAAATTAGAGACCTTTACCTTGCACAGCAGCTAACTGTCAGTCTGCAGAGGAACCAAAAATGTTGCTTGCCTCCACTAACAGCACTGCCAGAAACACTGCCAGACCTTATGTTCCTCTATCTGGATCTCAAAACTCAGCTAAATATATAAACCCAGATAATAATAAGCTATGTTCTGACAGATGACTTTGGGCTGAAAGACTTTGTAACAGGACAGCACACAATATGCTTTTTTTCCTGGGTTCTCTGTAGCTGAGCCATTCTTAAAATTGAGTTTTGTGGTGCGGAGACTTTTGAGCCTTCAGAACAAAAGTTTTTAAAATGTTCATGAAACTTGCCTCTATATGTCTTTGTCTGACCATAAATACCTTCCATTTAAAACAGTATTTGGTTTCAGTATTTTTTGACAGTGAAGACGTTCTTTTCCTTTGAAGGATTAAAGGCATCGCACCTGTTCATCTTGCTCCTTTTATAGTGCATAAATAGATAATATGTAATACTTTTACCAGGTATTCTTCCACAACATTCACCTTACAGCAGGTACCTGTATAATTCAATTAAGATACCACAGATTGGCTTCTGTGCACTGAGGAACAGAGTTTGTGTTTCTGTGAGTTCCCCTTTGTCTTTGGGAAAGTAGCCAGAGCTACCTCATGTACCCTAAATTTAGAGGGGCCTTTGTTTAGCCAAAGCAGTTCAGAATATCTGATAATATAAAATGTGTGGGAGAGATGGTTTTATCTCTTATGCATCCTTATCCATAGCTTCAGGAATAACTAACTTTTCCTTCAAATCTGTAGACTGCATATGTTTTAGATTAGTTTCATTTGTGTTTTTGTAGGTTTTATGAGTTTTTTTAAAATAATTTTCCTGTTTTCTGGGTAAATCATATGAAACATCTGCCCTAAATTTAATCTATCAAGCTCATAAAGGGAAAAGGCAGACGTTTTATGAGTGATATTATAAAATTTAGATAATTATCTTGTTTGTTTTAGCAGTTTCTATTTTGGTCTCTGTACAGTATTCTTCCATTAAAAGACAGTTTTTTATGGTGTACTGGTCAAGAAGAACAGCCAGTGATCACATAAAATGTACATTTAATGGTGGTCCTGTTAATCAGTAATATTCTATGTTATTTTTAACTGAACTATATTCACTGTATAAACAAACCTAACCTCAAACCTGTTATATGCTTCTCAGATTAATAAAGGAAGAAAAGTCTCTGTATAGACAGCATTTAATTCCTTCAGCCTTCACTAGCTACGCAAGTTCAGGTAGGGTATTTAAAGTATGTCTAGAGCAGTGAATGCAGGATGGACTCATGGTAGCCTTTTCCACTGTCATCTGCATCAGTTCAGTGAAGTTTTGCCATCCTGTATCTACCATATGTACAAATCTTTTTAATGGAAGGTGGAAAATTATTCTGGGGAGACATCATTGTGAGCATGCCTGTTTTATCTTCTTTACTAGGCATCTGCCGCTGTCTGCTGCCAAAGACAGTATCCTGTGCTAGCGTAAACCTCTGGCATGCCCTGATGTGGTTATCCTTGCTGCTCATGTGCTTATTCCTGCCTTTTTTTTTGGTTGGTTTTTGTTGTTTTTTTTTTGTTGTTGTTGTTGGTTTTTATTATGTTTTGTTCCAAAACAGCTACTTCCATTAACTTTGCAGGATAGAACCAAATATAGGATCAAATCCTGATGAAAAAGTATTTCATTTAAGAGAAGATGCTGATGGTTTAGCTTTAAAAAAAACCAAACCAAAACAAAAAAAGCCACCCTTGTTGTCATCTGAGAGAATACTCACCAAACAAACCTTACTAGAGTTGTAAGTGATCTTCCCTCTCTCAGAGCTGGATCACAGCCTTTCAAAGCTCATATGGATTCATAATAATATTTTGACTATGTTGGTGAGACCTCACTTCTTCTGGGCAGTTTTTGGATGACACTTGCTCCATCTCATTTTATGCCTTCTTTAAACTCTTCTAAGTGAAGTATAAATTGCTATTGCTCTTCTAGTTCACATATTTCTTTCCTGATTTCCACAGTACTTTCCTCAGCCAATGCATGCTCAGCTTGCCTCCTGGGACTCCATGCAGATCAGGAGGTCCAACATGTATCCAGTTAAAGTAGGATCCGTGCTGGCCTAGTGGGAAAGAATGATCCTTTCTGGGTTCAAAAATTTTTGCATGTTTTGTAAAAAAAGATTAAAAAGTGATTGAAAAAAAAAATGCTCCATAGAAATGTAGAAATTTATTTTTTTGCTTTCTTGGTTAGCAATATGAAATCAATATGAAATCAGCTCTCTTTCTGAGAGCTATTTATGTTGCAGAGGAGCTGAGAGGGGAAGGTAAGAGAAGCATGCATGTTATTTTTCAGTGCAGAGAGTCTGCATTTTTTCCCCCCACTATATATCAGTGGATAGAGAATTCATTCATTTGGAACATACTAAGCGGTGCCAGAAGGCAACAGAAAATAATAGCAGTGCTAAAGGCTTAGCTGTGTGAATGATATGCAGTTTGTGCCCAGAATCTATTACAGTTCGTTGGAACTTCAGGGTTTAAGACAGATTTTTCAGGCTTTTCTGTTAATCCAAACTCTATCCCAACAAGGCTCCAGGGTCAAAATTCAAAGTCTCCCTTATGGATAGAATATGCTATAGCATGCATTTGTAGTCCCTGTTGTCATACTAGTAGGTAGGAGTAACTGAGTTATTCTCTGAAAATATCTGAATATTTTTTCCTGCTTTCTGTTTGACGATTCCTGCTTTCCAGTCATCCATGATAGAATTTTACTGAAATATTTTTTCAAATTTTTCTGACCACTCAATACCTTAAATTCAGGGTTTTGTTTGTTAGCTTCTCTTTGTTGTCTTTGCTGTTATACTTCCTCCCCAGTTGGATGAACACAGTAATTCTCCTTCCTGATCAGTAGTTTAAGTGGAATAAGCACTACAGACCAAACAGAGAGATCTGTGACCCCATCAGGCTCTCACCACAAGCCAGTACCACAGGTTCATGGGGAATTTAAACCGCACGGGGCCAGGGTGCCGGCGAGCGGCACTCCCGCTCTCCGCGCTTGGGTCCTGGCAGCTGTGTGGGGCGGCACCGGCAGCGGCACGCACCGAGCCCTGCTCGCCCCCTGCCCCGCCCGCAGCCCGCTCCCCTCACCTGCGCCGCGGGGCCGGGCAGGGGCACTGCGGAGCGGCCTGAGCGTTTTGCTTCTCATCAGCAGTGCCGCTCTGCTACCTCAAACAGACCATCAGGCTGTGGGCTGAGCGAGAGTAACAGGAAAACGGAGCTGCCTGCCTTGGGATGTGGCTACTTGCAACTTTTCTCCGTTACAGTAATTTCTGGTAGCTGGCTGTGATATTTATCTTCTCTAAGCAAGTGTCTGTGACCAGTCATTTGAACTTAAATTTTTAACCAAGCTGTATTGCTGCGTTGGTGTGGCCTGTTTCCAAGCATCATCAGAATCCCTGAGAAATCAGTGGGCTTTCCAGTGCTTCACAATGAACAAGTCATACTTGCCTGTAATCCCATGCTGGGAGTAAGAGCACTAACTCAAGTGAATATGAGAAATAGCAAGGGGCATTTTTACCTCAGAAGCCAGGGAAGGAAAGGGAGTTTAAGTGACAAGAGACTTTGGGGCTTCTGTTTTGTCGCAATGTGACTGGAGCCAGAGGACAAATGCTTCCCTCCTGCTTAGTCTCATTATTTTGCCCTCTGTATATCCCACTAGCCCACTGACGTCCGGAGCAGGGAAGGGAAAAACACGCTTCTGGGACCTAGCAGGAGAGCTGACTGTGTCTCCCTATTCTCCTGTATGTGTGAATCTGGTATAAGCCAAAACAAAGTGCAAAATTAAAATATTTTCTCCTTTATATGTTTTCCATAATACCATTTCTTTGAGGATTCAAAATGCCAGAAAGGATTCCCAGTGTTTCATCTGGTTAGCTTACATGCTGATTGATGACTTTGATAATATGTGTAGTTTAATGATATTTACACTGTTTGTTCAGCTAGGTATATTAAAATAATGTTGAGAAAATAGTAGACGTGCTAAAATCCTATGGTAACAGCTCATACATTAGTGGTGTTTTGTTGTGAACAAAGTCATTTTTCAGCTAAGTCATAAAGTAGCCTAAAAACAAGTGTGGCACTGTTTGCTTCAAATGAGACTGTTGCCATGTGACCACCATTCATCTGACATCATTACTGACTTAGCTTTCGTTAGGGTGATATCTGATTAAGGCTCCCAGCCGTGGTGGAGCCAGGCTAAGTAGTCTGAGTGAGGTGGCTGAGGAAAGTTAATGTGTCAATGTTACCACCGGGCGGGAGCATCTGCTCAAAGTCTCCTTTGGAGAATGAGGGTAGAAATGGCTGACAATCTTTCTAATGGGAATCTTCTGAAAATATTTGAAGATCTGGTAGTAATTAAAGATGTGCTGAACTCCAAAGAGAGTTGTAATCAGTTCAGCAAAACATAAAGATACCATTTCTGTGTCCTCACACAAATGCAAATATGGAGAAGAATTAAAAAAAGAAAAAAGAAAATAAACTAAGAAATGCAATTAATCACACATTTGCAGAAACCATGTAATTAAATCTCTGTGTAGCACTTGAATATATTTCTGGCTTGTACATGTAAATAAACAACCTTTTTTTAGGTCTTAATTTCTCTTTTATTAATTAAAAAAAAATTATAAGGCTTGAGGGATTCTTGTTACCTTAGGAAAAGATGGTTTTCAACAGGTACAGTGAAAAATAATTTGCAGTGTCTGTCATATATGGGATAAATTCCACTATTTCTGCGTTGGCTTTTGAAATTCACAAAGATCACCACTGTATCTAGTAATCTGGAAAACATACTGACTAGCCTGCTGTTTTTTGAAAGCATACGGACTGGCCTGAAAAAATATCTTAGTGTAATTTTCTTTATCACTATGAATGGAATGATGAAATAATTTCTTTTGTTAATTCCATTTCTTAAATCTGTTATTAATCTGTGTCCCAATTTTGGTTTTGAACAAGGAACTTCTGCTATTATTGTTCACTTTTTCCTTTTAAAATTGGAATGGTAGGTTATTTTCCTTGCGCAGATGCCTTTATGCTGGATATATCTGTAATACTTTGAAGCGCTGTGGGACTAAGACCCATTTTAGACTGATATGGGACTCAGATCCACAACTAAGACCTCCAGAGTGCTGGAAGCATTACCTTCTCATACCTGATGCTCAAGTGATTTGGGAGCATTTGCATTGTCAAGTGTGGCAGGGAAGCATAAAACAAGGAAGTTTTAGTGGGAAGTGTGATTCCCAGTGCCTAGATCCCTTTGGGAAAGGAATTAGGCAATGTACTGTCAAAGAGAGGAATTAAGGGTTTGACATTGGAAAGAGGTAACACTCACCAAAGAGTAGGGTACATGTAGTTTTAACAAGCAGTTTTAGGTCATGGAATTCTTTAATTCTGATGCTAAATCATGGTCTGACCAATAGTATCTGGGTACTGACTTTGGCTAGAGGACCAAAAGTCAGCAGTTCAGGAGGTGTACTGCAGTTTCATGGCACTTTTTCTTAAAAGCACAATTGTTGGCACCATCAAGTGGTACAGGCCATGGCAAATTCAAAAAGGGAAACTACCAAAGAATACGGCTTCAAGTAAAATTGTGCAGATGAGTCTTATTTTTTATTGTACAAATATACCTGAAGTAGAGACTATTTCTAAGAAATACTGAAATATTCTTGGTATGGGTAACTCACCCACATTCAGAATCTTTAATGGTCTAAATTCTGTATCATTTGGCTTGTGGCAAGCCAATGGGAAATGCTAAGATTTCATGGGGGATTAAGTTGGTGCAGTTTGAACATTAATTATCCGATAGAACCAGTGAAATGAATGGATAGACTTATACACTGTGCTGCAGTTTATTTTTGCAATAAAATGTAGTAGAGTCTGCCCTATCTTCATATAGCTTGCAAAAATATAATAAAAGATATTTGTTTCTGCTCAAAGGAATAATGATAAAACCACTTTGAAATTGTTAGAAAAATGCTGGCTATTAATCAACTACGGACTTTGAAATGACTGTTCATACACATTTAATCTTCTTTTCCTTTAATTACAAAAGGTTGTAATGTGATAGATCCATTTGACATTAGACTCAGCAACACATTACTTAGATGAAATCACACTTAAGAGTACTGCAGACTGGATCTGAGTAGCTCAGCTGATAAGGCACTGGTTTGTCATCTACAAGACAACAGTTCAAGACTTCTCTGATTTCTTAAGTCAAATTAATTTAGTTATGTCAGCTATGCTGCCATAAGATGATAATCCAAGCTGCATGGATGCCAGGCATACTATTACCTTCTTTGGCTAGATTGAAACTCTGTCAGAAACACTGGGGGTAGCTATTATTCTTTTTTCTCACACACTGCAGGTGTGGTGAGAAAAATGGAACATGTCAATTTCAAGAATTATAAAATAACTGTCAATATATAATTGCTCCCTCAATTCAACCAGTCTATGTTTTTTAATTTCCTTTAAGACCCAGAGTGAAACATGTCAAACCCACTTGAACTCTGGTTGGACCTAGGATCTGCCTATTAGCTTTACTTAAAATAACCCCTCAACAATCACACTGGAACCCCCCAGCTCACTGCCTCCTCCATGCAGGGCTCTAGCACGCATTATTGTCATGACTCAGCAGAGGAATTGGTCTTTGTGTTTGGAATTTGTGTTTGGAATTTGTGTTTCTAGGCTCAACCAGCATGTTGCAAACCATTCCTCTGAAGACACACTGTCTCCACTGAAAAACTCTCTCTTCTAGGGTGCCTATTTCCTCTATGAATTTCCACTGTGACAGTAAATCTTTACAGGAGAGATATGAGGATAACAGAGCCTAAATGCTTACAGAGAAAACACAAACATTCTCGGGCAAAAGTGACTCATTCAGTGAGAGATAAAGGGGCTGGAATTTTCCTAAGGAAATGTCTTATTAACTTATGTTTTCTGTCTGTATCTCTGTCAGAAAAATATTGTCATTCCCTCTACTTCTTCAGTAACTTCCATTTCAGCCACAATTTTGCAGAAGGAGAAAAGATGAAAATACCACCCAGTTTTGGCAAAATATGTGGCTGGGTAGGGAAACAAAGTCTTTTATCAGTCCCACTGATAAAAAAAAATTCAGCATGAGCCTTCAGAATATCCACTTATGAAAGTACTGCTGTGAAGATTCTGCAACACATATACTCGCTGTACTGCTAGCACTGTGCATAGATTTCCCTCCCAAAGCAAGTCTGCTGTTTTGTAAATGTCTATGAGAGCATGTTGACAGAAATCAGCACAAAAGAAGAATGAAATAATTCTGATACTGGAATGAACCGCCCAAATTTATGTAACATTGCAGAGGTCTTGAAACACTGATACCATTCAGTAATCTTAAATCTGAAACTAGTGATGATAAAATAACATCCCTGCTTATTTTAATGCCAAGAGAAGCTATTTAAACTTGTTGCAAAAGATTAGGATATCAGAGAGAGAAAGAGAGGTGCAAATAAAAGTTTGGAAGTAGTGTTGACTGTAGAGATTCTATCACTTTCGTGTACTTCAAGCAAGGCTACTGATAGCTCAGCTTGAAGATAATTGATCTCCTGAAAGTGTGCCACTGTCATGCTGTTTCCAAGAGACCTTGTTTGCTGTGGAGGTATGTAATTGAATTCTTATTCACTCTTAAGAAATATGCTTAACATTAGTCTTCTCATGCAAGTTCTACATCCATATCTCAATTATAGGATTTACTGAGCTGGTAGCATCTCTTCAGGTTTTTTCAATAGCCTCAGTGATGATCAAATTTCTCAGGAATGATTGTCCACAATCCTTAAGAGCTTGTAAAACCTTTACATTTATCATAGAGCAAATAATCTGGTAAGCAGCCAAGCCATCTTTTTCCATCAAAGAATAATAAAAAGAATCCAATTCCTGGAATCTGATGCAAATGTGTTTTCCGTGAACTGCTGTGTATCCGTGCACAGTTTAGACGACGACATCAGAGAAGTTATTTAATGAGTACAATATTGTTGTTTCTCCCCCTCCCTCCACTAGAGTTCTACATATCAAGTTTTCCAACACACATATGCTCTTTTTAATGACTTGAAATACTTTCCTAATGATTAAATTCTGCTTAGCTGTAGTAGACTCTTCCAGAACTTTTATAAGCCAATATAATGTATGCATCTGATGATAGGCTATAAACATTCATTTTTAGGTCACTAAAAGCAATGCTTGGAAAACTGGGCTGTCCATAACCAACTTTGTTTAACAGCTTGTGTGATAATAATTCCTAAAATTATATCTTGTGACTCAATAAAGACATTTGGCGGTGCATAAGTGCTGTCCAGCTGTCCAAGATGTCCAGCTACTTGGAACTGTGATGCCAAATTTTTCAGTTGCATTTCCACAATACTTCTGAGTCATGAAGAGTATTTTTTGCCTTGAAGTTCAGTAGGCTGCTTAAACTCAAGAAGGAACATCTTGAAGATTTGAGAAGTGAAAAATCAATTATATAATGTGAAAACGGTGTTTTCATGCTGGTAGTGATTTCTGGTTCCTATACTTTTCAATACCTCCCAGACACAAAAAATGGGGTAATTTTTTTTAGTGCGAAGCAGAAGGCCACTGTCTGGCACTGCATCTCAGAAGCTTCAGGAGATAACTGGTATCCTCACATGCAGGAGACTGGATAAAGACCAGCTTGGCCAAAGACAAATAATGATGTGAACAGGGTACCATCTCCAGTGCAACTTCTCTGGTGAGGCAATCAGACTCATTTTCTCAATCACACAGTTGTTCATTAGCATGTGAAGTTATCAGCTCTGCTGCATGTGGAACATGGAATGTGGTGCTGTCCCTGTCAGCATCTTCTGTGCTCTTTGGCACCTCACTTCACAGTAAGTACTGAGAAATTGGGTGCTGCTGCAAAATTAGGCATCTACACTTTATACACAGACTGGCAGAGGTTCAACCTTCCTAAGTCATCTTCCCACAGCTGCTGACAAGGAACAAAAATTTATACATTGTGTGGGACTTTCTTTTCTGCTCTCCCACAACCTTATTTAACAAGCTGAAGCATTTACTATAAAATCACCTTATTAATTGTGTAGTTTTCAGTTGTTCCTAATGTCAAGAAGACATGACACAGAGCGGTGAAGGAGACCTTATCATGGAGATCACTGGGCTCTGTGTCACCTTCCATCCCTCCCAAAACAATTTACACATTTGTCTCTGTGAGGATTAGGAGGACCTTTCAGGACTTCATGAGACAGGGATGGCACAGGAACTGTGCATTTATTCTGCAGCCTGAGAAGCCAACCTTGCCTAAGTTCCTGGCCATTCATCACAGTTCACGTCTCTATGCCTGGTGCATGCCCCTCACCAGCTCTTCTTTTCAGTAACTCCTGTATGCATGCCAAGAATGCTGTACATCAATGACATCCCAGCTTCCATCTGCTACAGAAGTAGGATGTTCGTCTTCGGTATCTTCCTCCTTTTTTCTTCTGGTGGCCAAGTTGCTAGTTCTTCTGACATTTTGACTCTGGATCCCTTTACTTATAAATTTTTTCCAGTATTCCATTGAGTCTTCCTGCTCTGTTGTCTGGGTCTTTGCCTTTTTTTCACGTTTCCAAATCCACTTTCATTGCTTCCTCTTTACCCCACATCCGCAGTTGCTTTGTTGCCTGCTGTGTCTGTCTTCCTGCACTGAAGTTTTTCTTTCTTCCCACAAGCTGCTCTGGAAATCTCTTTTTATTTTTTCAGTAGACTTTCAGCTGTTATCTGCTCACACATAAGATTAATTTGCTGCCTTTGAGGCATGCAGGCAATAGAAAGTAGCAATAGTAGAATTAAAGAGCTTGGAGAGCCTGGCTGATCCCTAAGCAAGGTTTTTCTTGTGTTTTAAATTGCATGAAAATCAAAGCATCTGTGTCTATGGGTTTCTGGAACACTTTGGCACTTATCAGCTGAAGCACTCCCTGATTGTCATCTTATAAAAAGAGCAACTGGGGCTAGTGTCAGATTTTGCTTTACCATGCCACTCAGAAGCTAATGGCATGATCAGGGAGAGAGAAAAAATATATATTTAAGTGCTATGGATGTTTTGTGGAATTTTTTGAATGTTGTATAATTTTCTTACATGAGCAGTGAGGGTTTTTTTTGCAGACTTTTACTGACATGTAAAACTCCATTAAAATATGCAGTTTCTCAAACTCCAAACCAGAATGGTCCATAGTCATTTACTGATATTTAAAAGTTCTTTTTAAAAATTTGTTACTTTGGACCTCCAAAGGAAAGAACCATGCAAAAGGTTTAAAAAAACCCAGCAACAAAGCCCAATGTGAAAATCTGGATTTAGCGTTTTGTTTTCAACATTGTAGTTCCATGGAATATGTTGGCATTGTAGTGTAGTTTTCCCATATTTCAGATGACACCATGAATAAAGAGTTCTGTGCAGATCATCTTCATTATACAACTGTCTAAATCCAGCTGAAGCCTTGAATCTCAAAAACAAATAAAGGAGGTCTGGAAAATATTCAGAGAGGTTGGACACGGTTGTATCAAAGCAAAGAAAGACTTGCTTAGGAAAAAAATAAAAGCGTTTTGGGAGAGAAATAGAATGGGGGAGGCAGAACATGAAAGAGGCCAATAAACTTGAGACTAGTATGGAGAAGTCAAAAAGACATCAATTATTTGTTATTTCTCTGAATATTGCAACTAAGGATCATCAAAGCAAACAGAGGAGAGATTCTTAGTGCAGATAGATAGATCAGCTGAGAACTCTTTACCAAAGGATGTAGCAAGTGCTAAAAAAGTCTGTGGTTTGTGGAGAAGTTTGACGTATTCATGAAGCAACTATATGGTGTGACGTTACATACAGGAATGATTTCTTAGCTAATCCCCGAATTAAAAGTAAGCAGATCTGAATTTATCTTAATTTTCAGAAGTTTTTAAGGTGTTCCACTTTTGGAGACCAGGTGTCCTATATGGACTATAAGTAGTGTACATAGTACTATTTCCTTGTTAATTTTCACTTCATGGAATTGTCTGACAGGTGCTTTTTGCTTGTTCTAGCAACTCCATATTTACTTACCAATTTAAAAAATTTTATTGTATTGCAAATATTGTAATGTGGAAGATGAAGGCAAGAAAAAAACTGGGAACAAGAGTGCTACAGTTTGTGCAGATGTATTATTATGCATGAATTGGTACTTCAAAAGATCTTGTTTTCAACTGACTGTCCTTTCTTGGCTGTCATATTTTAACAGCTTGGTTGAATTTCTCCATTTTATTGGCTCTTTTGAATGACAGATATTTAACATCACTTGCCAAAATAATGTATTTGAGAACTTTTTGAATAGAAGCAAAAATGTGACTATGTCCCAGAAATGCAGAATATTGTTTTGTGAGTAAAAGCCCAAGTTGAGAAACCTACAGATACAACTGCTGGGAGGGTATTTCCTGTTCTAGTTCTCAAGACAGATTTGGCAAGACACAACAGTGGGACTCTGGTAAGGAAAACACATTGCAGGCTTTTAATCTCTGTGAGCACTCGAAGAACTCAGTCACTCAGAAAAATTGGCCCTAGAACTTAGTGTGTACTTATTATCTATTTTACTGCTTTGTTCAATTTTGTTTTAATGAGTCCTGTTAGATAACATGAAGTTTGGTAGCAATGTTGGATTTCTTTTGAAGCAAGTTTAATTTTCATCTTGATCTTTTACATTTTGCCTGCTCTTGACTTTAGAGTATACAGCCAAAATTTTTTTTCCTGTGTCCACTTTCTTAACAGTTTTTTTTTAAGATGTGGAGAAAATTGAGAAGAAAACTACTGCAAAAAAATTTAACAGAACATAATACAGAAAGGTATACTGGGGCCAAGGGAGATACCTTTCTTAACCTAATAAATTTAATACTCATATGGGTAAAAAACCCAACTGTACTAGTTTTTTCTTTACTAAAAGATATGTATCTATAGGCTTTTAACTGATTAGACATTCTTAATTTAGTTTTTTAATAGCAAGCTAACATAGAACAAAAAACCAAAGGAGTTTAAGACAGCTTTATGTCTTGCAATACTTATCCTTACACCTGGGTAAGACCAAAAGGAAAAAAAAAAGTGAAGGCTGCGTGTGTCCTTTCCTCTCTTGCAACCTATTTTGAATTTGGGCCAATATGGGGGTGGAATTTGTGTGCCAGCTCAAAGTTTTAGTTAACTGTAGACTCCATTGCTAATCTGCCCTTTGTAATTTGTCATAATCCTGAACTAGGTCTGTGTGTAGATTAGGAAAGTGAAGCTGGCAGAAATACAGGTCAAGGGATGGCAAAAAGCACGTGTAATTGTCTCCAGTGCTCACAATTAATCCTCAGAACAACACTAAGAAGAAAGTTGCAATGACAAGGCCAGCAGGCCCTCACGGGGTGAACAAAGTCTCAAAATGCCTGTAAGTTTTGGGAGGCAAAGGTCATAGGAGCAATATCGGGCCACTCCAAGCCTATGTTATAAACTGTCAATAAAGAGCTCTTGTGCAGGGCAGGCCTCATGTTTTCTCTGCCTATGTTTGTTTTTCCCCAGCACCCCATCAATTCACAGTGCAGGGTTAATAAAAATCCACACAAGTCTCAAGGTGTTTCCTTTAAACTTCTTTGGAGGTTGTGTGGGTAGACAATAACACACATCTGACTGCATGCTCAGACCTCTAGTGGTCTGTGCTCTTTTTGCAGTGCTTTTTGACACACATTGCACATATCTGGCATGATTAAACTGTAGGGCTGCGTTTTTAATGAAGTTTATCTGGACCAAAATTTTGCACGTAACAGGAATCATTGGAATCTGTCACAAGAAGAAGACCTGAATCATCTTGGCCACACTGCCAGCATATCGAATCAAATTTATCATTGCATGACAAAGTAAACCCCAGGTCTGGTAAAAGAGAAGATGGAGCTCTTCTGTCTGGTCTTCCTGGACCTCAATTAATTTTTATTCAACTTTTTAAAAGGATATCTAGGACCTATAATCTCATTTTGTCTTCTTAGACATCTTCTGGCTGTCTTCAGATTCCACAACATTTTACAAAATTGCATTTGGGTTGAAAATTCATATTAATATCAAGGTTGAAAGAAGAAAAGACTCATACCTTGGAATGACGGCAGCTATTCATCAAGTTTAATTGCCATCAGGTCTACTTAAAAGATAGCTGGTTTACCTACACTGCATTGCACTGTAAAGGAGTATTATATGGAAAATACCAGAAAGAGACAATTATTTTAGCAGATGCACACTGATTTGTGGTTGAACTAATTTCTAATGTAATGAGATAAGTTCTCATGGTTTTTTTTGGGTTTTTTTCATAACAATCTGAAAAAAGATACTCTTTTACTGCTCAGTTTTATCAAGGATTTCTGTGACCATAAAAAAATTCTGTACATAAATGACAGAAAGCCAGATTGGTGCTGTCCAAATGTGGCTATATTTTGCAACCCACTACATTCAGATACGGATAGTACAACTGAAAATTATTTGATCAGTTGTCTGTCAGCTCCAAGGGTTCTGTGATGTTTTATCTCCAGTTCTAGTAATTTAAAAGGTCATATGATTATTTGAAAGAAAAAGCAGCTAAAGCAGAGTGTCAGGAAGTGAGATAAAGAAAATCCTTTTATGTTTGAAAATATAGCCTTATCTTAAAGTTCACTTTTCATGTAAAAATAAGGCCAGCACTGAAAAGAACAAACAATATTTTATTTTGTAAAGGAAGCAAATACAATTGGTGCATTTTTTCAGTAGAATACAAGCACATTTTTTTCTACAATTGTCAGTCTTCACCTACCATAACAACTGTGGGTTTATGTACATATATACGTATTTTTTTTTTAAATTTAGTTATTTCCCCCTTAAATAGACTTACCTTTGTGTGATGAAAATGTCATTAAGGAAAGAGAACTAGACCTGAAATTCCAGGTTAGACTTTGCTACAGACAAGCCATTTCATCACTGGATTCAGAAATTATCCTCGTGAAGAGGAAGTTTTAATAAATCAGAATTAGTAAGATCATGACTGAGAAAATTATTTAGACTTCTTTATGAATAAGGGTATCCATTTCTCACAATTAACCACAAAATATTTATTCAACAGGAAAGTATTATCCTTTTTTAGGGTTTAACATTATTACAACCTGACCTTATGAAGCTAACACTATGCCACCAACCCAAGCATCACAGTTTATTACTGATGTTTCTGGAAATAGCAGAAAAATTATGAGCTAACATTAACATTATGGGTAGTGAAATACCAGAACCAAATGCAGGCTATTGAACATAATCCCAAACCTCATATCCTGACTAATCAGTAATTACCACAGCAGCACCAAGTTTTGGCTAAAAAAGCCAATAAAACAATTTGACACTTTCATGGATTGGAATTTATGATAAATTTGAAATACAGACCTGGCCAACTGAAAAGTTAAATACATGTTTACAAATTTTTTATCATAGGTTTATTGTAATTAAGCTATCTTAAAGCAATTAAGTTTATTTAATAAAAAATAATTTTTTTTTATTTATTCAGGATGTATATTGACTGCAGAGTTGTTCTTAGATGTTTCTGTATATTAATTGCTGAAACTTCCTCTTCACCTCCTTATGCTCTTCATTTCACAGAACTTTTGCAAGAGAGGAATTAGAGTCCTGGCAGATTGACAAGAAGTGTGACATTCAGGAGAGGAAAAGGTATTTCTGTTAACCTCCTGCATGAGGCATTAATAGTAATCTCCTTTAAAAATCTTGAGATCTACCGAGGCTGCTTAACAGAAGTCTGCCTTTAGGATAAACAATACGTGAATAAATGTAAACCAATTAACATGCAAACAGAACCCCTAAAAATACCTTGCTAGGTGAAGACTAACTGATAGGACTCACCTCTGATGTATCATGCTCTCAGAACAACATGGTACCTTAGCTGCTTTTTGACATTCATCCTCATCTGAAAGCAAAGTCGTTCTCGGAATTTTAATGCCTGTTTTTACAGCCCTTCAGTTTTTTCTAGTTTAGCCTCATATATTCAGTCTCAACAGCCCCAGGCAGCACTTCAGGCTAGCGGAAGAGTACCTGGGAAAAGGCACAGCAGAAGAGGACTTGGGGGTACTGATTAACAGCAGCTGAACATGAGCCAGTGTGTGTCCAGATGGCCAAGAAAGCCAGTGGCACCCTGGCTTGTATCAAAAACAGTGTGGCCAGCAGGACCAGGGCAGGGATTGTCCCCCTGTACTCGGCACTGGTGAGGCCACACCTTGAATCCTATGTCCAGTTCTGGGCCCCTCACTGCAAGACTTTGAGGGGTTGGAGTGTGTCCAGAGAAGGGCAATGAAGCTGGTGAAGGGTCTTATGAGGAGCAGCTGAGCGAGCTGGGGTTATTTAGCCTGGAGAAAAGGAGGCTTGGAGGAGCCTTTTCACTCTCTACAATCACCTGAAAGGAGGTTGTAGCCGGGTGGAGGTTGGATCCTTCTCCCAGGCAACAAGTGACAGGATATGGCCTCCATCTGCACCAGAGGAGGTTCAGGTTGGACATCAAGTAGAATTTCTTCAGGGAAAAGGTTGTTAAGCATTGGAACAGACTTTCCGGGGAGGTGGTGGAGTCACCATCCCTGGAAGTGTTCAAAAAATGACTGAAAATTACACTTAGTGCCATGGTCTAGTTAACAGGGTGGTGACCAATTTTGGAGGTCTTTTCCAACCTAAATAATTCTGTGATTACATCATATTTCATATTTTTTTCAACATTAATGAACTGAATAATGAAATATATAATATATTGTATCTGTCAAATGAGAAGAGTCTACAGAGTTCTTGGTCATCTGTACACAGTCTGAAAGGCAGTAACACTGAGATCTTTGAGAACTTGTGTAGCAAAATAAAGGTTGTCTTACAATGTCTGTTTATGCCCTACTGTAAAGGTACCACTGTAGTCAAAAGTACAGAGAACTGTGCAATTCCTATTCGCACATTTATATTGTTTCCAGATTGTTTTCTTCTAATGACTCTTTATATCAGTAGAAATCATTGTATTTTTACATATCCCAATCAAGCCAATTGATTCACTGGCAATGGTTCCAGTTTAATTGCTTTGATTCTACAAAAATATTCTGGAAATATTTGGTAGCATATCACAATAAGTAATTCTGTGAATTAGAATATTTTTCTCATATAGTTTTAACAAATGTATCTTCCATGAGACAAACTTTTCTTTACTTACTTGAAAAATAAGTCAGAGAAAAAATGCTGGACTTTTAAAATAAGTTACTGAAAGACTAACGATGAAGCAATATTATCAGACATTACAACCACAGAATTATAAATAGCCAATAAGTGGAGAGAATTATTTTGAGTCATTTCATTGACTTGAAAAGAATTTTCTATTAACCTTGATAGTAAATTCCATCACCAATTTTTGCTTTCTCTGGAGGAATATTTTTAGATTAAGAATGCCCTACCTATTTAATGAATTATCCATTACTAATTATTCCCTCAAATCCAGGCTTCAGATCAAACTTTTATTATTGCCTGTCAAGAGCTTTAAAATATTCACCATGTGACGGGGGAGAAATCAGCCCCGAAACATTTCTGCAGCAAACAGTATTCAATCTTCCAAATTACCTAAGTCTCTCAAATACTTAGTTGCTTCTCTTTGTAGGTAAGTTATTTTTCTACAGCAGAAAAGTGAGGTATTTTATTGAACTCCCCCAATTACAAATATAATTCTCTCACACAAAGAAACGAAAAAGTGGCTTTTGAACCACTGGTAATGATAGCAATGCCCTATTTCTCCCCTTGAAACATATGGGAAAGTTATAGCCTTGTTTCTATACAGAGTTTCTGCTTTTTGCATTAGATATACTTTGTAAGATGCATAGCTCAAAGCTTCCTTTTTAATTCAAAATAATGGGAAATTTTCCACCTAGGTTAAATTTTTTGCAATATGGTCCACAAGGGACCATACTTTAAACTAGGGACTAGGAAAATGATTTGTCTAAAATAAGACTGACCTGAAGCCTTATGTGAGATTTAAACAAAACTTTTTAGTTTGCAAAAATTTGACTTAAAATAATCTGCAAATTTAATAAGTCATCATGGCAGGGAAATATAATTTTGTCTATTCTATAAGGCCTATACCATTATTTTGAGGATCTTGAGTTGGTTCAGATAACCATACAGATTTTTAGATGCTTATTTAATTGAACCTCTAAACCTTTTGACTTTGCCCATCTCCAATTTAAAAATCCTCTCTGGGAAAGTTATCCAGATGTAAGTTCTACAAAAGCACACCTGGAAAAACAACATCTGCCTGACAATGACTTAGTGAGCCTCAGTAAAGGCTGACATATGTGCACATGCAATTGGACCTTATACCAACAAAGTGTTTTACATATTAGTGTACACTAGGGAGTCCTGAATCCTGACAGAAAAATATGATGGCTTTTACACTTTAAATTACAGTGAAGCTGTATCCACAGATGGTGCAGGTACAACACGAGCTCTTATACAGCTGGCAGGTAAGTGGAGATAATTTCCATAACAGCGTCTTCCTGATTTCCAGTGTTTGCTTCAATGCAATTGCAATCTGAGATCAGCATTCTGAGTGAAGTTAGTTCCAGCTGCTGATATAATGGTGGCTGAAAGCTCCAGTACCATGAAGAGGCTTCTGTTGATGCTTACAGATAGCAAAATATCATTCCCTCTCCTTTGTTCCAGTATTTCTTTATTAAGGTATATGGGGCACAGTTTGTTGTGGTCTGGTCAGAGACAGGCACTGAGTAAGTTAACAGAGTTTCTTTGAGATTAGTCAGCTGGAGAACTCACAGAACCCTTCCTATGTGCCAAATGACCATGCTTTGAAGATAGGGAAAGTAAATCTTACACGGTCAGGTTCTTGCAAATTAACAAAGGAGCTTTAATTCTGAAGGAAAGAGGACTGATACATAGTCTGTTCTCTTATGCTGACCTTTGTCCTAAAACTATAACAAAAAATCCAGGAAATATTTATACTTTGCCAACTTCTGAGAACAGGACACGGCCCAGCTGACCACCAGCATTTGAGTGTGAAATAGAAGGACATTTATGTTCATGACACAGAGCAGCAGTGCTTCACTTCTTGCTTCAGGGCTGCAGAAGACGTCTGACTAAGGCAGGATTTGTTAGTTTTTTTCCAATGAAAAATGCAGTACTTTCCTCTGTATACTGAGCCTCACTTACAGTCCTTCTCTTTCTTAACCTGCCCAAGAACTTAATGCTTTTGTGAGAGTTGTGCATTATAGAGCTCAGTCTTAGAGGACCAAACCAGTACTGATTTTAGAAGGGCAGGTCTGAACTTTTATCAAGGTGGCTTCAGAGGATAAATGATTGGGGGTAAAAGTTGTCTGAGAGAGGTAGGAAAATCCTCTGCCTACTTACAGTAGGCCTAATCTAAGCCCAGAGTGTGCTCATCCGTTTTTAAAGTAACACTTTCCTGCCTCTTGTTTTGGCATCTGCAGGTCATGGAAACGTTCTTTCATTTCCAGACAGCAAGGTGTGGTTGTGCCATAGCATAGGATTTACAGGGAATAGTTTCAAAAATAAAGTTGTATAGCCTAGTGACTAGGAAAAAATGAGCCAGAAGTGTAAGTTTGCAGAGCCTGCAGTAGAGGGACACTAGGCTCTCCTGGAAGAACATAAAGAAAATAATTCCCTTGTTTCCAAGCTGATTATATTGTCTTTATGTTGTCTTTAACCTCTTTTACTTGGGCATGAATCTGTCCATGTCCAAAGCCTACACTGCACAGCTGCCTCTTTCAAATAATTTCCAGTGGAACCTTGTGTCTCAGCACCTTGCTACCTCCCAGCTCACTTCTGTACTACAGACTTTCCCAAAAGCTTGGGTCAGTGAGGCATATGATAAGGTGTGACTCAAGGTTTGGACAATGGTGTCAGCAGAGATAAGAGTTGTCAAGGTGTACAGCTGTGTCCTTAACAAAGGCACTGCTTCTAATACTGTGCATCACACTCATCCCCCTCTTTGCTGCATTCACTGATATGTTCTTTTTAGATGTTGAAAATTCTGAAATCAGAATTCTTTTCCTGGAAAGGGGTATAAGCATTGACTAGATCTGCAGTTTAGACTAAATCTGTATCTGGAACCAAATAACCTTTTGGGATATGACCTTAGAGACCAAGGCCAAATCTTTTAATGAGAACCTAGACAATGTCTTATAGCAACACAATTGACTTGTTGGGAGGTTTGTATAACACCTACCAAAGTAAATTTACATCAAGTTGTGGCATTTCCACACTTCAGCAGCACACCTCTTATTTTTTTCTCTTTGAATGGGTAATTAGGTCTTTTTTTTTTTAAATTTCACTAATAGGACAGAAGTTCTGTAAATCATTAGATTTTTATAGACATTAAAAATAACTGAATAACTTCAGGATAATATCCCAGTGTCAAAGATCAAATATAAATTTGACACAAGCTTAGAGGAAGGACCCAGCCAAAAGTAAAGCTTCTCCATTTCAGCAGAAAGCTCAAAATCTGATTGAATAGTCTGAACAGACTGAAATATTGGTCCATTCTTTCCTGAGAAATGAAGATTTCAATGATTGTTAACACAGCTTCTGAGCGTAACTAATAATTGTTAAATCATCAGATTGAGATAATGAAAAAACAGTGAAAATTGAGGAGAAAGTAGGGCTAATGAACTGATATTGATCATGTAATTCACAGACTTTATGCTGAATTTGTTCAACCCAGAGGAAAGAAAAGTAGTGAAAGAGAATTTCAGATGTAGACAAGAAATTCCGAATTTCTATCCTGAGGCAGTGGAGGACAGCGTAGCTTAAGCTGGCTGAAAAGCACACAGAAGTTGGATAGAATAATTGCTGAACATAGTGTAAAAGGTTATTCGAGACCTCAGTAAAGCACATTTGCCCNTAGCTTAAGCTGGCTGAAAAGCACTCAGAAGTTGGATAGAACAATTGCTGAACATAATGTAAAGCAGGAAACACCGCATTATTTTGGGCACATGAGTTAAAATAAGGACAGCTTGCTTACAAATGTAGGTGGACAGAGCTATCAGTTTGTCTTTCTCACCTGTCGTTGTACCAGGAGCCTCAGCTGAACAAGGCTTGAAGAAGTGTCTTGTAGCCCTGATTGCTCCAATACTGCTGGGACTACAGAGGTTTGGTCTCGCCAGTCCCTGGCACAGCTATTAGCACATGGGCTGAAATACTGCTGGCTTTGGGGGTCTCCTGTCCAATGGGATCAGAAGAATTCGTAGAGGACTGAGAAGCTGCTGGGTTTTTCCAAGCTTGGAAGAAACCAGATGATGCATGCTGTGATTGCCCATGAGACTGGAGAATGAGAAACCTGAATTGATTGGACAGGATGATATCAATTAAGCATACAGGAATGTGTTCATTGTGCTCAACTATGCATTTACATTTAAATAATTGAACATCAGTACAACATCTTAAAGAATGGGTACTAGTAAATCTAGTCTCCAGAATGTTGTAATTAAAGTTATTTTAAATAGGACTTAAAAAGTTTATATTTTAAAATGTTTCCTGTGTTGACTGCAAGGTCTTTTTTCAGAGATTTCTTTATGGTAAACTTGAGATTTAATCCTGTATTTTATTTTTTGAAATAATGTAAAACAATGGATCCTCAGGCTCTGTTTCATCAAGAAGTAAAGGTGAGGTGCAGAAAAAAAGAGCTGTAATAATTGTGCATAATATAATCTCATGACTCCTCCACTGTTTCTGTCATACCACAGATATTTCTGCATACTGTCACAGCATCTGTGGAACCATATTCCAGCTGTTCTCAGACTTTCCCATTTCTGGAAGCCTGCCCCTCCTTCAGCTCGACCACAAATGTCCACACAAGAGAAATCCAGTAATTCTCCAAGAGGTCAGACAAAGACTAACCAGAGATTACTCCAGAATGTCTCTGTTATTTTTTCACTCCCGTCTAAGAACCTTTAGAATCACAAAGTCAGACATGAATTCATAACCTCAAAGCAAGACACCAACATTTTTGTGAACTAGCCCTGATAGAATTGTTGTGTAAAGGTCTTTCCCAAAGTTACTAAGGTTTTTAGCATAGGTATATCCAAGCTGCAAATCAGGACACCAAAATATGCAAAGCCCCACATTTTAATAAGTCACAAAACCCCCCAAAATAAAGAAATGAACAGATTTTCTGTTCTCTTTAAAATTTAGGCAACTTGCTTAATGACAATCCGCAGTCCTGTCACTTTCAGATGTCACCAGCTATCTCTTGCTGCTGCTTTACTTCAGGTTTGAAGTTCCATCTTTGCTCTTTTTTGGTTTGAAAAACCTTCCTACCGTGGTGGCTAAATACTCGGAAAAGCATTTTCAAAAGACCCAAAAACATATGCTGGATACTTCAGATTTTCTTTTAAAAGAAAGAAAAAGGAATAAAGCTTCAGAGTCCTGTTGAAAATTTGTATATCTGTATATGTTTGATTCCTCATGTCTTTAAACTCAAATCTAGTGTACAGAACTCCACTGGATTCATATTTCCAATGAATTTTGGTAAGTTTATATCCTAGTTCATTTTTATATATTATATGCTCAGCTTACCTTTATGTTGATCACTAGAACACATGCTATTTGCTTAAATATGTACATGTAGAATGCTTGTGTGTGTACCCACAAATTTAAAAAAAAAGGATAAAAATTAAACTGCTGAACCCACACTGTGTTCAAATAAATAACTTACCTTACTCCCTAGTCAACCCTAGTCTAGTTTTTTTCTTAGTTGGTTTTTTCTATGGTAAAAAATCTGATTTTGTTGCAGAACTTTTTGAAAGTTTTCTACAAGAGTGCAGGATTTAACTAATTAATGCAAAATAGCAAAAAAACCTAACCCAAACCAAAACCCAAAACCCCAAACTGGTTCCTGGAAACATTAATGTGCACTAGTTGTACACTAAATTTTAGGCTTGTGTGCAGCAGGGAGCATTTTAGCTTGTACATCTCAGTTCTGGATTGTCTTTCAAGAAAATGTCTAAATTTTCTTGTTTTCTAAACTTTTCTTATGGTTCAAGTTGTTTTGATTCTTATTTATGTAAGTTCCTTTTCTGATTCTGTTCAAAAGGATGACTGTTATCCATCTAAAAAGAAAATATTTTAAAATCTGTTAAGCTCATCATTATATGCTATTGGATAAAGTATAGGGATTGCCACAAGGGTTTAAAGTAAATTATTATCATTATAATTGTTACATAAAGATAAAAACTAGGTAGCCTTCATTATACAAGGCACAGCAAATCAATCAATTTCTCCATTATCATGCTACTGAGAAGCATACTAAATGCAGCTTATTAGGAAGTGTCATTCTCATCCCTGAAGTAAAAAGACAAGAATAGAACCAAAAGGGGATACTGATAAGAGGAATTATTTTCCTATGCAATTAGTAGTGTTATTCCCTTTTGCAAGATGACTTTGTAGCCAGGAGTTCACAAAGAGTTTTTTTTTCCTTAAGAGATTTTTTGGCTATATAAAACATCCTGTGCAGTCAGGGCTAAAATAGCAAAAGATTCACAACTCCTTGACTGCTGGTCTTAAGCTCACTTCTGAAAAACAACATAGATTTAAAAATCCCTTTTCTTCTAGGTGTCTTATTCTACAGCAGGCTTTCTACATCAAATTTATTCCCTCTTTCTTCCAGAACATCACTACTGACCTTTAAAAGGAAATTATTTCTAAACTAGCTAATACAGGGGAGAGACATTCAGCATGACAAGCTCCTTACAATATGATCAATAGCTTTGTGTAGAAAAAGGGAAGACTACATAAGTAAAGTCTAGGATAAGGAGTAATATTAGTGGGAGGATTACTAAAATTATCATGATATTTTGAGCTTTCATTTTGCTGCTTTTTGGGCCAAAAATTAATCTTTGTCCAAAGAGCTTGACAAATGATATTGGGGCGATGAACAGACAAGCAGATACGTGAGCAATTATGGTTGCTTGCAGAAGGTGCTTTGATTTTGTATTTGCTGTGGCAGTACTTTTGTTTATATCCATGACAATAAAAAAGAAGATAGTATCTAAAAACTTGCTTTAAAATTTTTTCATTATTTTTTCTTAACTTGTACTAAATATGCAATGAAAGAGAGTAATGGTTATTTTCCATGTGGATAATCCAGGATTAGAAAAGGTGTAGGAAAACTGAGCTATTGTTCATTCATTTCAAATAAATTAACTTTTCTGTATAATTCCTTATTTATGTTGATGTCTCAACCGTTTAAGTGCTACAATGAAATCAGTACAAGGTGTTTGTGACAAAATGCATTTGGCAGGGTCTCAAAACACATATCTAGAGAGGGATGAACACAGCTCCAGTCTGAATAGGTGTGGGGGAGTCCATATATTCATGACTGAGTTACACAAAGGATGAGCTGAATCATACAGCACTAATAGGGAAAGAGCAATCTCAATAATATGTCCGAGAAAGCAGTGCCTAATTTATGTAGAAATAAATGGCAGTGGGATATGTGACTACTGAAAGGTGATAGTGAGCTGTGTTGAGGTCTCTCCTCACGTGCCCTTCTCATGCTGGTAGCACGTCAGCCAGCCCGTTTGTTCCAGTACAGGCTGAAGGCTTTGGAGCATGACAGCTTCTTGATTTGTCTCCCAGGCTGGTCCTTATAAAAGGCAGCTCCTGTGAGGTCATAAAATCCTTGGGATGCGGGCCTTTAAAAAGATTGCCAAAGTTATGTTTGGGTCAGTCAAAATGAAGAAACTACTCTAAACCCACTCTTGTGGACTGGGAAAATTGCCACACTGCTCATGGTGTTAGGTGGACTGTCTTGAAAGAAGAAGACACAGAATGCAGAATCATGTGGTGCTTTCATCAGCAAGCATCCTTTGATGCATATTTTTTCTAAATCCAGCCCTTGGGTAACAGATAATTTTAGAATGCATTTAATTTTGGACACATTCCATATTTACTTGCAATAACTGCCCTGTGAGACTCATTAATGCTTTAAAGCTTCCTATTAAATGGAAACCTCACAGTACTTTCTTTCTAATAAAATAAACTGAAAGGTGAAAATATTTTCTGTTTGTTTTTTAATAATGAATGTGTGTCCCAAAAAATTGCTCTTAATTTGTTGGATTATTTTAGTTTTATGTCCTGTCAGAGGCATGTAGATGAATAATGAAAAAAAGTGCAATAAAAGCAAACAATAATTATTCATGCTGACCTGAGGCATTTAAAGAAGTAGAAGAAAGTCTAAAGAAACAGATTTCCTATAGTGCAACTTTCTTAAGTATACTAAGGTAATTAGCTTTAAGAGGAGATAATTTTAGTTCAGTGAGGGTGCTCTTTTAAGTCTTTCTGGGAAATTTGGATTTTCCATTGATAGTAGTTTTAACATGTCACACTGGAGCCAGAGTGAATTAAAGCAAAGAGTTACACAGTCTAAACAAATAGTCCTTCTCATGATCAGAAGCCTGACAACATAACAGCATAAATTATGTCACATGACCACAAGTAATGCAGAAACAATTTAAAAAATAATAGCAAAACCTCACTGCAGTCCATAAACAATATGTGATGCTTTTTATTGAGCTAACATTTTAAGCTGTCTAATTTTCCAATTTATCATATTGCATTCTTACTGCTCTTAAGAAAATAAACAACAAACCTTCCCTGTTCTGGGATCTATTATTTCTTCTGATTGAATGGTGACGTAGCAATTCTCCATGAAAATAACTGGCTAAATCCTCAAAACCATCAATGAAAAACAGAAAAAGTTCAGTTCTTATCTCATTTTGAAGGGTATTTAGGATAGATACAATATATATAGTTTGTGGGTATGGATATCTTAGTAACTTACTTTACATATTGAAAATTTCTATTTTAATCTCATTTGTGCTTCCTCTGCATCTCTCCTCTACAACCATTTTTAAATTTCCTTTCATGCTACTTTCTAACTAAATAAGAAATTCAAGTCTTTTATCACCGCTTGCTGCAGGGATATCTCCCTCTTTGGCATGGTTATTATTTTCATGATTGAATGTCCTCGATACGGGCAATCATAGATGGAGAATTCAAGCACAAACTGGTGGAGGGCTCTGACTCAAAAAACAATCTGACACTGTTCCAGACATGGCTGCCTCCCTCGCTCTGCACAGGTGTGTGCTGCTGTGCTCCTTGTGAGATCCTTGTGCTCCACGAGAGAGGTTAAATTTGACCTCTTTTAGTTCGCAGTCTTCAGTGGCACCTTCAGATAACATCTGGAAGGTGAAGCTTAGGTGCAGGCAGTATGTGGCAGCACAGCCCAGCTGGCATCCCTGCAAGCAGATGCCGTTCATCCCACTATGCTTTTGTCAGCCCTCCAGCAGTGACTTCTACTCGACATTAGCTACAACACGAATGGAAAAAAGACTTTTCACCTTTTGTTTTTTTCTTTCAAGTGTATGGTGCTACAGATATTTCTTGTTTAAGAGGTGTTCTTCTTTTGCACTTTTTACCAAGTGTAAGTTAAATGGGGAAGTTGATGGCACTGCCTCTCGTGTTCTGTCCATTCTTTGTACTTACAGACAAGAGGCACTTGATAATGACAGTACCTTGATGACTGCCCTACATGGATGGTAAGAAGGATAGGTTTTCCTCTACCTGAGTAGACTTTAAAGACTACTGCGCAGCACACATGCTTCTCAACATGAAATCATCCTGCTGGATGCTGCAGATAAGAAAGGGTATTAGATCTTTTCCCATACCACCTTGTCCTTTCCCAGCCTCGGTTTTAAGATACACTGTTTTCAAAAATATTGTTTGCTGATCACATATGCATGGTCAGCTACAGCTCTGGAAAGTGCTTTGAGAATTTAGACCAAAGCTGGCTGAAGCATCATTAAAAACTACATAGAAAAGGAGAAATCACAATATATGAATTTCTAGTTGAGGATGTTGATACCGTTCTCAAAATTGCCTGGCTTTCTACAAAGCCAAAAAGCTTTCGTACTCAGGTTTTCCAAAGTGCCAGCACTACAGAAGGAAAGTTTAGAGTCTTCTATTTATCAATTTTTTATCATTATTTTTAATATATAAATGTTAAGGATGTATTTCACTGTTTTTCTGACTCAAACTTCTTTTATTTTTCTTATTAGACCTGCAAGAAATTATTATTTATCTTTTCTAATAAACATAGCATTTGGAAAGGATAAGATTCTTACAATATCTAAAGAGGTGAAGATTCTTACAATACCTAAAGAAAGAGTAAGCTCTTCTGTAGGTCCATGTTGTTTTCCCTCTCTATAAAAATCATTGTAAGCAACATTAGGCAATGTTAGTCGTAAGTTGGTATGGCTCCATACCAATCATGGCAGGCATTTTTCAAAGAGGGAACTAAAATATTAAAAGTCTAACTGAATTAGGCGCCCATTCCATTTTAGAATGACCTGAGCATTAGAAGCAAACATTTTATCCGGACTCCTAAAATCAAGACCAGATGCCTTTCTAAATACTATGTTGTAATTCAACCATATTTTTATTGGACACAGTACAGGAATTACAGGGTGAAATTCCATGGTTTCTGTTATGTAAGAAGTCAGACTACATGATGGCACGATCCCTTATGTCACTAAAATCTCTGGATAACTGAAGATGAAATCACATCTGATTTACTCAAATTTCACTTCCTGGGTTCTTGCGGTGTCATAATTTCACTCAATCTCCAGCCACTGAAGTAGGTTCTGGGAAAAACTTTGTAGGCAAGATTTGTATTTTCAGTGTAACAAACAGGAAAAACCCTCAAAAGTTTGGGAAAACCTTCCTGTGAAATTTCCACCATGTTTTATGTGCTTATTCCACTTCAGGATTGAGCTGGAGGGAATGCATATCTATGTTTTTGCATTCACTCTAATGCTGTTATCACCAGGCAATAAATCAGGAATTTATGCTGGGTTGGTATCTTAAACATCAGCTTTATCAGCAAAATCAAAATACTGATAAGAAGAAATAGAATCTATTTCTGAAATAGGACTTCCATGAATCTACAAATTATAATGACTACTGAAAAACAGAGGCCTTTCTCATATTCTCAGGTTCACTTATGATGAAATTCACAAATTTTCTTCTGAGTGTGGAAAATATCTTCTCATTTTCAGCACTCTAGAAGCCAAGTGTTTAAGGGTCCAAGTGTTTTGAAACTTTTGAAGAACTCTAATGTCAGTAAAACCTCTGCATGTTAAACCACGCTCAATTATAAAATGAGTTTTAAATGTCTTTTCTGTTAGGCAGGGTCACTTCAATGAAAGAAAATTGGACATCCGTCCTGTCTAATGTAAGACTCAAGAACAAAAAAGCCCACCGCCTTACCAAAAAAAAAGCCCAGAGGAATCAGCTTTGGTGGAAATGGAAGGAAACAATAGGTATGTTTTGACCTAAGGATTGTTTTTTCCTTCGGGTCTGTGAAGTCATTAGAAAACTCGGGTACCCTCTGCTGGCCAAGCAATAAATCTGTAGCCCCGGAGCCAAGATGACATTCCCGCAGATGCTGACATGTAGCAAGTGAGCAGCTTGGAAGCAAGAGCCACGCTGACTTGCATCCTCTTGAAGAGCAAAACGAAAAACCCATGAAACAACATATGAGACAGTGTTGGTCAGGAAAAAGTTTCAAGCTACCAAGAGGTTGCTATAAAAAATGATCTTACTAAGCTATTTAACAGTAGCTTTTTATTAAAGCATTTAAAAAATATTAAGCCTTTACCTAAAGATGTTTGTTAGATTTTCAGTCTATTGTAGTAGTGCTATATAATGACTGCAAATGTGCTTGTGTTGTGGTCCTCTTATCTTTCAGATCAGGACTCACTGCTGCTAAACAGAGGGAGCATGGCCAATCTAGTGCACTGCTTTAACATCTAAAAAGTGCATATGCATATTTCTTTGAAATGGAGTGATACCCTCTGTTACATGAGCTTACCTCTAAGCAGATATCAGTGAAGTTAGAACTTTGTTTTATCCATTTCAAATAATGTGTATTTGGTGCCTTACAGTTCAGGGGTTAAAAAGGTAAATGGCTTCATGTATACCATAGGCCTCTGCTAAAAAGAGGACAATAATGATGAGCCAGACACTTTTTCAGAGGTGGAAAGTAACTAGTGAGAATAGTTAATCTTTTGAGATGCATCCCTGGCATTAAGTGGATTCTTCTCACTCAGCTAAAGGCGCAACAGCTGGATTCTGTCATCCCTGACTGGGGCGGTCTTGTTAGTGTAGGATGACCTCTGGAGCACTAACACAGATAATACTGGCACCTCTCTCCACTCTAATCAACTACCAGTCTGAGCAATTCTACAGGAGATGGGGGCATTAAGGCCATATTATTCTAAACAAAATTCATTGATGGTAGCAGAGTATTGTGACAGCAAAAGACAGATTTTACCTTTCCCACCAAAGGTTTTTAGGGCTAAATTTGTGGAATGGTCTGTAAAAACAACACAGCTCCATATTTTCTCCCTTTTCTTAAAGTCATATTTTGCAAAACTAGACTATTTGTGTCAAGTATGTCTAAGCTAAGACTCTCAGAGTTTTACTGCCATATATAAAACTGTTCATTGCAACCACACATAGTTAATGTGTTCTCTCTTCGTCTCCTTCCACATAGATTAGAGCTGGCAGGAAAATTTTGGGCATTTAGCTGGAATGTGAAAGGCTCAGGTTCAAATTACTGTTCTGTCCTGCCCTGTTTCGGAGCAAGGCATTGAAAAAGGATGTCCTAGATCTGAACTGGCTATTCTCATGGCTGGACCAGTGCCGTTTTGGTGATGCAGCCCTTGTATTTTGACCATTTTTAAAGAAGCTTGATTAAAAACTGACCTCTTCTCATGATATACATCAACTTTCACTGAAAATATTTCCTTTTGTAGAGTTTTCAGTCACAGCTAATATAGCTAGCTATACATGAAAAGCAAAAAAATACAACAAAGCTATCTGTAGTTATGAAAAAGCTGAAAAATTAAGGTAGCTAACTTTGTTGAAAGGGATTCATATGCAACACAGGCATTTGGTGTCCTGTGTCACACTACTTGCAGAGCACATGCAGACTGTTTATAAAAATGCACCAGTGCACCACATGCAAAATACAATATGTTGATTTTATAGGCAGCAGCAATTCTGTTTATCCTTAGCATTTATATATAATTTATTAGAAAATTACCAGCCCCCACACTGTTGACTAAGTTGAGCCTTCTGCTGTGCTTGTCATACATTACAGTTATAAAAAATGCCCTCTGAATCCTTGGGATAATGGAATGCTGCTGCCTTGTGCCTGGGCAATATAGAGGTGCTGGGTTTGGTTGTGTTTGAGAGTGGCTTCGGTTGTGTTTGAGAGTGTTCACCTCTGAAATTCAGATCCTACTGCTAAAAACAACAGAAATTAATGTCTGCATCTGAAATAAGAGTGTTTAAACTCACTTTACTGTCAGTTGAGAGAAATAGGGTGTCATTTACCCCTAAAAATAAATATTAATTACTTGACAAATCCTGCCTTTTATTTTTCCTGTCAAATGAGAAAAGAACAGTGATCAGCTGTAAACAATTTGGGGTGCTTATTTGCCCACAGTCCTTCATGCCAAGATGGGAATAAGACCCAAATCTCCAGGGTAGATTTGCTTAATCGGAGTAAACATTGTGTTGCACTCCCTGTTGACAATTTTAATACAACAACACCAGGCTTTATCTGTCATACAGATGCAGCTCTCTGTTGGGAGGCAAATGAATTACTCAGTGTTTGAGACAGGACTACAAAGCATCCATGCAATTGAGGACTATGCCATGACAAATACAGTCGTGGAGGTCAAATGCAGTGTTTCTTTGTTGTGGGTGGAATGTCGTAGGAGAAGTGGTAATGCTGTATAATTCCTTAAGCTTTTAAAAGATCGTGGAAAACGAAAGCCTGATCCTTTAGAAGTTCATCAATGCTACTGGACTTCTTTAGTAATATACCATACTCCTTCATCCTTTGAACTCATGATAGCAGATGAAGGGGAGGTGTCATCCTGTTTGTGAATCACTAAAGGAGGCTTCCTAAAGTTTTAATTTTCATAGATTTTGGTAGAAAGTAAAAGAATTTTAAGGTTCAAGAACTTACTTGGTCTTAAAGTGAAACTTTGTTGGGAGGTGGGAGGGAAGTGAAGAAAACCAGACTGGGATTTTGACACAACTTTCAGCAGAGAGCACAAAGGTTAACAGAATCTGTGAGGTTTTTACTTCANAAAGAAAAAAAAAAGAAGAAAATATCATCATAGTGGAAATGTTCACTAGTTTGGTCCTTAGGACTTATTGAGCCCTCAGTTTCTGTCCCTTATCTGCCTGATATATACCTGGCCTGTAATCCTGATGTCCCATATCCCATATGAGTTTGCTTGCTGCAAAGAAATTCTTGTTCTTCCTGTAAATTCTTTCAAACCCATCATAACTTCTGCAGCCTTCGCACTCTGCTGCTTAAAAAGATCAAGTTTTGATTGCAGACTGTTATGGGCATGTAGGTGATTTGGTGATTTTGGTTCTTTTGCCCCTTTCCTTTGTCTCTGATTTTGCCCATCTCCTTCTCTCTGTGATTTCCTCTACTGCTGCTCTTTCTTGTATTAATCCCATCCAAGTGGTTTGTTCTTCCCACTGTTCCCTGAAACCCTTGCATTGCATTTTCCTGATTGAAGGCTGTCAGCAGGGGGAGTATCGACAGCACAGGAGACTCCCACCAGGGCTGCTGGGTCTTCACGGGGGAATGGAGTCAGACTTGCAGAATCTTAAAGACAGAAATTTGGCCATTACATGTGTATCAAAGACAGTTGCATGATCAGAAATGTTGACTCATATGTAAAAGATAGTGAGCTCTTTAAATGGAAAGAAAATGCCAGCCTACATACATGTCAGAGTAACCATAAAGAAGAAAAGAACAACATGGGAAAAGTGGGATTGTGCTTGAGGTCTTTCTCTGATTTATTTTAAATTATTTATTTTAGATATTCAAGTTTTTTCTGTTGCATTCCTTGTTCAGTGTCTCTGTAGAGATTGAGTTAGCTCTTTGCTGGTGAATTTCAACATTAATAAATTATGTTGATATTGACCAAATGAAAAATAAACCAATTTTGATTATGCTGGCATTGAAAGAAAACAATTTGGGCAATCTTTACTGTCTGGACATGCTGTATCCTTGGCTGATTCTTTCCTTTAATGAGTCATTGTTTTCTGGTAACTGCTGATTACCGCTCCATGTGCATTTGTGAAAATTTCATCAGGCTAGGCTGCAATTAGTGCAAACATCAATATGCTATCAACACATGCCAAAATAAAAATGGAGAATCCTGGATTCTATATTAAGAATCCAGAGTTAACATGTATAACACAATATATGAAGACTTCTATAAAATTATCATAAAATTTCTAACACAAAAAATTACAGTAGCTAGAGAATTAGATATATATATACATACATATAAAGAAAAAAAGAAAAAAGCAAGTGAAATTCACTGTAAGAATGTTACAAAGAGATATATGTTTGATGGCATTGGTGCACATTTTGTTTGTTGCCTAGTGGGTAGAGTGTTCTTCTACATTTAATTTCTCCCTAAACTTGTGGGACTTTCAGTTTATCACCCCCAGAAGAGGGCCTGTCCTGGCTAAGGAAGCTCAGTGATGCTCCTGTCTCAGACCAGCAGTGAGTGTTCAGGACCAAGACCAGGGGCAGATCAGAAGAGCAATGGCGTTAGGGCTTACAGCTGGTGCCAGCAGCATTGCTTCTCAGAAGAGATGGGAAGATCCCTTTTTCCTCACCACAACTGTTTTCTGATCCCCTGAAGCTAGAACCACACCAGGCTTCCAGAGCTCTGGCACTAGCAAAGCAGACTGTTGGACTGTGATTGTTTTGGTACCAGAAGCTGATGTAGGTAGGTGCCAGCTGACTGATGTGGGTAGAGACCTTCTTTTCCTACGTTTACTTCCTACCATTAAGTGCTTCTTGTAGCACAAGATTAGAACATAACACAGTTTTTAAAAATACTTATTCATTTGGTTTTATAAATACAGAAGTACTGTTCTTTCCTACAGAACAACAGAAGCAGATAAAGTAGTACATGATCACATAGGAAGACTCTGGTAATGCAAAGTCTTGAATTTTTCTCTTCTGAGTCCTAAGACAGACCCTTAACAAACAGATCCTCTTTCTTCTCTGCATGTGCTTGATGTTTTGCTCGCAAATATTGTAAAGTTGTGATTTTATTTTCTCCTGGGCTGTTCTTCTACAACATATGTATGTCTTCAGTTCTGCAAGTTAAGTAGGTACAGTTTTCCATGCAGTAAACCGATTGGTATATATAGTACTCCTAGGTTTAAAATGCCTTTGAAGACTCGTCCAAAGCTCACTGAAGCCAGTGACATCTTTGTTTAATTTCAATGGAATATGAATCAGGATGTGGATTGAAAGAGAAAATGTGGTCCTGCTTCTGCACAGAGAATTAATGCAGGCATCCTTGAAAATGTAGGACATTATTTGGTTGTAGAAATAATGAGAGCATATGGGATCATGGACTTCACAGAAATGGTTGTTTCACACTTTCTAAAGTGTGCACTATAGTCTGAAGCAGTACCTGTCTGAACAAAATTTCAGCATACAGATATCTTCTCTGAGGAAAGAGATTTTATGACCAAATTTCCTTGTATTTTGAATTCAGCAAAACTGAAGAGAAAATATTTCTCTCTATTGAAAATAGATTTAGAAAAATATAGTTATCTACAAAAACATTGTAAATCACATTAAAATAACAGCCTGAGTTTTGCTTAATATAGCAATGTTTTCATTTGACCAAGAGCTGTTATTCATGGAATCATAGGATAATTTGGGTTTAAGACACCTTTCAAGGTCTTCTCATCCAACCTCCCCACAATGAGCAGGGACATCTTCAACAAGATCAGGCTGCTCAGAGCCCCATCCAACCTGACCTTGAACGTTTGCAGGGATGGAGCATCCACCATCTCTCAGGACAACATGTTCTAGTTAAACAACGACTCTCACTGTCAAAAATTAGTTTCATTTTTCTTGTCTGAATCTACCCTCTTTTAGTTTAAAACCATTATCCCCTGTCCTATTTCAACAGACCTTTCTAAAAGGTTGCTCCATATCTCACTTATCTTTAATTACTGAAAAGTCATAATAAGGTCTCCCTGGAGCCTTCTCTCCTCCAGGCTAGGCAGTCCCGATTCTCTCACCCTGCCTTCAGAAGAGAGGTGCTCCTTTGATCATTTCTGTGACCCTCTGGATTTACTGCAACAGTAAAGAAGAACTCCACGTTCTTCTAATTTTGGGGTCCCAGAGAGCTTTTAGAACAATTAGTTTTCTTGGGTCAATTTTTGGACTGTTTTTAGAATAAAAAGGGAGGGAAACCCCATGTGCTTTAAAGTAATAGAGGTGTGAAAACACCCAAAATTTGACAATGAGTTGTTATTATTAACAGGATTGTTTATTTTTTAAAAAACCCCGCCTTTCAGAGATGAATATTTCCTTAATTCTTTTTTAATCTGTTAAAATGTGTTGGTTTTGAAAAATAATTTTTAAGTGAAAAGAAAAATTATAGCTTCCATTTCAACTTTATCATAATCTTTGGGGATTTAAATTTAAAATACCTGTTTTTCAAAATTTATTTACTGTAAATTGTAATACAGGAAATAAGATTTGACACAAATTGTTTTGTTTTGACCTCAAACAATTTTTCTAGAGAAGGGAAGAAAACGTTCACCACTCTGGAGAGTGAATACATGATGGGCTACATTGAAGTGCTCTCACTAAAACCACAAACCTTCAGCTGCTGGCAGCAGTTCACTCCTGATAAATACAAGATGAGTCCATTGCACTGTGAGTGCAATAGTGCTGTGAGACTGAAGAATCAACTTTGAACTGAACAACACTCGAATGTGAGTGAGACATTTGCTGAT
Organism: Daphoenositta chrysoptera; assembly: GCA_013397915.1. NCBI lineage: Eukaryota > Metazoa > Chordata > Aves > Passeriformes > Daphoenositta > Daphoenositta chrysoptera. The sequence continues at coordinate 274,769 of VZRO01005535.1, read as the reverse complement.
GAGATGGGATCAGACAGAACTATTATTTTCCTTGTAAGCCTTCAGTATCATCTGCAGCCACTACTGTTGTGGACTTATCTCTAGTGGAACAGCACTCTACTTTCACTGTACATTTGCATATGGAGACAACAAAAATTGCAACAAAGAGAAAGAAAATGTATTTCTGGTAAACTATAACCTTCTCTCAAACACTTACTGCTGTCTTCAGAACAAACCCGAAATGTCATCATTTTTCTTGACCATTAAGTCTTTTGAACAACTACCCATCTATCTCAGCAATCAACCTATTGTTACTGAGGAAATACCCTTCAAGAAGCATATTAGGGACATAATTTCAGTTATTGTTTTGTATGGAATAATGACCGTTTTGTTTCATTAGTGGCTTTTTGATTCTAATCAGACATTTATTTTTCACAGTCCCCAAAAAAGGTTGCACAGCATATGTTAAGGGAACTGTGTGTGTACCATATGGCTAGGAGTAATAAATGCCGTATAAAATGGGGAAAGTGAAAGAGGAAGAGTAATGTGATATAATAGATAATGAATTCAGGTACATTATATGATTTTATCATTATGAGGCTGCAAAGATGAAGGAGCACACATTACTTTAAACCCCATTAATTTTCACTTTCAGTATTCTAAACCGAAATTGCTTTTCCCTCATCCCAATCAGATGTCTCTGCAGTCATGAAATTACAAAGAAGGAAGACTTAATTCTTGTATAGGATAGTACTGTTTCACTCCAGTTTCAAGACAGGTAAAGCACATTAAGACCAAGTATGTGAAACTGGAATCACCATGGAGACAGGCCTGTGATGTGTGGGCATTGGGATCGATTTTCTGTATTGCAAAACAACATTCTGGTAATTTCTGAGTAGAAAGACTCTGACTTACACTAAAAAAAATGAAGGCTCCAAAATAAACTTAAACAGTCCTTTCAGAACTTGTCTTGACTTCAGGAAGTGAATTTTCACATTGCTCTAATCATATGTTATTAAGGTTTGAACTCAGTAAGAATCTTCCACTTAAATCACTAGAATGAAGGACTGAAATAAAATTTTTTTGATTTCCTAACCAATATCCACAATTTTTAAAATGTGTTCTGGAAAATAAAATGCTTGGTGGATGACAGCGTGAGATATAAAAGGGACATTTCAAGCCACAATCTAGCACAAATTGTTACCTGATATTAGACCTATTATTTGGAGTTTGGCTAATTCTGTGATCAAAATCCCAGACAGTAGTGAAGTTTTCAGACTTCATATAGTGAAATGTGCATTTGTCTGGGCTGCTCACTGAATCAATAGAAATCTGAACAAATTATATGAATGTAAGATGAATTAGAGCTAACTACCTTGATCCACACACAGCCTTAACCTAATAGTGCCACATTTCATAGGTGTGTTAATGTTGAAAGTTAAACACACGGAATGCTCACACTTCTAGCATGTGCATGATAGAGTCAGGGCTGTACTTCACACACTGTCTGTAACCTTGCTCACAAGGATTATAACTTACGATTGTTACAGCTGCAAGTTATTTAATACCAATACCTAAAAACTGTGCTCATTAGGCTCCTAACCTGTGTCTCTCTCTGAAAAGCATATTGTCATAGTTGGCAATATCAATAATTTTACTTAAAGTAAGTAATACAGCCCTGCCTCAATTTTATGATTTAAAGGTAGTTACTGAGAGCCCGCGAGTTCTTAACATATAATTTAGGGTCAGCTAAATGTACACAAGACCTTGCTTATTGGAGAATCAGAGGTGTATAAATCCATATTAGTTTTTCTTTCCAACTTTTGTTTCAATTGTACCTGGTAGATTTATTGTTTGACTGTGCTTCAGTAGTCTGACTCCCTGTGGTGATTTCCAAAAGTCTGCAGGCAGGAATATACCCTTACTGTTGCAAAAGATTATGACATCATGGATGTTAAAAAGAGAATGAATGATGTGGTTAGTCATGCATTCAATATATTACTAGAGAGGGGGTTATATTGAAACATGGCCTTTCTGTCAGGTAGAATAAATGACATATATAATTTGTTTTGTCCTTCTCTTAAATGAACAAGGGAAAGGAGATAATCTGTCTTAATAAGGGCATGCTTAGAGTATCAACCAACAAGAAAGTAATATATTCTTAAACATCCATATGTGATCCCCTTATTAAATAAGGATGTTGAGCTAAATTTAAAGTATCAATATATAAATCAGTCAGTCAGGTAAATTAGCCAGTTTTATACTGATAAATGGGAGTTAATAAAGCAATTACTTCTTTCTGAACCATAAGGCTCTGGTTTCCAAATCAGTTGTATGAGTTATGGATTACTGACATAATTTACAAGTTTTCATTTACATGACTTATATCCTTGATTTCTGAGGAATTAGTCCTTTATTGTATTAAAGGCACAACAAAACAACATTTGCGTGACATTATGGTTGGAAGAAAGCAACAAAACTCTCTGACTTCTCAATTTATGGTGACAGTGTTCCTTACTCTAGCTGCTGTTGTTCATAACATACAGAGAGTTAAGGACAGAATTGTTGCCTTAATATTGAAGGTCATGACTTTTCAATGTGTGTGTCATGACCTGTGTTCTATACCTGTTGAGTTTTGCCTTTTCTTTCTCTCAATTCTGTAAGTACACACCACTAGCATGCAGCTCTGCACCTATGCTGGCCATTTGCTATGAAAGAGGTGATATTAAAACTTGTCAGTGTATTGCCACATAACCTTAATGTTTTCTATTTTTATGAGGCTCAGCTTTGTGTAGGTTGACATCATTGATGGATTGAAAATTATTACAATGTGAGCAAGGTCAAGCTTATATAGGGTGTGTCGTAAATAAATTTTCATTTTAATTTTCACACGCTTTTCTCCTTTTAATGCTTATTGCCCGGTATCTATCTTATTATTCTATAAGTACAGATAGAATATATAAAATAGAAGTAATCTGTCTCTTGGGCCACTCCAGTCTTGAAGAATTGCACAAACTAGTCAGAGTCAGGTAGAATTTTGCTAGAGTCCAATCAGTTCTTTACAAAGCAGTTCTAAAATTCAAGGAAGGTAATGGTTTGCAAATTAAACCATTTACTATCCTCTACCGTGTTATTCATTAAGAGTACAGTAATAGCAATGGCAATAGCTGTTATGAGAGAGAACAATAAGAATATTTAAGAAAGACTTCATGATGCATGCTGATGGTGTCTGTGTAGCTCAGTTCATTCAGTGTTTTGAAAAGAACCCCCAAAAACCAACCAACCAACCGGAAAAAACCCCAAACCCAAAAAACCCCAAACCAAGCTCCAAATCAATAAAATCATATTAAGATTGAAAATATATTTTTATCATGAAAAAAATTAGTTGTGATGCAACAAGCTGTGAAATCAAACTTAGCTATGTAGTGCCTGAGACATCCCAGATAAAAGTAACGAATGAATAAGAAGGTAGACAAAAAACTCAGGTACAAAGAAGGGAACAAATAGCCCGTTGTACCAGAGTTCTCAGAAGAAAACCACCGCCTGCACAATAAAAGATTTATGTGGCCAAGAGTAGGTTTGCCCTGAGATCTGGCCTAAATGGCAGACTCCATTTTACAGACCAGAAGAATTAACAAGAGTCTGGTGAAAGAGTAACTCTAGTTTTCTTATTTATTTTGTTATGTTTACCTTGCAGGCAATCCAGAAACTGGATTAGCACTAAATGTGGGATGAACAATTTAAGAGATTGTCTTTCATCTCCCCAGCATATCTCCATTCAAGTATCAACAGCTAATAGATAGGCAAGGCTCAAAAATGTCTTTCTTAATGGCATGATCAGTGCTGCTGTGTGATGTGGAGCCAGTAAACTTAGTCACTCACTATAAAGGAATTATTTTCATTAATAAAAGGAATCTTCCTGTGCCAAGAATTTTATTTTTTCCTCACTGAAATGTATTGAAACAGATAAATATTTACTTCCATAATTATTATACACCAGTATCTGTCCAGTGCATCATATATTTTGATGCTCAGAGTCCAAGCTCCAAACGTCAATGATCCAAACAATAATTCATGACAGAGGCAGTCAGGTGGTCATCTCCCTGGTATGTGTTGGAGACTAAATATTGTTTTCAGATGTCAGACTGTATAAAAATGCTTTGAAGGAAATATAATGGATTTCTTTAATTTTACCAACAATTACCCTTAAGCCTTATGTAATTGGATAGAATCTGTTATGTTAAACAGCTTTGACCAGAGCAATTTGGCCTGCACTACTGGCATTAGTATTATTGCAAGGCATCAATCAGTCTTCCAGTTATAGGCAGATAGGTGTTACCTATCATATCCCTGGCTAACAGAAACATAAATAGATTTACTGTCAAATAGGATATATTTGTAATAAAATATCAAAGCATCTTAATAAACTTAATTTAAAAGGCAAATTTTTGATAGACCCAAGAGGAACTGGAACTAAATTATTCCATTGTTGACTCAGAAGCAGCCAAACTGCTTCCATTTACACACCTTTCTTTTTGGCTTCAATGAAAATGAAAGTTATTTAATTATTTTAAAGAAGTGGTATTTTGGCAGAACTTCACATTTCCCTTCAGTCATCTATAAATTTATGAGATTTTAGATAACAGAACTTCCCTTAATATACCTTCCAGGATGCTAAAGAAAAGATATTTGTTTATGGTATACGGAGCGATGCCAGATCTGGCTAGTCTGGAGGCAAGATTTTTCCAGCTTTTGATCTGCAGGCTCTGGTTTCCAGAACCTTGAGATCCATGTTAGAAAGGAATCTGGTGTACAGAGTCTGTTCATTGCATTGCCACAATTACAAAACAGAACCAGATAAAAAGACTGATAAGTGTGGATTAAAAGTATGGAACAACAACTGCAAGAATGGTGACTGAAAGGACAATGGTCTATGTAGAGGAGGTATTACAAAATCAAGAAGTATGTGGAAGAGGTAAATATAACATCTTTATTTGCTTTATCTTCACAGAAGGACTCAGCACATGAAAACAGTGTCAAGAGAAGGCCTTTTTTCTCTCCTCACGTATCTAAATGGTGGTCACGGAGTCCTGCAGTACAGGGTTGTTAGCCACAGAGTGCTCTGGAAAGTAAAATACAAAAGTATTTGGAATCAAACAGTACTAAACTAATTCCTGGGAGACAGATCTATCAGTGGCTTATAAACATGTAGGAAACTGCCCAGTGATTGCTAAAAGTTGAGAGATTGTATCAGATTGTTCTGTACTTGTTTTTGTATCCCTACACGACCACTGTTGGGAGTGGGATACTGGGCTATGCAAACCATTGTGTCCACTACCCTTTTGACATGCTTAATTTTAAGGATTTAAGGAAAGGAAAAATTCTCATCAATTATTATTGATTATTACCTCATCTCCCTAAACTGTCCTCCAGACCAGCTCTTCTTCTTACTCTTCTGGGCTTCCTTCCTTTTCTGCATTTTCTTCTTGTCATATAACTCCTTTTAGCATTCTTATTAGGAGGACACTGCAGATGGAAAGAACCTAATTCCTGTGTATTGAATATATTTTGGTTTTGAAAAACAAAGAAAGGCAGATAAAATTCAGTCTGCATGTACTTAATATTCTCCAAAATGTTGCATGTTGAACAAAAGGCTGATTTTAATAAATGGTTCCAGCTCTGAAGCCATAATATAATACCTGTAAATTCCTTTGAGATGATTAGACTGGCACTTTAGCATCTATCATTCAAGATAGACTAGCATAATAATGATCAAAAATAACTCATCACACATCCTTGCTATAGCTCTTCGTCCAGCATGGTTCATATTGCTGATATTCTGCTCCTTCAGGTGAATTTGATGGAGTAAATCTCAGGGAGTAAGTACTTAATTCTCTTATACATGGTAAAGAACACGGTCTGATGGGTTTTATTTTTGATGGGTGTTTTTAGTTTGTATTTATGCCTCTGAGGTTGTATTCTTACACCTTGTGCACAAAACTGGAGAAACTGCAGAAAAACTTCCTAGCCTGCAAAGATGTAATGGAAAACAACCTTATACACTCATCCTCCGTTTGGATTACCATCAGACATTTTGTAATGGCACAGCCAATGTAAACCGTTTTGGATGATTTCAGCCACCTGGCCTAGTGCAAGTCATCCCTGCCCATGGTAGAAGGGATGGACCTCGATGGTCTCTAAGGTCTGTTCCAGCCCAAGACATTCTAATATTCTATGATTGACTTCCCTCTTTCTGGAGAGGCACGGGTGCCTCTCTTTTTGGCTGTGCCGCGTTGCTCACTCCGTGGAACACGCTGGCCGGTGCAGGCAGACACCCTTCCCTCTGGAGGCAGCACTTTGTGGCGTGGCTGCACAGGCCGCGCAGGTGCCAGGAAGGTGCAAGATCCCAGAGGGATTTTCCTTCTGCATGCCTATGGTGGACCCCCAGGTCCCGTTCTTGTAACCTCTGCTGAATCTCCACTCTCCAAGGAAGACTTATATTCTTTTGACATCGAAGAGTTAAACAAGAGGAAAAAAGACTTTTACGCTGCCCTGTAAAAGTCATGTTTTGCTGGCAAACAGCAGCAAACTTGCTAGGCTTTCTTCATTAGAGCCTTGCCATTTAAGCCATCAGCGTCATTTTGTGAGGACATCAAACATGTGTACACCAGATGCCTGCAACACAGAGCAGCTCTAAGGACCTGACTCAACTTAACAATAATCTGCGGACAGCGGGTGTGAACCTGAGCTGGGCCAACACCTCATCAGACTGCATGGCTAATTGATTTCAAAATTAGAGTTGGTATTTCTGAACAATAATCTTAAAAGGCAGCAATAAAATACATCAGAATCCTTTGAGCTAGCCAAGCTTTCATCCAAATGGCTTATTACAAAGAGCTGGCACACCTGAACTTTGGCATAGACAAATAAATCCCAAAACAGTAAATGGAAACCACATTTGGCACTGGAGGTTTGTCAAGAGAAGTTTGTAGTCATCAGGAAACAAGATTCTGGATTTTTTTCCTTAGTGGCAGGAAGTCATTCACTGGATGTATTTTATTCCAAATGCTGTGATTTATGCAATGAAAATATAGGTAGTGTTGAGGAGAAAGCTCTTCTTTTAAATATTTTTTTTAACATTTCACAATCTTCAGGATCCCAGAAATGCTAAAAGCACAGGAAGGGTTACAGTTATCCCAACAGTGATTACTTAATTGCATCTGTCGGCCTCCCTCTTTGAACTTTGAACTGCTGTTTTGTGGCATCATGATCCAAAAGGATTTAGATCTGACTTTTGTGTGGCTACAATAAATTATACCCAAGTATCTGAGCAATGCCTGGAATCTTATCTTCAAGGCAGGATGAGGCATCTCACTTAAGGGATGGTATAAATTTGGAATACAAATCTCTTTGGGTACTAGCATTTCAGATCAGGTAGAAAAGACTTCTTTTTCCTTTGCAATAGTTTGAATTATAAGAAAATTAGGAATATATAAACAAAATCATTAATTTCCTTAAACATTTCCTGAAAAAATGGCTCCTCAGAACTGCTTCAAAATGGGGCCAAACCAATCTTTGCAGTCAGAGGCTGATCTGTGCAGTACCTGAAATCCATTTGCATTCAACATCTCCACGGTTTATAAACAATTTTATACATTTGAATTTGATGACTAAAGATGTAGCAGTCTAGAGGCTATTAGAGCTTTCATCATTAATGGTTCTAGGTTAAATGTTACTCACTGCTTGATTACTGGCTTTGTGTTTAAATATTAGTGTTTAAGTTTTACTGTTCTGACAGTCTCAGGTTGAGTTTGTGATAACTGAGATAGTTCTCTTTGTGGTTTTGAGTAATTCTGATCTGTACCATTAACATTATTGTTAGTATGGTCTCAAACTTAGCTCAAAATGTGAGTCTTGATAGCATGCATTACACCTTCATTAACAGTCTTAAGACAAGTACAACTACAGAGTTATTATACATTACTATGCCGAGGGATATAAGCAGACTTTTTGCTATGCATCTGACAGATGTAGCAAGCTCAGTTTCAGTCAGTTCAAAATATTGTCTTTTCGTTTATGTCTAATTACAACTTTCAGGCATGGCCTGATTCTCATCTCACTTACAATGTGAGTTTCCAGATGTATCCCTGGATTTTCACAGGGTTATTCATAACAAAAAAATTGGTCTGCGATATGCCAACTTTCTGATTATCCAGGGCCCAATTCAGTTATACACGTTTAAAACAAGCCTAATTCTATTAGCTGCCAATCTGTAGTGCTGTGGGAGGGTAATCAGACCTTGTAGATTCATCTTACCCTTATGAAAAATTTTGCTAGGCACATTATTTTCAATCTTGCCAATATGTAATTGTGTCTCCCGTGGGCCACGCATGTGAGAACACCTTTTAGTCATGTACTATATTTTAGCCATGATTAATTTTAGAAATGTTTTCAGCTGCACAAGTTTGGGGTATGTGGGGCAATTCACATTTTTACCCATTAATTAACTTTAAAAGTTACTCTTCTCACTGTTTCAGTCCAGTAAAATGTGCTGAAATAATGGAGGTTTTTTAATAAAATGCCTCATATTATGGACAGCTTTTGGTTCAATAGCTCGGGCTTCTCACATCCATATACATATTGACTTAGGATCCAATTACTTAGCCATTAATGCTCATTTAATTGTTTGGTTTTAAAATAAAGTACAAATTAAAATAAATGTGTTATATGCAAATAAATACTAATGGGACAGATTCAGATCTCTCTTACTTCTACTCAAATAGTCTCACGTCAGCCAGGGTTGAGGACAGATTTACCTCTAAATTTTTGCGTTGCTCATAATGACAGTCCCCTTTGCATGTGTAGCATGAAATCAAGGACTCGTTTTTGTAAAACTGAGAAAGGGATTGACATTTGTAACATAATTCCAGCACACGGCTCTTCATGTTTTCCTCCTGCTTCTACAAGTATTCATATGTAGAGCTAAAGAATACATCAAAGTGACACAAACAGCATAACAAGAGTCTGTCTACAAAGTCCTGCGCCAGCTGGTTCTCTGACATGGTTTAGATTAGAGTCCAGAGAGTACTGAGGCTGGACCACCGCAGGAGAAAGAGCTAGGGGACACTGCGAGTGTTCCCATGCACAGTAATAGACAAACACCTGGCTCAAATTAATCTAGGCTTATCCACTGTGAAAATTCACAGGGTTTAATGGCTTTCCTTACCTGTGAAGGGGTGGTCTACTTATAGGACTTCTGTACAGAGTCTGATGCAGAGGAGCAGATTGCAGATTTTTGTGTGTTAAAGGTCAAAGTCTATAGTAAGAGGCAAACAGGTGGGAGTTAACACACAACTAGCAGAAAAATACAGCAAAGATAAGAATTCCTCAGTTTTCACTAATTTTTTAGTTTTGAAAAGCAACTTAGATGTTATTATATCAAGTTCCAAGAGAAAAATATTTATTGGTTATGAGGAAAAATAGTAAACTACATTCCTGTGCTACAGGACTATTTTATTTTACAGAGAGATGGTACACTTACAATGTTTGTATTTCTTTGGAATTACTTTAAAAGCTTTTCCCCTGTTTATGTCTCAGGCTACTCTATTCACACTCTTCATTATAAGAAAGTTTTCTATTTTCTCAAAGTTTGATCACTCTCTATCTTCCTTTTGTGTCAAAATATGGAGCAGGATTTTGCTGTATTTAAATCTTCTTCAACTAGGACACAACAGAACGAATGAGAGGGGATACGGACCCACTCGTTTGCAAAAAAATGCTTGGCCGTATCACATAGTTTTAAGAATATGCTTCAAATACATCATTAGTCCCATTAACTGTCATGCATAACAAGAGGTAATCAGCAGGTTTCCTAGCTCTAATGCTGCAGTTAAAATAGCTTTGAATTAGGGTTTGTTTGTTTGCTTTATCCGTGCATTAGTCTTTGATAACAATGCTACAAACACGACTGTGCTTGTCTTCTATATGGAGATGGATGAACTGGCTTTCTCCGAAACAAGGCTAGGAATTCAGCAAGATAACATGAGGGAAATCAGAAAGTAACTGGAATTTTTACAGGGCTTCTTCTACACTGTTAATATCTCCCAAGGTTTTTGTATTGCTAGCTGGGGCAAATTCCCGTCTTGGTGTTTACATGGCTGAAAGACCAGGAGGTATCCCAATGTTCTCAGCTGGCTCCCCCAACAATATAAAATGTTTTAATGTGGGTGACCATGGTTAACAGACAGCTGTTGTTGTGTCGTGTTATCACTTTATCTGTAGTGATAAAGACACAGTCTTGCTGCTGTAGGAAGCCAGTTGCCTTATCATTACAGGTAAAGCAAAAGTCTTTCCAGTAAGTTTTAATGCTTATTAAATATTATACTTTGACATTGGAATACCTATTTCTCTGTCAGTAATTAAGACATAAGGTTTGTTTTTTGTTTCCGGTTTTAAATACGCCCATCAACCTAACAATACAAGAAGTAGAAATGAGGGAAAGGGACAGAGCAGTTCTAAAAAAGAGTAATCTCCATTGTTAATTTGGAGGATAGGCAGAAATGGCTAACAAATGTGTTAGGCTTTGGAAGAATAAATATTTATGGATTGTAAAATATTATAACTTAATAAAACTCAACCCCCAGCTTGAATATTTAAATCTGTAATTGCATATAGAAACATGTAATGTCCATAATGATTAATGAATGTATATTTGTCCAGAAACTGTCCCCTAAAGAGAGCACTAGAGGACCATGATACCATTGCTGGACTATAGGAAATTTGTGAGGAAGGAGAATTTTATTATTCCTAGTCAGGGGAGAAGAGAACACTTAGAAAGTCCTACAACCTGACAAGCACTGCAGACCAATATTAACTACTTGCACCATGGCAGTCAGTTGAGGTGATGTGGTGGGCCTCTGGGAAAAGCATGGAAGAGCTCTGCAAATGTATAGCTAAAAACATCAGTATGTTGGTTTTTTGCTTGATTTCTAGGCCTTGACCCTTACAAATTTACAAATAAAAATCCCAGAGGAATAGGATGAAGAAGAAATGACAACGGTTGTGGAGAAAAAAATTTGTAAAAATTGAAATAACATTAAGGGATATGATATATGGGTACACCACATGAATAAAATATTACATTGGCCTGGAGTTCTTTCCTTTTTTTTTTTACCAGATGTTGCTTTGCTAAATCATATGGGTAGTTTCAGAATACATAATACACAAGGCACAGACTGTTAAAGGCAAAGATGATATAATATTAATCCTTCTGGTACTTCTCCAGTGTGTCTGTTTGGCTCTACTCGCCTTGAGTTCACGCTGATGGGAGTCTAAGGGACATTGAGGAAAGTGAAAGCTGCATCTCTGCCCATCAACAACAACCTGTGACACAGTGTGACCTGATCTCTCAAAACAATGTCAGCAAGCTGCTGGTCGGAAGGAAAGCATACATCTCACAGAAAGACATAGCATTAAAAAGCATGTTAATGACTTTAGTTGGATCAGAAGGGCAAAATTGTAATTTAGATACCTACAAATTAATCGTTTCTGTTCTACCAAATATTTCTAGCTACAGTAAAATATCTGTGCTAATTTAAGACATCTGAAGATGCTGATGGCAATGATGAAACAGGACAAAGAAAGATATTGTAGTTTGAAAGTGGAATAATGGAGAAAGAGACAATAATAAGGATGCCAAGTTATCTGATGTGCAGTATGAGGAAAATAACATCAAGAATAAACATGCTGATTAATATGCCTAATTCTAAGCATATTATTTTTGGAATTGATTTAAATTTTCTGGTTATCACTTTATCTCTCTTGCTGTGGAGATCAATCTATGCCATTTTTCTCCTTTTATAGCCTTATTTTTCCTTCTTTGCCCAGCATTATCAAACCATGACACAAATCCAGTTATGATGTTGTGATGCCAAACCTGTGGTCCTGGCAAAATGTATCATGCAGCATATCTAGGTAAGTGAATTAAAAAAGCATCTGAGCAGGTATCTGGTGTGTGTCACAGTTCATTCTTCCATAATAAACTATGTTCTTCTTCTCATTCATTTGTCAATCACAGTAACTAAAGATTATTATATGCTGTATGTACGTGACACCAGCAATTTGCAAAGTCTGTTGGAAAGAAAATCGGGTTAGAATGACAGAGTGAGAAATTAAGCAGAAGTCTGATGTAATTAGCTATAACAATCAGTGCTCTAATTTCTGATTTATTGTTTCCTGTTTTCCTGCTGCTTTCAGCCCATGCATACTGTATGTGCTTCATATAGGTCAAACAGTTGTCTTATCAGTCCTGGCAAACCAAGAGGTCAGACTTAACAATATTTATTTAAACATGCAGGATGCTTCCCACTGCAATTAGGAAATAACTATTACTAATAGATCTTTGGTGCTATTTCCTCATTTATAAGACTTTGTAAAGACATAAAGGCAATAGGGAATTCAGATTCAGGCTTCTTCATAAATATTTGTTGCAGATAGATTTACTTGACTAGTAGCATTTTGGTTTGTTAAACTGACCACGCTGAATCCCACCAAATGACAGCCTATCGACAAAATATCATTATGAAATATTTACATATATATATCAATTTAATAACAACGGGCATGTGGGATTATGTAATGCCAGATCTTAAGAAATAGAAGGCTATCCAAGTCTTGGTCCCTCTGAAATCAATGAGAGCTTTGCTGCTGACTGTGATAGGATACAACTTGGCCCTATAAATTTGTTCTGGCTGCCTTTTTCACATCGTACAAAATTCAAGGTCTTTGGATGAACAATCCCTTTTCGTAATCCAGGACTGAGCATAATTTACTCTTACACAGTTCTTGCAATTCCAGTAGGAATTCACATGACTGGTTGTTTTGATTTGAAATATGCATAGTAAACTGTGCATCTCACATATTTACCATATACATTGAACTCTTCAGTTAACAGACACATTTTCATAAAAAGTGAGTCTAGGAGACATGCTTAGAGGTCATGTAGTCTGGTGTCCAATGTATTTCTAAAAATAAACTAGAACTAAAACATTCCTGACAGGGTGACCTAGTCTATTCTTTAAAAATTCCAGAAACAGAGATCCCACAACCTCCTCGTGTAATCTATCACACCATCTACTCCAGTATTCTTACAGAGAGAAAGTTCTGAACTAAATACTCTTGCTTCTGCAAATTAATCTAATTATTCTCCTTTCTATAGCAGACATGAGAAGTAATTTATTCTTTGTAATAATATTTTACGTAATTATGTCACATTTATTAGTCTTTTTTTTCCCTCTAAAACTATTAACTTTTAGCTCTTTTTCCTTGAAATTCACATTTACTTGATGTCTGATCACCTCTTTTGCTCTGGGCTGAGCCCTGTCAAATTCTGACATAACAGTTGCAAAACTTGGTGCTGTATGTACAGCTCTTGTGTTTACACTTCCCACTGTGGTACTTTCTTGACTGAAGTGTTAAGACGCCGCTGACTCATGTAATACACTGTAACATCCAGATCTTTTTCTGTAGGACTGCTGTCTAGGCAAGACATTTCTCAGAGAGTATTTGTGAAGCTGACTGCTCCTACTTAAATATTTTATTTGTCTTGATTGAATTGCTTTCTATTTATTATAGCTTCTTTCTCCCATTTGTCTTCCTTATTTTGAATTCTAACCTTGTCCTCAAAAATGCTTGCACTCTTCCCAGCTTGCTATCATATAAGAATTTAATAAACTTACTGCCTTTTGTACTGCCCAGAGCATTAATGAAATGACTACACAGTACCAGACTCCAGACAGATTTCAGTAGAACTCTAGTTGATACAGCCTTTCAACATGTTGTTTCCAGTCCCTTCTACACCCTTGTTACAGAGGTGTAAGGAAAAAAGTTATTTTTCCTGTTTGGTTGGGTTTTTTCCAATGAGGTTAATATTTATGCAAAGCAGCATTGACTGTTTAATAAGTGAAGATGTAGTACATTATTTTTGGCCGTTACTTTTCACTGGTTAATCTTTTAAGTACTTAGAAATAGATACTTTGTTAGTTTTCAACTGTCTGAAGTCAGGCTAGCTGACATGGTTCATTGGCTCTCCTTTTCCCCACTTTTAGGAATAAGCAGTATATTTCTCTTTTTTTTTGGTGCTCCAGAACCTTGACCTCTATAGATTCTCTAATTTCTAATGATTCTCATGATTTCTAATGATTCTAAGTTTGTTTCCCCTTTAGATATCTTTGTGAAGTCCTATGTAACTCACTGCACACTGGAGTTTATCCTTGTTGCTTTCAATGCTAATCACATAATTTGTAATCTCAGATCACTATTTTTTTGTTTTTGAGAACCATGAATCAAAAGAGTATTAAACATTTTGTCCATCTTGGCGTTCTCTAGCACTGCTGATAGTACTGTTGGCTTTTTATCCCTGTTGACTACTAGGCTAATATATTGCTTAGAAAATTTATTTTTGAGGAGAGGAACCACCTGTTCTGAACTTCTGGCTGACATCCATCTATGAGGGGCAGTTCTGAAGTCATCTGTCCAAGGCCCAAGGCAGTGCTGGAAAGGAGTCATGACTGCAGCATATAACAGCAGCAAATTTAGGATATGGATAATATAAAAGAATTAGATTCTATGAGGTTCTATAAGATTCAGGGACACCTTCTGCCTATAGAGTTGTGTGACATTGTTCTACAAAAGGGTGCATGAGAATGGAGGGAAAAGGAGTGATGAAGGTGAAGAACATAAATGTCAATTAGATTGCTTGTATTATTTTCAGGAAATGTTGCAAAATCACTCCCCATTTCCCATCTTCCTGAAAGTTGAGAGAAGTGTGGAGTTTTTCTCAGGAAGCTTTTGCTTCCAGGATGGATACCTGTCCATGGAGCAGTTGTATTTGGTAGATGGCAGCACATGTTAATAAGATTTCTATAGATACCTTGAATGATGGGATCTGGATGCCCATCCCCATCCCTGGGCTGAGATGAAAGCCTGAACCTGAGACTGGAGCATGATCTGAGTGTGCACTGGGAAACCCACATCAGGGAAGAGGGAGCTGTTGTGCCTTCCAGTCTGTACAGTGAAGGAGGCAGGGCTACAAAGCACTAGAGGCTCACAGTTTAGACAGTCATATAACAACAAATTAAAGCAGTGTTTTAGATTCTTTTTTGCTTTTCTTCCTTAGCTTCTGTTCTAATGGGTGCTGTCTTTGAGCATTTCTGTTTGCTTCTGAAGTTTCTACTTGTTTCTGATTTGCTGTTACTACTTGGAATGCTCATGATTTTGGAAACTTTACTTATTAGTATTACCTATTTTTCTTGCATATCAAAGCACATTATAAACAGGAAGGGCCTAATTCATTACTATTCACATGTCAAAGTTTGGGTAGAAAGCAATAGCATAACTGGAACTTAGTTCTCAAATGTGTGTGTGTGAAGCTACTGTAGGAAAAGATCACAGTGCTGGTTATCATTCATGGATACAGGAAAATATCTCAAAAGTTCTTGGCATCACAAAATAAACCATTGTAAGAGTCAATTTACTCCTGAAGGATTCGTATTTCTTGTTTTACAAATTAACATCTTGGCCAAATGTTCAGCTAGCATCAATCATTATAGCTTCCCACAAGCCAATTTACACCACCTTACAGTAGAGGAAGATAGCTGTAGGACACCATAAAAACAAAAGACACACTGATTGTGGCTGATAACCATTTCTCAGAATACTAATACTAAATATTAGTTTAATTTTCTACAATTTCAGGAAAATGTGAAACCAACACCATTATAGTCTGCAACCGTCCTAATATTTATATCCACCAAACTTTTAGTGGACTATGTTTTCTATTCTTTTCCCCTCAAAGTAGTTAATCGTACTTATTTGCTTCAAGATATTGATGCTAATTTTCTTTGTCAGGTCATTTGAGGGTAGAAAATATAACTTGGGCTCAGTCCTCCTTGTTTGATAATTTAATACCAATATTATTTACGTTATTAGTTTTACTGGTAAATCAAGAAGCAAGTTGCCGGAATACAGCTGTGACCCCAGGGCAGGAACTTTCTGCCGGCTGTCACCTTCTGACAGTTTGGGCTGTTAATTACCTCCAACAGTTGGAGCACAAGCACCTCTGTGTCTGCCAGCTGGCAGCCTCTGCCTCGCACTGGCAGCCTGAGATTTAAAACCTGCAACAAAAGGCTGTTATGTAAACAGTTTATTGTGTGATACACAATGGCAGCAGTACAGCCACACTGGAAATCAAAGGTACTCTCTGCATTCATGTGTAGCTAGGGCTGGAAAGGATGCAAGCTCCTATGCTTGCCTATTTCCATCAGTCAGCAGACAAAATGTGAAGTCCAAAGTGAAACAGTCTGAGCTGAGGGTTCTCAGACTCTGCATACTAGGATCTAAGTGTCTGAATTGTTGCTCTACTGTTGAACTATACCAATTACTTTAACATGTGAGAGTAAAAGACTTTAATTGCCTGGTGACACACCAGTCACCAGCCCAGAGAAACTGCAAAAATCATCTCTGAGGTTTCCTTCTCAAAAAACAAATGCAGAGTTCACAAGTGCATTCTCAGGTCTTCTCATTTAAGGAGTCATTCCCTGAAGTGGCACAGGTGTCCCCTGGAGCCTTGGCTGGTGTGTATCTGGGAAAGAGCTCATGATTACACTTCTGAGGGAGCAATGTCACCATGCTGTATATAAAACTTGAGCTGCTCAGAAGTGCGAGAAGCAGGATCCTTATTCCAAATTCATGAAAGGATCTCTTTATAGTTATAATGGCTCAAAGCGTGCAGCTAACCCAGTGCTGGAGCCAGACAATGGGAAATCCCCAAAAAGTGGCTTGCAATTCAGCTTCTGGAAGTTATTTCATGTCTTTACTTGTCAATCATTTAACTGTAGAAAACATAACCACCCTAAGGAAGAGGAAGGTGCCCAAACCCCTTTGTTAGCTTCAGCTGAGTGGTTAGAGCTCTTACAGAAGGGCAGAACTGGATTGCCATCCATCTCGAACCTGACAAGATTCAAGCCCCCATCTCATGTGTCTGGGTAGCAGCCTGATAATTTCCAGGTGAGCTTGGGCCACAGGAGCTTTAGAATTGCAAAACTGACGAAATCAAACAAAAGTAAACTCATTTGGACCAGGATGAGCTATGCACCGGGATGAGACAGCCTTGCCCGGCAGGGAGGTGTTCTGGATCACATCCTTATTCTCTGTGAGGTTCAAGTATTTTATATGCTGGCTGCTTGGTGCAATAAGCACAGTGCTTCTGTAACAAGAATTTTAAAGGCCTGAGGTAACAACAAAATCATGAGTTACCTCTCAATTTCCAATTGTGTGCATATAAATTTGAATTCAAGAAATGTATGTAAGGAATATTACCTACCAGTAGGTTTGCATATCCAATATAAGGCTGTTCAGATGTCTACTATTTCTCTATCAGGCTTAGGTAAAGGCCATTAATGCAGATGATAAGCAAAATCTTCTTAGGGCCTTCAAATGGTATCATCAGGAGAGAAGAAATAATTCTTTTAAGAATCAAGTGGAGCAGTAAGCTTTGTTTTCAGGATCTGAAAGAAGGAAAAAAGAAACTTGTAACAAAATTACTTCAGTGGAAATTTTTTTGCATGATCATTATAGAGCATCCTTTTTCTCTCTCTTACTAGGTTTTCCTCAGAGTCAAAATCAATCAATCATATTTTGATTTAGATATTATTTCTTACTAAATTTATTCTAATAAACGCTGCAGTTTATGTCCTTTGAGATAGTTCCTAGAGAGAAGGAACAACTCTTAGAGAAAAAAATCTACTATAAATCAGCAATTTGTGCAGTAGAAGTGAGTCTGAGTTCCTTTATGTAGATAGAGATTTCATTATTTTCAAGTAATTCACCTACCTCACCTTTTAGACAGACTTGAGTGCAAAATTTGCTTTTCAATATATTTCAGATCAAGTGTGGAACACTCTACCTCCTCCATCCCTTGCAGACAAAGGGAAGTTGGAACCAGCTGTTCAGCAAAAGAGTAGGATAACTACCAGCTTATCAAAAATTAACAATAGCAGCCCAAGTACCACCCATCTGGTCTGCTGACTTCCAAATAACTCTAAGCCTCCCAGGCCAGAGATGTCCACATAACTTTAAAAAAGGAAACATCTGGGTATGGCCTTTATATCACTATGGAGCATGCAATTTCATTCCTATACTTGCAATTTGTGTCTTCCTTACAGTTATTTCAAAGCTACAAGCTTAATGAGGTTTAATCTCACAATATCCTTTTAGAGCAAATGTCTGAAGTAGGATGTATCAATGTGTGATTTTGACTACAACAGAACTTCCCAATATTAACACCAGTACAAAGAGGAGCAAAGTTTGATCAAGTGACTTCACTCCCAACCATAACACTGGGAAGATTCCTAAAATGTGTATGTATTCTGAAATTTGAAATTTAATGTAAAAGAAAAAGTAACTTTAAAACAGTGTTTTGCATGATTTATACATATGAAATATTGCTCTTGAAGGATGCTTTGAAAATGATGCACAGAAATGAAACCAATTGCTAATGCAAAGAAAGCCAGCCTTCAACACTGGCAGAGCTAAGGAAACATCCATTCCTTTGCATTCTCCTCTCTAAAGCAGTGGCAAAGCTTATAACAGTTCCCATTCCCGCAGGCAATTCCCCTCTCACGGTTAACTGCTTCACTGCTGGCCCAGCAGCCACATCTGCCCAGTGTTGCCATATCACATTGGTGCTCCCTTGAAGCTGGGGAATTGCCGGCAAGAGATACCTGGTATCTATCACCAGCAGTCAAGCTATCAGATAGCTGACTGGAGCAAAGCCATTTTAAAGTTATATTATAAATATTTTCTACAGTTTTCACAGATCTGAAGCACCCTGACAGTATTGCATTTTTTTTTTCTCATTTAAATAGACTTCTATTTTTTTTAGCAGTTAGAATAGAAAATATAAAAAAATATGTCAGCATGGTTCTTCTTTTTATATTTGAAAATATTATTTTTAATATTTTCTAGGAAGGATATTTTTTCTGCAAGTCTCTTGTCTTCTAGGCCTTTTATTTGTAATAATAATTTAAATATGATTTCTTTTGCTTAAAGATTTTTGTATTGCCTTATCCTTTCTAAACGACATTTGATTTGATTTCTGCTAGAATATTTACATGAGAAAACCTTTTATGTTACTTAGACTGTTTCATTGGAAAAATTTGGAGTATTTTATAGTTGGTTTTTCTTTTTCCTAAAATAACCAGCTATCACTATTTCATAGATACAGAGCTAAGTTTTTAAGTTGTTCTGATACTTGAGTTCTTTCAGTTGCTTCAAATGTCAGATTTCCCATTTCCATTCACATAATTTATTTTTCTTTGCTGGTTTTTTTTACTGATGGCACACACCCCTCCCCCGTCCCCATTTTTTGCCCAGTGTTCCTTTCAGGTAGATCTTGGAACAGACATTATACATTTGCTATATTCCTGGTTCACACTGACCACTCCATAAAGCTTATTTGTGCCTGTGAATGGCCCCACCTGACTCAATTGCCTTGTCCTGCTGATGATGCAGAATCGTGAGTGCAGGGACCCCGCATGTTCCTGGGCACTCAGTGTCCAAAGCCCAACATACTCTGCTGAGTGACAGCCCTGCAGTGTGAATGAGCCCAGTGGTCGGATAATCTTGTCTGACGAAGACATAAAATTCTACACTTGAGTTTGGAGATGTGGCCTGCGGGACAGGGATACTTTGTATTGCCCTTTTATAAAAAATGTGATTTCCAGTACCATAAAGCAGAGGGAAATGAAGGAGGGAGAAGTTCAGGAGGAAGAGGCATTGCTCAGGCTTTCTTTGATCTGCTCTGGTTGAAGCTTTTCTGACCCAGGCAGACAGATCAAAGAAAGAAGCCAGAATACAGAGCACTTGAGATATTTCATGACTGTAGAAAATACTGCCCCAAAAGTGCTTCTTTTTTAGTTTGGAAATATGCTTGCCTTACATATAAACTGTTGTGGCACTTATTACTAAAACCAGATGATCACAAACTATTGATTATTTTATATACCTCTGTCAAGAAGGCATTAGCTATACAGTGCCTCAGATAAAAATCCTGTGATTGGTACATGGAGAGTGCAATAAAACTAACAGAAAAAAAATGATAACAAATTGCACATCTATTTTATTTCTAAATACATCTTTGCTTAAAGAGATTCTAATAAAAAATCTTCAGTAATCCAGTGATTAGTAGAAGACTTTATTTGAAAATTATTAAACCCTAACTCTCTTAATAATTTGGTGAGAGGCAGCAAACAACATCTGTATTACCCTCTTCTTCAATCTGCGGTACTGAGTAGCCTTTACAGAGTAGAGAGGTATCAGCGAACAGGGACTAAATCCTGGTTGCAGTATGAGCTACGTGCTGCATGCTTTATAGCCATGATCAGACCACTTTCTGCCCCAAAGATGCCTCTAACACGGGCTGACCCTTGTGATTAACTTCCTGCGCTGTGAGCAGTCACACTGGTGGATCTCCACTGACTCTTCACGGGCCCTGTCGGGATTTCTCTGGGTGCTTGCACATCAAGTGCAGGACATGCCTTCGGCACCAGCCCCAGCACCAACCCCTTTTGCTGAAAAGTAATAATAGACTTGTTTACGTGGTTTTGTGGCTTTTTTTCCTTGCTGGAGCTGACGGGCAGCAGCAGAGAGGCTGAGTGCTGGTTCCTTCTCTGAGACAGAGAGAAGGGTGCCATCTACTGAGGCACTCACATCCCCTCCTGCATCCCACAGGCTTTTCACAGAAACCTCTCAGCCATGTGCCAAACTGGAAAGCTCAGAAGACCGAAGTAAATCCATGAATTTGATGAAACTCATTCAAAGATGTTTCAGGAAGAGCTGCATTTATTCAAATTAGTATGTTATTCTGTTTGCTGTGTGCTGAGTGAGAGTGAGCAGCCTTATGATGAACAGGGACATGATGCAAAAGATAATTTTGGCACACGTGTTTTAAAATAACAAAATTCATCATGAAAACCTATCTACACAGTTATACGACGGGATGAATTTAATAGTAATTGTGTAGTCATTTTGGTTGCTAACTCTGAATTTTAACAGTGTATTTTTATGGAACTAGAGTTTCTATTAAACCTTTGTTAAAATCTTCATGCCGATAGTTATACAGCTATTATCATTTTATGGCATGTGTGGAACCCCAAACCCATTATCTGAAAATAGATTACAGAGTTATTTCTGCTAATACTTTTATCTGATACTACAAAATCCATCACTGTGATATTTTATGTAGCAATGATCACAAACAAACAGCATATTTTTGTCTTGCAGGACCATCTTTGAAAATTGTCTTCTAGTACTTCAGTCAGTATGTTTGTTTCAAAAGCCAGATCTGTATTTTACAGAACAGACTCGTTTCATTATCTGTTGATGTCTGTCTTCTTTAATGAGAAAAGGGCACTAAAGACACTGGAGAGACAGAGCAAATACCTTCATATGTGACTGTGAGTAAATCACAGTCTGTGTATAAGCCCAACACATGCTTTCTGTTCATAATCCACAGGGGAGTGTACTAATCATGCATTTTTACTGCAGCTCTGTGTATCCAAACATTTGACCAGGTAAAATTATTGGAGATGTCAGCGAAAAAGATATATTTGCTGTTCTTACTTTCACCTCATCTTAGAACATAAAACCCTGTAAATAAAAGCTAATCTTGGCAAATCATGTAGAAAAAGTCAAAATCAAGTTGTCAAAGCAATAAACAGTCCAATACAGCTGACAGGTCTCTTTGTTACAAAGTAATATATACGTAAGCTGTAAAAAAGATAGGCTGAGACCTAAATGTACTGTTTTTCAAACAAGTATATATATTTCTTGGACTTCGGAATCTATACAACTGAGCTATGATAAAGTACAAAAGGAATTTTTTTGGGTTTTTTACCCCTAAACATTTCTTATCAGCCTACCATGATCTAAGAATTTATTGCAGTCTGGTAGCAAAAACAGAGAGGAGCATTGGCAATTATTTGTACTGGCTTTGGGGGATTTTTAAAATTTTATCAGGGAATGACAATTGTGATTGAAAATGCTTCATGTTGCTGCTCTTTGTGCCTTTTTCATTCTTACCACCAGATTATGAAAGAAATGTAGATTTTCAAATGCAGATGCAAATTCCACGAGTGTTTGGTATCAAGAAGTATTTATGGCATATCAAATTGTTCTCCTATGTTTTTGGATAGATTTTGCAATCAACAGGTTAAGTTTACAGGCGTTGTGAATTATGTCTGAAAGGTATTTAAAAACAACAGTCAAATTTATGCATACAGGAAGATACTGAGAAGTTTGAATAACACTGTCACCAGGTCTACAGTCTTCCTCCTCCCACTTACTACTCAGTAAAAGTAATTTTCTTTTTAAGTTTCTGATCTTCCTAGAGTGTTGTCATTTCTTTAATTCAGCCGAACAAAGTTCAAAATATTTAAAGCCAAGTTCATGTTTCTGACAGATGATGCAATTTAATTTAGAAACAGTATAGCTTGAGTGTTTCTTGGTGTTTGATATCATTACCTATTACTTTGGCATAGGTGATTGAATACTGTATTCAGAAGAAGCATTGAAGAAATAAGAGTTGAGCATACCTGTTAAAAATTTAGGTGGGTGTTTTTTCTTTTTCATGCTTACTTTTCTATTATTATAATTTACAGAGTTTCTGAGCTCACAGCAGTGTTGTGACAGTCACTGGGCAGATACACAACAAAAGACATTACCTATTCAATGCACCTTGTAATGATTTATTGCCTTTCTTTTTTTATTCTTTTAATGCTGTCTGCCCCAAAACTGAGAAGAATCATCATAGATTTAATGGGGTTTATCTGGGCTACTTCTAAAAAAAAATGCCAAGATACAAGAGTCTGACCACTACCAAATGATATTTTTAATAAGTTGCTATAAATTTGTTGATAAGCAGAAAATAATCAAGAAAATATTGCCTTCAAATTTCCTAGATAAATGTGAGCAATATGCATGTGAACTTTGAAACCTATTGCACACATGGAGTGCTATGAATCATGAGCTACAGTATTTTAACTCCAGCTTTTATATTCAGTCATTGTTTGGCTTGAACACAGAGTTGAGGCACTCCATACTTTACTTTTTGTATATTTAAGAAAAGGGAGAGATGGCAAGAGTATACCTACCCACCTCCCCTTTTAAGGGATGATCAGTTAATGCTGCTATAACACTTTAAAGATAGGCTTTCCAGAACTTAAATATGATTAGACATTTATACAGATAATAAAACATTCATACTTACCTAAGATAAGATACAAGGGATTTAAAATACTCAAGCTTCCTGGCATAGCTATCTGCTTGAGATTAAAAGGGAAACTTTTTTTCCTACAGGCAGGTTATTAGGGTATTACTTTTGGTGGGTGTGGGGTAGTTTGCACGTTACTTTGAAGTATCGCACGCTGTTGGCTGGAACAAGATACTAGTTTAAACAAACTGCTGGCCTCAACATGAAATGGCAGGTCTTAGTCTTGTGTGTTTCTAGATCCTCACTGCCTGGTGGAGATGAACCCTTTAACTTCTGAGTACATCTTACTGGTGCACAACATACCCGTCCATGACCACAGCACATGGTTAAAGCATGTTCCACCCTGCCAAGCCCATACATATTTCAGTTTTTCGTATTTGTTGACAAAATTTAAAACCCTGTGGTTCTGAGTTGGTTCAGTGGACATAACTGCAATGAGAAAAGTCTTACTAGCTAAAAACTCTCAAAGCAAGAGAAGCTGCTTTGACAGAACTAGAAAGTAATAAAATAATTCTGGCGACAGACGTGGGGTGGGGCCATCCCCACTGACAGAACAAGAACAGCACACCCGAATATCATACTGGTATACCTCAACTCTCCTCTAGCCATTGTCCATGCATTTTGGGGGAATAGCTGAAACCTCAGCAGGTTGTCAGGGAAGACCTTAGGCCACCTTGTGTTACTGACTGCAATGCCTGTGAGTTAGTCATTGCCATCATGGTACTGGAGAAGGTAATGTAGATTCAGTCAGAAAGCAGTTGGCTAAGATATACTAAAATAGTAAAACTGATGCCAGAATAAATTCCTTTCTGGGCTATTTTAAGAAAGAGCAAAACCAAAGCAATACATAAAGGCTTACTAAGAAATAAGAACATTCCTCCTTGAGAAAATGCTATTTGCAGCACTGTGTATTTTTAAATTTTGATTTTTTTCATAAAATTTTGCATCTGTTTGGAGGCAGTTTACATTTTTAAATACACGCAACTATATGCAGTGCGTGTGTAGTATGTGTGCATATGTTTGGGCAATAACTAGTTGAAATTCACACATGATTAATTTTTTTAAACTTGCTTATTAGACAGCATGTCACGTTTAATTTTTATTCAGTTCAGTTTCTGTTTTACTGCCTAGTTATATTCTTCAAGTTCACTGGATATTTCTATCTCCACCCTTTTCTTCCCTTTTGTTGTATATATTTTTATATATAAATACACACATATATATACAGAGAAGGGAAAATAATTGCTCTGGGGAAACCTTGAAACCCTTTTCCTTCCCTAAACAGCAACAAGGGATTTACATTTATAAATAGGGAGCCAGGGGCCAGCAGGCAGAACACTAACACACAACATCAGTGAAGTTACACAGATAAATTTTTCAGTTCTTTTATCTAGTAAACATCCTAATGATCAACATCAAAGACTGAAGTAAGAAGCCGTTCTCTTTTGTGCCAGATTGAGAAAGAGTGGGCTCTTTTACATCTCATTTGGGAGATATGAGGAGCCTTTGAATGGATCATTGCTTTTTATGGGTAGTAATGAGGTGAGAAGTATTCTAGTGTGTGGCACAGGCCTTCATTAAAAGCGTGAAACAGAACGGCTTATGGTTAAAAGGAGTAATTTGTTCTAACATACTTGCTAAATTGTGCTGTAACCATGCCAGGTCACTGGACTACATTTTCCATAGGATTTCCGAATGC
Source organism: Daphoenositta chrysoptera (assembly GCA_013397915.1). Taxonomy (NCBI): domain Eukaryota; kingdom Metazoa; phylum Chordata; class Aves; order Passeriformes; genus Daphoenositta; species Daphoenositta chrysoptera. Next base: position 249,765 of record VZRO01005535.1, on the reverse strand, counting down.
ATTTTTGTGTAATTATTCTGCCTATACAGAGTTGAGGGATTTTTCCAATGACTTGTGCTAACTAGCTGACAACACTCATTCCTTTACTGGAAACTTCTCTCAATGTTATATTTTAAGAGGTGTGGAAGAGCCTAGATTCTTTTGCTCAAGCCTATTTTTCCTCAAAAAATTAAGAACCAGCACAAGATAAAATAAGTGTAACTGATCCAGAGTCATGACAAAAAAAGCAGGGAGCCATCCCTACAGTCTTCCCCTTCAGTCTGACAGGATTTTATCAGAGAGGTCCATGCAAACCAAGGCTAATCAGCTGCTATATACTGCTGTTTCTTAAGCAGCACATTTGAGCAGCCTGGTTTCCCAAAGAACTGCTTAGCCGCTTCTCACAGTCGACAAGTGGTGATGCTCGTCGCTTGGGAAAATCAGCCACTCGTATGGAGCTGCTGCTGACAAACATGCTAGTAATTATGCAGGAGCACAGATACCACAATGTGCAAATGCTTTTCCAAGTTCTCGTTCCTGTCATGCTTGAAAAGACAGGAAACTTCTACCTGGAGTACAAATTTCTGACCCAGGTGGTTTTTTTTAAGAGGACAAGAAAGAGGTATAATCCCTGGGAACTGCACTCCTGAACTGTCAAGGATGGTAATGCATTACACTGGCTAAGGACAATTGGATTCCTTTTTTCAGCAAAATACTGGTAACATCCAGAGCTAACCTTTAGGCATTAAACCCACCCAATCTGCTGAGGATTGTTCATCCAGTTGGCGGCAGGATACGAAAGAGAATGGAGAGTACAGCCTTCCCCGCTCCAGTCACCACCTCGCACCACCTCTCTGCTCCGTCTGTCTTCCCAGCACTGACCGAAAACCTGGCTTTAATCCCTGCCACACGAAAAATAACAGTTCTGAGTTTTGATGTAACATAGTAGTAACAGCTAATCGGGGGATTTCTCTACTAAGCTTGTTTAGAAGGAAGTGCTAAGGCGTTAAAACAAAAACCACAGAAATTACCTGTTTCTGTTTGCGTCTTCTATAACTAACAAACAAACAATCAAAACCTCCAGGAAAATTCAACATGTCGTTTTTCTCTTTTATTTTTTTTTCCCATTTTAGGACAAATATCAGTATCTAAAAATAATAAAAGTTCAACTAAAGTATTTTTATTAACTCAAGCCAAGCTTTTGTTTAGAACGCACATTGAAAAAAAATTATGAGAGTTCAACTTTTAGATCTGAGTCAGGCAAGGAAAGTGTCTGAAACCTCAAAATCATCTCATTCTTAGCTTTGAACTAAGGGAGGGGACAGGACTGTGCCTGTATGTGTGTGCACATGTGTGTTTGGCAGCAATTAAAATATGAGAGCAGTGCTTAGAGCCATATGCTCCCTCAGAAAGTGATAAAAGTTGCATGTGTGTATAACTGATGGAGAATTTGTCCCATAACATTAAGACGGCTAAGTACAGTTGTTTCTTTAAATCAGCTTGCTATTTCTTTCTGTACAAGTCAAGAAAGGCTAGTCCATTTTAACCTGTTCATATTAATGAAAAAGTAGAGAAGTTTTTGAAGAATACATGAAATCAAGTCCTATTACCATTTGTCTTCTGAGCAGCAGACACTTAGAAAGCTGAGAAACAAACAAATTATTTTCTGCAGTTATTTTCTAACCATATTGTGAAACATAGGAGGCTTCAATGTTTAATGTTTATCAGTAAGTGCCTGGTTCATTCCTCATAATCCTATTCACAATATTTCGTTTAAAAATGTTAGTGACAATGATTTAAATGGCTTATTTTAATGATGTGAAAAAAACTAGAATAAAGCAGAGAAGTACAGTCTGCTTTAGTTAAACAGCCACTCCCACGAGAGTGATGTATATATATGATTGTGTGTATGTATACAAGCAAGTACAGTGTATATGTATTATTATTATATATGTGTATACATTATTATATAATGTATATACATTACACTGTTTGAACAAACATCAAAATACAGTCTTAGATTTTCCTATATGTTACATTGTTTTTCCTACTTTTTCAGGCAGAGAGATTAAATGCCAAGAAAAAGATCGGGTAGTATGTCAATAGACATCTGGAAATTGTAAGAGTTCAGGCAGCGACTATATTTTCTCCTTGACTGCAAGTGAGGAAACTCATCTGGTTTCTTACAACAATGAGGTGAACTTAGGTTGTTGTGAAGGTTTGTAAAGGATGCCTCAGACAAATGTCAGCTACTTTTTATTGGGAAGGTCTGAATGTCCTGACATTGAAAGATCTTTATGCCATATTGGTCATGAATGCATATATCCACACATGCTAAAGTTAAGGTATCAGTAGAGATTGTCAATTGTCTTGTGTTATGAATCCCATGTTTTAACATATATTTTGGCACTGATGATTTCTCTATGGTTTTAAATAGTGTTTAAAATTAAATCTCTGTTTTTTGCTGACATCCTGGAATTCAGGTCTGCAAAGCCAGCATTGGCCACCTTGCAAACACCACAGAATTTGTGCAACAACTACAAATTAAATGCATTTTAAACTGAAACCAACTTGAATATAATGTTACTTGGCTGCCAGTGTTGTCTGATCTTCCCCTTTCTCCAGCTTCATCTCCAGACTGGCAGTGTCACCACTTGTTTGAAGGAGTTTATTCTGTGAATAATTGCTGGATTGATAACTGCTTAAAAGAAGGAGAAAATAAAGATGAACAAAATGAAATCACTTGAGACTATTTGGGAAACAGGAAAATTAAATAATCCATTGATATGACTACCAGAAGGTAGAACCTTAACCACAGTTTGAAGCCCTGGAGTGAGGTTTACTCATAGAAGACATGAAGAGCTAGAAAATGTTGGTCTCAATCCTGCTTGGATCTTCCAGATAATATTACATGTATTTTTGTTAGACAGAAATGAAGGTTTTTACTTTTGTAAAGGACTCACAGATTCTGATAACGGGACAGGAAATGCTGCTATTAATGCCTTCTCTATTAGCAATTATTAGAAAGCAGCAATACAAGCATTGTAAAAAGAGTAAGCCTTGCCCTGTGCCTCAGTTTCCCTTTATAGCAGGTAAATCAGCAGATTTCTATGTCTGAGCTTCACAGAATTCAAATGGCTTGATATTACTCAAACCCTTTATTAACAGACAGAATCTGAAAGGGTGAAAGTTGTGTGTATAGATAGTTGTTTTGTGCAATAAGGTCAGAAATTACTCCAAATCTCTCTTGATTAATCTTGAGTCAAATTATCTTCAATCATTTGTCCAGATATTTCTTGCTTCATGAAACATAGCAGTGATGATAAAAAAAAAAAAAAAAAAAAAAAGAAAAACCAAAGACATCATCAGAAAGGAAAATGTTTTACTGTGAGACATCTTTCTGTGCTGTTTTTAGGAATTGGTGTCAAGGTCCCATTATCCCTATTTATTTATAAAGCACCACACAGAGGAGGAACATATATAGTGTCTTATATTTCTCTCAGACAGTTCCATTACAACCAAAATCCTGCCACTTTCCTCCTGTTATATAATCCTGCTCACAATCCAGAATCAACCTATCATTCAGGAAGAAACTACAGAAGAGAGGGATACATCTCCTTCTCATTCCTCTGATTGTATACAGGACTGGATTTCTAAATTATGTTACTTTTTTTGCCCAGTAGAAGTTCCTCTAGAAGACCATTGCATTTCTTTAAGGTGACTGATCACATACCTTGGTTGAAAGTTTTATTTGCCTTCTTCCCATGCCTCCTACCTTCAGACACAGGGCAAATCTTCATCTGGCAGACCAGGCTTTATTCAGGCTGTCCAGGGCTCCTTTTTGGGCTTTGTACCCCAATGCTGTGGCATGACTCCTGCAGGGAACTACAGTCTTGCCTTGCGTAAACTTCCATGCACTACCAGAATATGTAATTTACACACCCATGTCTGAAAGGCCTGAGTATGTGCTGAAAAGCTCAGTCTGACCAGTATAACTGTTTACAGATACAACCAATTTAGTAGGTTTTGGATCAGAAGTTGCATTTCTCACCCTTGTCCACCATGCAGGTGTGTGGGGCAGATCACACCCAAGCTGAGAGCTGTGCAGGTGTGGAGTTACATTTACTCCATCAGTCCCTGGTTGCTACATGATGTGCATTTATGAACCTTAATGATTTGCTGAGACAAGAAGGAGAAAGGATAAGGGAATCACAACCAGAATGAGCACATTAGTGTTTTTAACCATAAAAAGGTTGTCTCTATCCTAGTAGTAAACTTTTCAGAAATTATAGGATCTTGTTAAGCATATATAAATTCCATTCATCCCTTCTGAAAAAGATAAAAGTCTGTCCTGTAAATAGGATGTTTCACTATTAAGTTTAGGATTAAACCTAAGCCTGTTGCTGAGCACTCAGAGGTGCCAGAGGTTAGAGCTGGGCAGAGAACTGACTTGACCACAGCAATTTCCCTCTCTAGCCTGCCCTGGGGTGAGATCTCAGCTGTTTAAATGGAAGCTGCAGGTCAGGAAGTCTCCCTCAATTGTCTGTGCTTAAAAATACATCTAAAACAAACAAACCTCGGTGGCTTTGCACATAGATAGTGCTGAAATTTCACCAGTGTGTTATTCGTCTCATTAGAATCCCCAAACAGCGGAGTGCAATGAGAAAAATAAGTCATAGCACTAATTAAAAATGTGAGATGGAAATGTAGCTACAAGAAAAGGAAATAATTCAAAAGGAATAACTTTCCAAAACAATTGTTCAGTTACCAAATACAAAAAAAACCAAAACTGTGAAAGTCAGTTAAAGGGGAAATTACTGTTGCTTTTTTAACCTTTTTTTTTAATAGGTCTTTCATATCATTTTATACCAGTGCACTGATCTGACATAGAGCAGAGTCATATGAACAGTTGCATTGACACAGTTGGGCAGGCAATAAATTGGAACTGGGGTTGACAGAGTAAGTAGACTAAACCAGGAAGGACACTAAGGTCTTTTTCACATTTTGCTGTTGAATTCATTAATTGAGACCAAATCTGTTCTTTACAGGGGTTTCACTTCCTGTTCTAGGTTTATGCAGATTTCAAAGCACCAATGGAAAGGAAGACTTCCTGGTACTGGCAATTGGACTGACTGTACCCTATAGCAGTGGGGGACAGTGGGGGTGCAGTGCAGAATACTGTGAAGAGAATCTATGATGTGCCATATAACATTTAACCTACTGAAAGTGAAACATGTGGGCTGCTGCTTAAATTGCCATTTCGCATAAAGGCAGCAGTATTCTAATGTGTTTGCTACTATTTTTTCTTTTAAAAGGCCTAGAGGAAATTAATTTTTATAAAAATGACAGCTAGGCCTGACCCTCCATCTTTAAGCTCCTACTTGAGCCTTGGAGATCGAGCACATATGGTACAGTATGTTGTAACCAGCTGCTAATTGGACTCCCTGCAAACATGACTATTAAGGTCAACTGAATCAAATAAAGACAGCTCAAGCTTTAAATCCAAGGGATATATGCCCTTCTGCTGATTTCACACAGCTCCCTTTGCTACTGGTGAGACTAAAATGGATTTATCCAGAAACAATAGGCTCCTAGCCAGCTTTGATATTATTTATAATATTTCTCATATTATTATCCACTTATAAGTGCATTTGGAGTTATACATTAGAAAGTGCAAGGTCCACTCAGACACTTCAAAACAAAATTATATGTACTTGGATTGTGTATCATATAATGCACACTGAATTTTTTCTTAAATTTCTGTCTCACTTCCTTTTTAGTATATATAGATAAAAATTGAGGGTAAAATTAGAAAACTAGAAATTGTACTATTTTAAAATGTAATAGAATATTAGAAATCCTATCCTTTCTGTATTTTGAGAACATATTTCAAGCTGTACTGTGTTGATCTTGCTGATGCGATCATAGAGTGATAGAATACTACTTTTAGCAAGCTTAGGGGAGCCAAGACAAAGCTTAGGAGAATCCTACAGCACTGCCGAATAACAAAAGTCTTCTAATGTATATGAAATCCTGCCAGTGGCCAAATGGTGTGTTTGTGTTTTAGCCTGTTACTTTGTGAACATCCTGCCAACAGAGCGTGAACTTCGCGTCTATCTTAAGCTCGACTATCAAAGTCAACAGAGAACCTCCTGTTGCTCCCAAGTATCTGTATTAATAAATTGTGTAAACAAAACTTTTGTGGATACCTCACTGGGTCTGAAGTCTTATGGAACTGTTGCTGATTAAGGAGTCTCTTTACTTAACATTTGTCTTTCACATTTATTTTTCAAAGTATTTCCGTAACAGACCAATGTGACTGAAGTTTCCCGACCCTCTGCCAATCACAATATAACCTTCAAAGGAAAGAGATAACCTCCCACTGAAGTAAGATATGAAGAAATGTTCTTCAGAAGAAAGTCCAGTAAAATTCAAATAGGGAGGGCAAAACTGGAACTGGTTTAGAGAGCCAAATACTGAGATTGATTTAACTCTTTAACTAGTTAGTCCCTTAGCAAAGGGTCTGATTTAAATCAGAGTTCCACCTACACAGCCATGCTGCAGGGAGCAAAAGCAGGGTGAGATAAGCCCTTCTGTGGCAGACACTTTGAAAGGCAGTGAGAAGTAAGGATCTTTCAGCTAGGACTGCTTGATGTTTGTCAAATGGGAAGAGCTGAGATAAGCAGGACCTTATTTGCCTTATGACTGAGTGAGCAGTGAAGCTTTGGTCCCTTGAGGTATTCTGATACACTGATATTTATTTCCATCCCAGATCATAAAGAAATTTGGAACATCATGTTTTGTGGTTTGTTGGGACTTTTTGTCTTTTTTTTGTATGAACAATTCCTAACGAACATGATTTTAAAAGGATGGATTGTTTTGACTCCATGTTCTTGTCAGGCTACATTGCCTCTTGAGCATGGTAACTTATATGCCTTGCGCCCAAATTCTTCACATGTCCATGTTTTCTGGTGGGATGACATTTCATTTCAGACACTGATGTACTGTATCTAGATCAAAGGAGTGAGAGAATATTAGAAAGTGTAGCAGGAAGTTCTACTCCTGTGAGAACACCTATGACAATGATGCATCTCCATTTATAACCTTCAGAGAAAGATGATAACCTCCCCTGATTCAAGCAACCAAATTAGTGTTCTTTAGAAGAAAATTCAATTAATAGAGAATAAAAATAATTTTTTTATGCTTTACACAGTTTTCACCTAAAGGCTAATTTCCACTGAGTACATTTTTTTTATCCATGATTCTCTTCCCTAGACATATAGCAAACTGACACTGTTTAATTGGTGAGATACTCAGCTAGCTTCAAGTGCTATAGTCAGTAGTGTTACCAAAATATCATTAGGGACTTTGTCTGTTTTCAGCATTCATTTTACCTTTTTGTTTGTTTGCTTGCTTTTGTAAACAGCATTTACAAAACTCCTTAGAAACCTGACCTTTTGAACTGAAAGTTGAAACTCTTTGTCATTGTTACATGGTGGTCATTTTTTTTTTTAATTCTGAAGGGAAACAGCTCAGAATCAGGCGGTGGATGGTCCTTGCACAAAACATTGACAATGACATATTTTCTGGTTTTGAGTAACTTCCAGGAGCATGTGTGTTCATTTAGAAAATGTGTCTGCAAATACAGCTCACAACCTCACTATCTTCTTTGAGTGGAAGAAGATTAATTAATCATCCCTGTTAAATGCCACAATAACCCACCATTGTTTTAACCAGCATCAGCCTTGATTTACAGATGTGGAACCAAAGAAGAAACTGCTGCCTTTTTTGCCTAATATTTGGTCTAAGTGTTTAAATATAATGCTGTGTTCCTCCTCACGTATCAAATGACATTTTATTTATATGGGTCCAGCGCTTGCTGAAGTTTAGAGGAGGAAGAATGGAGAGAGACCGTACAATAATTGACAGTTCAGAAGTTAACAGGTTATGATCATAGAATCATTATTATCTGTATAGTTTTTTTTCCAAGGGTGGTCACATTTTATTTTTACACATTCCTCAATGATTGAATTCACCTAAATATACCAACGTTGTGGTAAGAAGCTTGTCTTATTCTCTAACAGAAGATAACAACACAGATTTAAGTGAGGCAACAAATACATTGTTATGACAAATGTTTAAAATTAATTGTTGTCCTTGAATTTTTTTCCTTGCCCAGCTTTCAAGGAGACCACTTAATATTCTGTTTTGATATTAAACCCAAGGGAATATGCAAGGAGAAAAGAGGAAGAAATTCCAGCTTGTATCTTTAAAGCTATGGAATGGTGTAAATTATTACAGTGGTTTCACATTTTCATGGGATCAAGGCAACAACAGTAAGCTCATAAAACAGATACCACTAATTATGCAGAGAAGAAGCCATAAAGTCACTGATGGAAGTATGTTTTTTATTCATGAACACATCATTAAAATTTTAAGACACACTATCAAATTCTACATTTTAAGACTACACCCAACAGCATTAAACCCTCCCAACAAGAAAATCAGATTGTTTAATGATTGTGTTTGTCACACAGGTTTCATACCTCTGCTGTTGAAGCAGATGTAGTCTTTTCTGTTACTGGACAGCTTTTATCACTGGACAATTAAAAATATTTTTTATGCAGTTTGAAAACTAGATACAACAAAAAGGAAACAAAATCAAGAAATTATTAGGAATGTTTAATTGCAGAAATATTTAAATTTAGCCAATCACAAAAAATCTTTTTATAGTGTTGTCAATTTGTTTTTACTTCTCTTGTATTTTATTTTAATGAAAAAGACATTTTAAAGTAACAGGATAGTGATTTAGGCAGGCTGCAACCCAGCATACAAATGTTAGCTATTTCAAAGGAATTTTTAAAGTAAACGTGTCTTTATGTAGCCATTTAAGTCATGGGCAAAACATAATAGAAAATATTTCAGGGTTGCCTGCTTGAAACTCTTGTAAGACCTTGGAGTCTCCTGTATGACCTTCATTACTGTCATGAAGAGATGGAGGCCACTGTGAAAATACACATATGAAAGGCCATAAATTCTCTGATACTGGAAGACGTGCAACAGATGGCCAATAGATGGATCCTTGTCAAGACATCGATGGCACAAGTGATGCTTTCAAAGATGATTCTTGTGATCTGCAAGCAGGGGTCCTGGTTTTGGCTCTGGGCTAACAGGTGGAATAGCTGTGCAGCTGCACATTCACACACGATGCCCCTGCCCTACCCCTGGTGTGGACACACAGCCCTGCTGCTCTGCTCCCCTTCACTTTGCAGTGAACTGTGCTGCTTCTTACATCTGGGACCTCTAGAAATAACTACTTCTCTAGAAAGGCTGGGCACAATCAAGGAAATTAGGAGTCAGTCTTATTTGCCAGTATTAGTAACTAAAAACTTAAACACGTAAAGCTGCATTTAAAAGACATTTTTGTAACATTTAACAACAGATCAAAATAGACCCTAAACTGGTCTAGCACTTGTTAATTACTATATGACATTTAAGTACCAGCTAATACCGTAGTTAAACATTTATCTGACAAAACTCAAGAGACAGCTTCAATTGTTAATATAAATTTCTTGAAGTGAGTTCTGATACGACTCAGTGAAGACTTCTGCTAAAAAAATCAATGGCTAAATGTGGTCTAATATTAGGTCTCTTCTAAACCTTTCTTCCTCCAGAGCCAATATTTGGCCTACACTATCTGCCAGCATCTTTTTAATGAGAAGCACACATCTAAAAGCTCTCACAGCTCTCAAAATTTAGGAGTAAATATTTTTAAATTAAAACCTTATGCTAAGCAGTGCAGATTTGCTGGTGCAGATGTTATTTTTGGCTCATTTTTTTTAACTGATTCGTAACCAACATGCTTCAGCCTATTTTTCCAAATTTATTAGTAGTATTCTGAATACCACAGCTATAGTGAAAGAAGTTAATAGAAAAATATCTCAAGATATTTTAGGCAGTTTTCTACTTAGCAGCCAAATCATGGCTACAATTCTGTGAATAAGATGTGTCCTTGGGACACTATAAATAGCAAAAGGGAGAAAAAGAGAAAATGGAGATAAAAGTCTCTTAAACAGAGAATGAGACACGGACCATTTTGCATTAAATTCTACACTCCACCTTTCTCAGGAGACTCACACAATCCTCTGGCCTTTAATTCGTGATTGCTTATGTAGTTTCTGCAAGTCAGAGTACAGTCACGTCAGCTTTGTGCTTTTTTGTTGATGGTGGTCCCGTATTCATTCTAATTATTTAGGATTTGTAACTATTTCTATTTGTGCTGTTTACATTCATGCCTGATATCCTCAGTGTCATTCTTCCCTGGAAGAAACTAAAGTCTCTGATGAAGGTCACAGTTTTCCACACTCTGCTATTTCTTAATAAATTCAGAACTAGTGGATTCTCTGGTTATGGGGGACCACGTTGTCAGCCTTATTATGTTGACCAATGATTGATTAAAGGACATATCATGTATTTCTTCCATAAGTTGATCTAATTAGTCTTATTCCTTCAAATGTTGGTTATTCTTGGGATCTTGAAACCACACTATTTAGAAAAGTGAGCTCGTCTTTTGGCTGTGCATGGAAAAACACTATGATATTTTTTGGATTTCAAAAACTAGATCAACTCAGTTTAACATTAGAGTGGACAGTGCAGTGACAGAAGGCTTGAAGTACAGAGCTGCTGTGCATGCAATTTAGAATAATCTGTTCAGATATTTTTCTTAGACACCAAAATTGCCAATTCGTAGTTCAAGCATGAACAAATCTTCTTTCTTAGCTGTATTTAAATAAGGTGAGTGGGATTTTACACTGTGTGATGATGCTGTTCTTCCTGTTGTGAAAATCTACTCTGTAAATAAATATTTTTAATTTGCATACCATATAGGCTTAATATGGGACCAATTTTGAGCCCAAAGCTTACTTAGAGAATTGAAATACTAAACAATTGTGACACTGAATAAAAGATTTTTAAGCAAGCCAAGAAATGTGAAATTTGAGAATGAGAACCTCCTCAGGCACAGACATGAAAAGAAAATAATAGACTGAAATCAATTAATTATACAAGAGATTACAAAGGGAGTCTGAACATAGATTTAGAAAAATGTCTGGACACTAAGGATCCACTAAACATCTAAGAATTGTGTGTACTACTATGATAAGTAGTCCCTTAACTGCTAGAGAACTGATCGAGGCAGTAAATGGCAAAAGCAGTTTTTGCAGGGTCAGGTCTTTTGGCAGAACTGCACAGGGTTTCCAGGTTTCCCATTTTTATGTCTTGAAACATTTTTGTTTAAGGTCTTTCTGTTAAGTTTTGCCAATTATACCTTAGACCTACATAAGATACTTTACTGTGTTCTATGCTGAAACAATAACTTCTCAAATTTTCAAAATGTCTTTAATTACTAGAAGGCTGTAAAGTAGAAAAGTAAAGTTGTTATGGGATTCTTATATATTTTTAAGTTATTTTCCCAAAATTGTAGATGTTTTGCAGAGTGTCACATATTTTTGAAAAGAAGCAAACCTCAAACCTGCAGGTCATTCATTTTTATTGCCCTCTGGAACAAAACAGAAACATGCAAGCAATGGAAAATGTCAAAACCAACATTCTCATTGAATTGTTAAAAAAGTCCTGATATTTTGGTGAGAAAAGATTCAGGAAAAAAACCCCGCTTTTGACTGGCATGTTTACAGACTGTCATTCCACAAGCAGAAGGATATGTATTTAAACCAGGTAATTCCCTTTACTAAATCTAATAACGGCACCTTGCTAGAGACACTGGCTAATCAGTCAGCAACTAAATCTAGGCCTAATTTATCAGACAAACTTCATTAAATAAATTTTATATTGTACACTGCACAAAACCAAACTCAATAATTGGGATTAATTGCCACCTTCATCAGTTTTAGCAAGGTCAAGGATTAAGCAGTCTTGGAGAATGAGCTGACCTTTCAATGCAAATCTGCTTCCACTGAAATTTTTAGCTGTCAGATTCACAAAACCTACAGAATTGTAGGTTTTAGAGGAGATTGCCACAGAACAGATTTTGGTGCTGTATGGTATTATCCATGCCTCACTTTACCCATCCATGGAATAGTCAGACATCATGAAAATAGCTACTTTGAAAGGCAATGTGAAAATATCGTTGAAGTGCAAGGTTTTCCATGTTTTGATGATTTTTGCTACAGATTAGGAACTAAAGCTGAAAAATCAATCACATTAATAAGAGAAAAGATAAGCTTAGGTGTTATGTTTATAGATAGAAAAGTCTTAAATATATGAAATGCTGAAAATTTCATATAAAACATTTTCCTGTGGTTTATCATTTCAACTTTTCATGAAAATGCCCCTAAACAAAATATTTTCAGCCAAAAACTTGTCTGGTTTTGGTTAATTGAGAGGGAGGAGGTTGAGGAAGAATTAAGATTTTACAATATGGGTCTAGAAGTACTCTTCTGCACTTGGTTATGTATATTTAAGACATATCTTCCTCCTGGCATGATTCTCGACACAATAATGGAGCAATGTTGAGAAACCCATGCTATTGCTCTTGACTTAAATTCCCAGAATTGTCAATCTGGCAGCTGACACAGTAAAACATTTACATAATTTTTAAATTACAGACAATTATACAAAACTCTTCTCCATCAAAGGACTGGTTTCCTTCCCCACCCTCCCCCTGAAGTCAATAGCAAAATGTCCTTTCTCAGCAGTGGGAAAAAATTGCCTTGGTTATACTTACAGAAGAGCACTGTATGCTTGAAATCATATTTTTGCTTTTACCTAGTACTATGATATTTGAGAAAGTATGTTAGTAATGGGGATGCTATAAATAGTAGCTATGAAGGCTTTGATGGTAAGTACAGTTCATACACAGCATATATGACTATTTATGGAATGCTAAGAAATAAACCGGTGATGATGGCCTTTTGGTTTTGTAAAACTGTAGAGTCCCATGACTTGAGATGACAAGAGCTTTTTCAGGTTAATTATTAATCCTTTTTTTTTTTTTTTAATGAGAAAAAATCAGAATTTTTCTAAATGAATGAAAATTAAAATTGCCAATCAAGGAAACAGTTTCTCTCATCTCCTTTTTCTTGCCGTCATCCCTTCAGCTATTTGAGAATTACATTTATTTACAACTGTTAGCATGAAACAACACAGTTTTGCTCTTATCTGTCACTGGTGCTGTGAGTTTTTTGGCCAAATCATAGACAGATGGATAGATGAATGCGATGCAGGCAGGAAGGAGATACCACTCGTTTGATTTCAGGTGGCAAGGTAAGCCTATGTGTGTATGTGTATATAATGCACAATGTTTTTGTGTGGCCCACATATGCATATGTGTTGTGACTGGTGTTTGGCTGGTAATGTGAGACAAAGAAGTGAGAGAGAGAGAACTTGAGTGCTTTTTCTATATTTTATGCAATTATTCACAAGTGTTTATCTGTAAAAAGCTAAATCCAAGTGCTTTTTCTTTTGTTAAGGCAGCTGTTCATATTAAAAAAAAAAAGAAAAAAAAGGAAAACAGACAAATCCAGCAACTTTTATTTTATTTTACTGCAGGATATATGCTCAGCTGCTCTTCTTGTGATGCCCACAGTGCTGTGGAGCAGTGGACCTTGCCCCTTTTTGTAGTTAACTGGTGAAAAAGGCTGCATCTGCTTATTCTCAGACATTAATACAGCTAAAGGAATAAGACATCAGAGGCCTGCAAATGAGAAGGTCTTTTTAAATTTACAAAGCATTTGCTCCTGAATCCACCTCAGCCAGTTTGGGGAAAGCGCTTTTGGCACCAAGTCACCCTTCAGGGAAAGACTGATAATGATCACTAGAGACATACTACGGGCTCCTGCCTCACTCACTTCAAAGGCCTTCTCTCTTAATCAACATTAAATCATCATTTTGCCTTGGATATAGGGACAGCTGTACACAATCTATTTGTTTTAAAACAGATTAGGAATGGGTTCTCTGCCAGAGTATAAGCTGCATGATAAATGTACTTTAAAGCCGTAACTAGGAAAAAACATTGCTCCCTTCGTTAGTTAAATTCCAGTACTAGCTGAGAACTCACATTGTCCCAGGACTGGATTCTTCTTGGTTGTTTGTCTGTCCCCAAGAACACTCAGGCAATATGACAAGTTCAAAAAAATCAAGTGTTTGTTGATCTTAGCTATGTCTTCTGCTGAATTTTCCATGAAAAGCAATAGTCACAGGAAGTAGTATAAGATTAGTAGTATAAGATCTGCTTTCGTCTTCCTTTTTTTTTAAATCTCAGAGTTAAAAACCCTATTTCTTCCACTGACAGTCTCACAAGGTGACAACAAAGGCCTTTTATTACCCAATTAAAAGTTGATGGCCAGATAGTTGTTAAATAATTAAGTAAAGGCCATAAATTACAGGGGGAAAAAATCCCTTCTCTTGATCCATGCTGGAGATATATTTATATGGTTTTTAAACATCTCTCTATAAGCTGTTTTTCTTGCACAACACAAATGCACTGGAATGTGCAACATTTAAAAGAAAAGTCTAGCAACTAGCCATATTTCCAGAATAGGACAGTAGGTATTGGAAAGCAGTGGTTCCCAAAAAAGATTTGGGAGTAAGAATAAGTACACAAAAGAATATAATTCCCAGAACAACATTGTGATGAAATGAGCTACTCAGTTTTTTTATGTGCAGAGACAATATTGATCATGGAAGAATGAAATTAGTCATTTTTTCCACTTAAAAAAAAAAAAAAGATATTGAAAATTAAAATATAAAAATATTAAAAAGAATATGTCTCACAATGAGAAACTTATAATGTTCAACCTGCATTATTTAAAAAAAAAAAAAAAAACAACAAAAAGATTGGCAAGCAAAGTGATCATATGACACTAGCTCCTTCACAGAGACAAAAGAGTGTTTTTAATACTTCATATGTTAGAGAAATGCAAAATAATTTTTAAAAATTTTAAGCAAAAGTGAGGCAAATTCAAATTAAAAGTGAGGTCCAGCTTCTAAGAGGGACCAGTAGAAAAATCTATCAAATGAGCTGGTACCTTCAGCACTTGATTCTTGCTGTCTTTAAGCCAAAATCAGCCAACTTTTTGGGGGTCTGTATCCTAGCCAAACATTATCTACTTTAAATCAAATTGCACTCTGCTCAGAAGAAGCTAAGTGAAATGCAGTTCCTTTCAAAATTAAGAGTGGTATAACCAGACAGGATAATCAAACAGCTCATCTTGAGCTCTAGCTTCTCTCACATGTCCTTGGTTCAAGTACAGGTGGCTCTGCATGGCATTTTCACAAACCTACCTTAACTGTGAGCATAAAGCACAGGCCTGTGCATGTGAATTTCTGTGCCAGTGGATGTCACCAGTTACACAAACAGAACACATGCAAGGGATTGGGACTGTTGTGCCAACACAGATTGACAATTCCTATCTATTTGTTTGGACACTTTTCTAAAACCAAGAAAATAAATTACTAAAACAAAAATATTCATGTTTTGTATGTTTTTATGATAAATCACAATTTTGTCTTAATCATTATTTTCTCTTTCAATATTCAAAACAAAGAGTGAATGTCTGTTCTTGATACTCTTATGACCAAATTCAGAATATTCTACTCTAAAAGAAGCCTAACTGATTGATATTTCTGTCTTTTCATATAAATATGTATATGAATGAATGTTCTATTTTATAGGAAGGATAATAGAAGATGAAGAAGTTTGTCAGAAAACTGGAACGCAGTGTAGCAAGGCAGATACTACCACTGACTTCAATTTTCACACTGTGTTTATCATATGGTGAGTAGGGAGTAAATGAGAAATGCACCCTAAATTCTTTATGTAGGTGCTGTCATAAAGAATATTAGATTTCCAAGAAGCTACAGGCAGGCATGGGAATCAAGGGAGAAGGAAAGATGAATAGATTAAATTTTAGATAGCAAGCAGTAGAGGGAATCATCTAAGCAAAGGGAGATGGGGATACAAATGCAGTAAAACCTGGGTAAATTTTTGACAAAAAAAAAAGATTAAAGATTAAGAGGGGAAAATCCTAGTACATGAATTCTACATTTCTACCAGAAGAAAACGCACCATGTGTGGAAAAACTGCATCCTATCTAGAAAAGGGCTTTACTCACTAGAGCAGAGAGGGAGTATTATACTGAATAAAGAGAGGCCCGTTCCTGTCCTGCCAGAGAACCTATTTTTCAGTGGATTAGAATGCACCAGATGATCTAGCTAGTGAGCAGGATGCAAGGAAGGAAAAGCCATATAAAATGAATCCTATGCATTTGAAAAACAACAGAATGCAAATCAAGGCAACATAAATTATAGAGAGGGAGTGAAAGTTACTCCGGGGGTTTTATCCCCCTGCCCCCACAGGATACAAGCTATTTCCTTTGAGTTTGCAATAGTAATTTCAAAATGCTACTCCTGGCACTGTCTGAGCCACATGTATTTTCAGCACTTGGCAAGAAGACATGTAGAAGATAGAGGTTGTTCCTTTACTTGGGAAAGGGAATTAGACTTCTTGCACTGTGACAGTAAATAATGCATTTCTCCACTGATGTCACCACTGCACAGACAACAGTAAATTTGGCATTCCCTAATTTTTTGCTCCTTGACTTTACTACCTAAATAGCTTTCTTTTTTTCACTGAGTAATTGTCCACATGGAGTCCATTTTTACTGTGCGCGTGCTCATGGCTAGCTCAGGCACAGGGAGCACGTACAGTCCAAGAATGGACTACATGTGCATAACACATTTCAAAGAAGTACAGTTTCTGAAAGGTAAATAACTCCTTACTAGTGCACAATATTGAGTAAATTAAGTGGGGATTCTCTGACATTGTCAATGCAAATTACTGATTTTTGATAAAGTACAGTGGATAGACAGGGTTCTGATTTCTCAACAAATGTTCACGACTAAGTAATTCTAAAAAATAATTTGAGACAATGAATACTTCGATATGACTGAAAAGTTATGTCCCTTTGTAAAGTACATCACACTGACTGAAGATTCCAAAATTAATTTCCAACAATGTCCACCAGTATATTTTATTTCTCAGATAACTATGTCCTATGTTATATAAAAATGCTAAATGGTGCTCATAATTAAGAGTAATGGCAAGGGAAAAGGCTATGGCTTTCATTTAAGAAAGCAGTTATAGGACATAGGAATAGCCATTCTGGATTAGATCAAAGCCCCTGCCTTTAACAATGACCAGTAGCAGATGTTACAGGAATAAAAGAAATACATGCCAACCCCTCCTTTTCTGTGCAATCAGACGCTGTAAGTGTATACCACCAGGCTTTCCTGTGGAAGGGCACATATGTAAGAAGGTAGCAACTGGATGATATTTACCTGTTTATTTACAGAATTCTGTTTTCCAGAATTCTGTTTCATGCTGTGAAAGATTGCAACCTCCTGCCAGAAGACAAAAAGAGATTTTATATATCACTCTTATTTTCTGACCAAATAATATCATCCACTTCAGAAAAACTATGGTATGCTGAATGCCAAGATCAAGCATAAAAACCAAAGTTTAAATCTGAATTTACTCCTATTATATCTAAAGGAACAGCTGAGACTGCTGTGTTCAGTGTCAGGGTATAAAACTCGAAGACCTAGCTAGTTAAATGATCCTTATTAATCAGGCAAATTGCAACTTTGATTGTCAGTTTTATTTAGTGTTAAAGGTACATGTAACACTCGATATGAGAAGGGTAAGCCACTTCAATTTTGTGTATTTTTAATTACCATGTAATGTAATTTCTTTCTTGTGGGAAGAAACATTGGTGTTAATTATAGTTGGACATAAGAAATATGTTTCTAGTAGTTCATGTATTTCCGGTCTTGCTTTATCAGTAGCTATAATTTTGAAAAATTGGTAAACTTAAAAGAATTCAGATTGATAGTTTCACTTTCAAGTAGCGACCAATGGCCGTCAACATGCAGTATCACATAGCTTGGAAACTCAACTATGTACCTGACAGATACAAATAAGAAAAAGGGAGGAATCTAAATCATGGCTGAACTGTATCTGGTTTGGATCTTGTTGCTCTTTTCAAGATCTGATTAAGAGAATCTGAGCAGGCAGGTTTGCTTATAGGAAGCTATTCTGCAAATTATAATGGGGAGGTCTCAAACTGTCATGAAGTTGCTTGAATTCATTTTTGTATCTGGACACTGACTTAGGGACAATGTCAGGACCTGTGTGGAAGCAAAGTGAATTGATGTTCATGTCTTTCAGTTTATGTGCCTCCCTAGACGAGAAAGGGTTAAGCATGTGTTAGGGATGCATGTGAAAATATATGGGTGAAGTAGGAAAAAAAAATTCTCTCCTAGGTTGAGCCACTCCATCTGTTCCCTTAATTCAGTGGCAGACCTTGATCAGACCCTGGGATCCTCTAGTCCCACACTTCATACAGCTTCTCTCTGTAAATTAAGTTGTTGGCCTGTGTTACTGAGGCTTTAGGAAGGTGAGTGATGACCTTGGTTTGAGTATGTTTGTATAGAAACATGTCACTGTAGGGTGATGTCTTTCCTCCAGGGACATAGGGCCCAATACTAACCATTTGTTAAGAAAATACCAAAGCTAAACATATCCAGTATATGAAAGGATCCAACACCCTTGCCAAGTGTAACTTACACTCATCTTTGAAATATCAATGTGCACAGTATTTTAAAGGTTATTTTTAGCACTTGTCTTTTAAACTGTTTCCCATCTGATGTTAACATCTTGCAACTTTCAAACTAATATGAGTTATTTTTATTATTAAAATGGGAAATGTCTTTAATATACTGTATTATGGCAATATGTTTAATATATATTTTTTTAAAGGAGATATAAAATAGTATTTATTCTCAAGAATGAGGACACATAATTTCAGAGAAGTCCCACAATGCTTTCAAGTTTTGTGTTTCTTTATATAGCTAAGATTAAAAGTAAAATTTTAATGACAATATAGTTCTCCTTTATTCCCTTTTCCCTGCAGTATTTTCCCAGCAGTCATCTACGTTCCTAAGTCCTGATGCATGTGTGTTGTTGTTTGGAGAATCAGTTGTGGTTATTAAATTGTCTGAGAAAGTTTTGTTAAATGACATGGGTTCACTTGCAGCATTTTTGAAACAAAAAGGTAAGGAGTTCAGTCAGATCAGTAGTTTTCTTTAGCTTGTGAAGTTCACCAGAAAACACGAAGAGACAAATTCAGATTAGAACCATCGTTTTCAAGCCAGGTAGTTTTAAACCTGAATTCCTAAATGTGGTTTTAGTCTTGAACTTTAGGCATCTGAGCCTGAAAATGTTGGCCTTGTTTAATATTCCTACTGAAGATTGATTAATGTATAGTCAGGAAGTTTTTCCATACAGCCAGCCTGTAAACGTTACCTTTCTAAAGTTCAGCCTATACTTACTTGGTATATTTTTAAATAATTTGTCTTCCTTCCCTACACTTTTTAAATATTTCAGACTATTTTAGTTTGTGAAACTGTTGTGAAACTGATGATCTGGTGCCAAAGCTCCTCCTGGGTATGAGGGGTAGCTGTAGCAGGGGACAGTCTTTGTTTAAACAGAAAATGATCAAATTTTAGCCCCGTCAGAATCAGTGGAAGCTTTGCTGCTGGCTTCCACATGGCCTGGATTTTACCCAGGTATCCACCTTTGGTCTCAAGTGATGTAAATCAAGCGTGACTGCACCAAAGACTGTGAGGATGCAAAATGCAAGACTCGTATGTGAAGGGAAATCAGGCCAAAACCATCCAGAAGAACTATGAAAAGATGGTCAAAGGAAAGTACCTGTATTAGAGGAGGTACATTAATTGTATTTTAACATTTTCTCCCCTGCAAAATCCTCTCCAAATGTGTGTTTCAGGAAATACAGTCTACCAATGTGAAACCATTCCTAATGGGTATATTATAAAAATTAAATTATAAGAAAGCTGTGCATGTGGGATTTTAGCTCTCCCACAATAGCTAAAGAAGTTACCTAAAACTGATGATGAACTATTTCTCTTTTCCTCCACTGGTAAACAATCTTTTTGTTATATCTGAACTTCTATAAATTCCCAAGTCTTGCTCACTCCAACATAAACAGAAAACCAACAACACATTTCAGTTGTTCTTCTATTGCAACTGTGCCCTTTAATTTCATCTATTTAAAGAACTGTATTAGATAGGAATGACAATGCAAAGAATGCACTCAAGCTCTTTAGCTGAAAATAATCTTTATTTACAATAGGTTTGGGATAATTTTTATGGAAGCTGTCATTCCATTACTTTTCACATAAATCAAAGCAGAAAAGAAATGTATTTGAGAAGAAGTGGGAACTAAAGGTCATATCATTCAAGAAAAGGCATATGTTTTATTTGGGCCAGCCCTGAAGATCAGAATGAAAGATTGGACAGATATCTGGACAAATGTTCTGAATGTTTCCTGGGTGAGAAAATACTTTTAATTTAATAAATTAATAAACTTTTAAACAAACAGAATGAAATGTTAAGTGCCTTTTGTTTTATACCGAGCACAAAAAAGAAAATAACATACCCCTTTAAGAACAGCCAAGAATAACTTCAAGAAATGCAAAAACATGGTTAGAGGGCATTTAAGCAAAATGCTCTGCAGGAGTTGGGAGAAAACCACCTGTACGCCCCTCCTTCCAGAACACAGCTCCATTTTGTGACAACTCTCAGACTCTAATGGAAAGAAACCAAAACCTTTAAAACCCTCCTGACAGCAAAGAGGTCTCTAAATTTAAATTTTTCCATCAGGAAGGGAAGGGTCTTATGAAATCCATAGCGCTGCCAGCCAAACTCCAGAGGTGTGTGCTGGAGCTGGTTATCAGCTTGATCTTAGTTTTAATTAACATGCTGGGCTGTGAGCTGCAGCAGCGGAGGAGGTGGGCTCTGCTCTGAGGAAGGTTTGCTTCCAAGCAGAGAAGCAGGTGGGGGGGTGAGGTGGTGGCCTCTGAAACTGCCTTAGCTTGTGACATCGAAACATATAGACTGGAGATCTTGCTCTACTGAGCTGGTCAGAGCTCAGATTTCCTTCTCTGTCCTACCTCCTGTGGGCTATTTCCCTTTAGCAAAAGGTTTTGTTAGCTTTTCTGCTTCAGAGAAAAGACACATACAGAAGTCTCCCACAAACTGGAAAGCTCCTCACCAGTTAGCGGAAAATGCCATAACCCGGCTAAAAATTGAAAACATCAGAAGCTGGAAGGTGTGCTGGATCTGCAAACACTTTTCCTATGACCAAAGCTCTTATTTACCAGAGATTCCGCAAGTACACAGTCACCATCCCTACCTCCAGAAGGAAGCTACTTCCACACCTGAGATCACTCCAATTGTCACACAGAAGGAACATCTTTACATGGTAGTTGGAGAGCAGCTGCTCCTTCTGCTTCTCTGTTTCTTGCTCTGTTTCCTGCCATTGCTTATGCTGCCAGGTCTGAGGAAGAATGAAATCCTACTGGGACAGTGATTAAATAGAAAGCAATGAAGAACTACTTGAATTTATTTCCCCTTACCCCTATTTCTCCAAGAGCTCTGGTAGAGAACAAAGTGAATGCAGTGAGTGGGATAATAGCATCTACATTTTGAAGCATTTTGAAAAGTGATGTTAATATAAAAGGTCAGCATTACCTTGCTCCTCTTTTTTCTTTCTTTGAGTTGTGTGAATTTGGCATAATTATAAGATGTTTTTTACAATATGTTAGCTATCTCAATTTAACAACCAGAAGTTTCCTTTCCTTAGTGTCAGTTACTTTGTGCTCCCAGAGGAGAGGTTCATGGGCTGAACAAAGGCTGTTCATAGGTGACACTTTAAGTGAATTTACAAGCCTATTTGAAGACTTCAATGAGTTCTTGTCCACAAGAGCTCCTTGTGTGGCTTGTCATCCACTTGTCAGATATGTCTATTTTTAAACGGATTGATGCAAATCTGGGAAAATCTTGGTTTCACGGGGTTTTGCTACTCTTTGTCTCGATAACCTATCAGTAAAGCAACATTTCTAGCATTCAATTTATTATTATATTCACCACTTGTACGGAAACTTTGATGAATAATTTTTTGCCTTGGTTAGCACCAGCAGCCCTAGATGCTGTATTTTTCCATAACCACAAGACCTGAGCAACCAGGTGGACTAAACAAAATAAAGCACTGCAGGAAGGATATGTAAAAGGTCTTCTTGCATTGTGTTTATTAAAGCTAAATGTAGAGGAATACAACAAAAATGAGTTACACCCTGAACACTTCAGACTTTATTTAAATATTTGGGAATAAAATGGTATACCTATGTTTATTGAATCCTTTAACCTGCTTTTTTTATTTAAGTGAAGTATGAATTACTCAATTATGTCACCTTCATATCTGCCCTAGAATTATTTCTCTGGTAAAGAATAAAAAGTGTATGACTCTGTACCACTTGCAGACAGAAAAAAAATGGTTTCAAATTTTAAACCAGATTTTCTTCAAATATATTTTTAGTCACATTTTTAAGGGAAAGTCTGCAGATGTCAAACAGTGTTCATCTGCATGTCTGTGAATATATTTCTATTTTACTAAGACTTTAATTTTGTTTCTCCATATTCCAAAGCTGTAGACAAAAATATTAATGAAAAATATGTATTTCTATGTGAAAAAAACAACACTGTAAACAGAAAACAGGGTGGGCTTTCAAAATCCAGATTTGGACTCAATTTTTTCAAAAGTTGATTTCTTTTTTCCCTTTATCCTCTTTTAGGGATTAAATTAGTGTATGAAATTTTGGCGTAATTGACACCTGAGCTTGTCACACCATTTTCCCTGACTGGGGTGTTTGGATTTGTGTTCTGATGAACTTGTTCTGTAAGAAATTATAAGAATGTTTCCTGGCAGGCTGTCTGCGTTTTTCCACAGCGCATTTATTTTTTTGGAGATAATTTGTTGTGTCTGTTAAGACTTATTTAAGAAAACCCTCCAGCAGTGGAGCACCTAAAGAGCAGTTACTTTTCTGATCTTTTCCCTTCGAATTGAATTGAATTTCAGTTTCACTACCCTTTCCCCGCCCTGTATGACAATCCCCTGGGAAATGCTGGCATCCGGAGGTGTTAAAGCAGTCACGAAGCCCCAAGGTCCCACTGCTGCACAGCGAAGGGAGAATCAGCAGAGGGGAACGAGTGAGAGCTGGGGAAAAAAGTGCTTTGGAGGGGCAGAAACCGAATCAGCCTCCTCTCAATTTCTTTTTCTGTCTTGTAGCACTACGTATACAGACTACCCCGCTTCTCCTTGAAACAGGGAGGAAAAAAAGTAGGTTAAATCAAGAGCTCCAGTGGCCATTACCAAAGCGAAAGCAGCGCTTGGTCCTGCCCCTGCAGCCCCGGCACTTTGGGGTATCACTTCAGTGTTCAGCCGTGATACAACCATGATAATGGCATGGAAGAGTTCACTGCAGGAGGTTTTGTTGGCCGTACAGAAACAAGTGTTGAAAATTATATGCAAGAGCAACATTAAAGAGATGTTAAAATTGAAAAATCTAGGCTTTGAAAATGGAAGCACTGAATTTATGCGCACATATTTTTCTACAGTCTGGATTCCACAATCCTAGCTGTCTTATAATGTGTCTGAGCATTAAGATGTGACTTTTAGTTTTGCTAACTCACAAGTTTTGAAAATTACTAGTGAGAAATTTTTAGCATGGTAGTGAGGTCCAAATATATATATATATATA